>OZ017740.1:31061484-31398984 GCA_963969285.1 Odontomyia ornata | reverse complement strand
ACAATCGGGAGAATTGTGCACAAATTTCATCAAACTGGGTCTGTAGGAAATGTAAAATCACGTGTGCATGCTCGCTCTGTTCGTTCTGCGGAAAACATTGCTGTTATTCGCGATAGTGTGGCAGAAGAGCCGTCATCCATGACTCGTCGTCGTGCCCAACAATTGAACATCTCACGAACATCACTGATGCAAATTTTGAATAAAGGTTTGAATTTATACGCTAAGAAGATTCAATTGACTCAAGAACTTTAGCCTACTGACCATTTCAAGCGTCGGCAATACGCCGAATGGTGACTTTACAAAGAAAATCATCTTCAGTGACGAAGCACACTTTCACCTCAGTGAATTCGCTAACAAGTAGAATTACCACATTTGGGAAAATGAGAATCCACGAGTGATTGTTGAAAAGCCAATGCATCCACAAAGAGTGACTGTTTGGTGTGGTTTATGGGCTACTGGCGTCATTGGACTGTACTTCTTCGCAAATGAGGACGGCCAAGCAGTTACTGTGAATGATGTTCACTATTCCAAGATGATAACGGACTTCTTGTGGCCAGAAATTGAAGTTATGGACCTGGACGATATGTGGTTTCAACAAGATGGTGCCACTCGCCACACAGCCAACGAAACAATGGCTCATTTGCGCGAGAAATTCAATGACCGCGTTATCTAACGTTGTGGCGATGTTAATAAGCCGCCACGATCATGTGATTTGACACTGTTGGACTTCTTTCTCTGGGGATATTTAAAAGAAAAAATGTACGTCAATATATATCTGTTAGTGGCTCACATTTACAATTTGTTAGAAGGTGTAGACAAGCATTTGCTGTCATTAATCTCGTGAACAATGCTTATAGTTTCTTGTTGTGCAACAAGTTATTTTGTATTGTCGGAGCATTTAAAAAATAAATTTTACAAAGGACTACTAATTTTTGCACCTAACCATTTATTTGTTCATCTGTACGCCACGGCAAGTTTTATTTTTCAGTAACCATAGAAGCTACAATAATCAAGCTTTGCTAGAAGTTCGAAAAAGGGATCAAATGATATTTACGGCCTTTTAAAGCAGCCTAAGGGGTTTCGAAGTGAGTTGCAGTGTACTTAAAAGACCATTCAAATCTATTGAAAAATTCCGTTTAGGAAAGATAAGTCATTTGGGATATAAAACAAGTTGTAGACAGAACTACGCTCATGTCAGAAGGGTTTTGTATCCACCCTACAGAGTGCGCGTATGTAAAATGATTTAATTCAAGACAAACTTTTATGACATGTACAACCAATGTATTCTTGCTTTAAAAGAACTCGACTTGAACCAGCCAACATTATGTTTCAATATTGCTAAAATCATCAACTGACGGAAATCTTAAATGTATTTTTGTTATTTATCTTATCTGAAAATTAAGAGATGATTCATTCGAAAGTGTAGCATCTGGTTCGATGAAAAGCCCATGCAGTAGAAAAATCATATATAATTGTAGTGATCGGAGGAAATTCAAATGGCTATAACGTTGGTAAATTTTTTTGTGATTGATAGAATACCTATGTAAATGGCTGATTTCATATAATTTAATAATACCAATACAGTTTTACTGACAAAACTGTTAAATCCTACTGCTATGAGAAAGATTTAACGAATTTCAGCCTCTAAGTTTTTTGTTGTTGGATCTAGCTCCATGATTTTTAGAGCTTTCTGAAAGAATTTTTGACAAAACCTACAAGTTTCCCGTCCTTTCTGTCAGTCTGCCCGTTCGTCCGTCTGTCCAACTATAGAAGCTACAAAGCTCAAACTTTGTGAAAAAGTCAGAAGTAATGGTCTCTCAAAAGTTTAAGTCTTATCAAATATTTCAAAATTTTTAATGGTGGTTCCCCCTCATCATGAAGTGGCCCTTAACAAATTATTTTCATGTAGGCGAATAGGGTATCAAACAAAAAGTCTGAGCACTTTCAGAATCTGAAAAAATGTCATTTTTTGCATTAGGGATCCAAGGGGAGGCAAAATATACGAACAATATTTGTGTCCCCTCCCCTCGCAATTGGACATCTTTGAGCCGAAGCTCTGAATTATTATGAAGGTAGGTCTTTATGAGTTCAAGACCAACAAATACGCCAGAAATCAAAATTCACTCAGCTCTGTTAATACTATGATTTGTAAATTTTACGTTTTGCGCCAGAAATTGAAACGGTGCCCTTAAACTTTTGAAAGTTTTACAGTTACAAAGGTTGATATAATGTCCTTACGCCTACGAAATTTCATAGGAATCATAATAAAGTGGGTTATCGCCATTTCAATTGTACGGAATTACAACAACAATAACACATGTTGATACTTGTGTCCAAAAAATAAGGTGACATTTGTATTTAAGCTGCGCGCATCGAAAAATTTGGAGAATTATTTTTTTCTTAGGTTGGTAGTATTGTCAGTGACATCTATGCCAAATTTACATGTCAAAATATTCATTAGTGTTTGAGATACCCATCGTTTTGTCAGCTGCCAAAAGTGAGTTTTTTTTTGTTTGTTGAATTTGCATCAAATTTTGTTTGTGGAATCAATTTTCTGCTGCGGGAACGTTGAAGATGGTGCGGAAAGACTTTGGTGATGAGGCTGTGTCTGAAAAAAATGTTTACAAGTGGTATAGTGAGTTCCAAGCCGGCCGTGAACGTGTCGAAGACGAAGAGCGTCCTGGACGACCATCAACCTCTTCCCTTCTTCGATTATCGTGGTATTGTGCATTATGAATTCCTGCCGCCGGGCCAAACAGTCAACAAGGAATATTATTTGAACGTTATGCGTCGTTTGCGTAACGCTATCCACCTAAAAAGGCCGGAATTGTGGAAGGACAATTCTTGGTTTTTACACCACAATAATGCACCATCCCATACTGCACTCGTAATTCGTGATCATTTAGCCAAAAACTCAACCCATATCGTTCCGAAACCACCGTATTCACCTGACCTGGCGCCATGCGACTTCTGGCTGTTCAACAAACTCAAAAGACCGCTCCGGGGACACCGTTTTGATACGATAGAGGAGATTCAAACCGCAGCCAAGACGGAACTGAAGACCATCCCGGAAACGACGCGTATCTCAAACACTAATGATAATTTTGACATGTAAATTTGACATAGATGTACTGACAGTACTACCAACCTAAAAAAAAAATAATTCTCCAAATCCTTCGACGCGCGCAGTTTAAATTCAAATGTCACTTTATTTTTTGGTCACTGTAGTATTTCAAATTGACCTAATTTTCGTCGGATTTTTATGAAAATTTAAAGAATAGCGTTTAACTTGAATATTTTAAATGAGCCGAGCATTCAAAAAAATAATTTAACCTGAAACAAAACTGTTGCTGTTATGGGCATATTTTGGACAAATTTGAACCATTTCTTACACAAAGGCATGATGAGTAATTGAAGTCATCGATTCATGGCACCAGAAAATTTTTTTCGAACTTTAGGATCGTTACAGAGCCCTTCTGTTAGGAGCTATTGAATTTAAGGGCACTGTTACGGTTTTATTCAAGAAACGTAAAACTGATAAATCATACTATTTCTAACAAGTTTGAGCGAATTTCGACTTCTCACGCATGTGTTGTTATTGTACTTATAAAGGCCTGCATTTTTGAAGCTGTCCAATCGCGAGGGGGAGGGGTCCGCAAAAATTCCGCACATTTCCCCTTCCCGTGGCCCCTTCGGTACTAATAAGGTAATTTTAGGACTTGTTTTGAAAATATCTCATTAAGACCTTTACAATGGCACCGTACTCGACTACCAATGGCGGAAATTTTTTTTGAAGAGTCACCTCCCTATATGGGGAGACTCCCATTAAAACTCTACCAAAAATTTTTCCGCCCCAAAACTTTCAAGAAGTCACCACTTCTGACCTTCTCACACTTCTGACCTTCTCACAAAGATTCATGGCTGTAGCTTTTATAGTTTCGCAGAAAAACTGCTGTGACATCAGACGGACGGACGGACACAGGTCATGATTTCACTAGGGTTTTGTATTTTAGTACGAAACCCCTAATAAAAGGTATAATCTAGTATTTTAAAATGTTGCATGTTTCAGCGGAGCGAGGCAAAAAGTTCGATAAGGTTATACCCCATTGAAATCTGAAAAAATTACGCATATATTTTTCTTTTTGCTCTTGTTATTAATTGCTATTAAGTTCTTCCCCAGCTGCTATTTGCTTGCATTGCACCGCTAATTGTGTGTAGACAATTAGTTTCGCCAAAATGTTAACACGCGAGATCATTCACCCTTCGAGTAATATTGACGTATCCAAATCAGTTTACCCTTCACTTAATATTCAAGTATCCAAATCAGTGCAATAACTGCCTTCCTTTTCAAGTAGACTATAGGACGTAGTAATTTCATAATCAATTTTTCTGAAGTAACTTTCTACCCGTGTAACTTCACCACCTATTAAACGTGCCACCTTGTTGACTTAGCAAACGAAAGGAAAAAAGACGAGGGAAGCGATGGTCTTGTTAAGTGACTTCGAATCATGTCTTGCGTGTAATAAGTAATTTCAGAAATTTAATTGCTTTCAACTATGCTAATTCATGTGGAAATTAATCACTTCCGGTATTCACTTACTCACCTTAAACAATGTTGCCAGGTGAATTTTAATAGGCATGATATTGAAGGATCACAGTAAAAGAAGAGAATCGGAGAGTAAGAGGCTGAGGCGTGATTAATGGGAAAGGAGCTGGAGGAATAGATTGAATCCTTCGCAACAAATTATAGAAAGCAGAGCAAGAAAATAGAATGTAAGTTGCAGAAAAATTGCCTAAACAATTTTAAAGAAAAACAATCAAAATCCAAGTAATATCTAACATGATTGTCATTTCAATGCACTCATTCGATTTACGACTTCATTCATAGCATCATATCCCACTGACATTCGTTCCTACAATGCAGTGACTAATGAATTGCCATTGCAATCATATGCAGTAGAAAACACAAACATTCATTCACATGACAAGTTTTTCAGTTGTAAGTACTCAATGACTTTCATTTGTCAGCATTTTCAATTTTGATGCATATCCAATGAAAATGAAAACAAAAAAAACGACAGCAAAGAAATGAACTCTGAAACTTTCCGAGTCCCGCCAGCACCACGTTCAGAAGTTAAATCGAATAAAATCCAGAATAAAGTTAAAAATGCCAATACATGAAATGTGCATTTTTCTCGTATTTGCTTTGATTTTATTATATCCTGACATGAACGTTGGATTGAAATATTTTTTGTTTCGCGTTTTTTTGGCAATTTCACTCTGATTTCTGCCATTTTTCCTCCTAGCAATTTCTCTTTTTATTTATTTTCATACTTTTACTTTAACCCTTCTACCGGCAAACGAGAACACAACAGTCATTCAATCATGGTAGAAACAAGTGGATATCTGCATATTGAGATGCTCCTGCTCGGTTGAATATGCGAACTCGATATAAACCATGTGCATACAAGCTATGCATGCCATCTGCAATTGTCCCGAGAATGATGCAAAAATACCTATTGTAGAATTTTTCCTGCAGAGAGGAATATGTACGAGTACATGTTGGTATATGTATTTCCGTATGAAAGTTTCAAGTGTACTATGCATACATGAGCATGTGTATGCATTGATCAGATAGGACCAAAAGTTTGAGTATTTGGGCGAGCTTGCAGTTCTGGTTAAAATGGGAATTCTCGAGGAAAAAAACCTTTGCATTGATGCATGTGCAAGAAAAATTCAACTGTTCCCATTGCATTGTGGTGACGGTTGGAATCATGTAATAAGGAGAGAATAAAGTTATGATAGGAATGAAGCCATACTGTTGTTCTCAAATGGAATATTATGAAGAATGAAAGCTATAAATCGACCCTTGAAAACAGTGTATCGTAAGAAAAATGTAAATAAGCCAAATTTAGAGTTTAGTCTTTCTGTGATTTTTTGATAACAAGAACTTCTTCAATAAGTTGTAATCAATTTCATGCTGAAAGTGATAAATTTCATTGTGAATCACATATTTAATAATATTTTCGCAATGTAAAATAAACAGATTAATTAATTTGTAATGAGGTAGCATGCTTGAACAGTAATTTCAGGCGTCATGAGCACCAAAACAGCATATTCAACCAAAAAAGGCTATTTTCGATTGAATTTTTCTCGATCATGATAGAAGTGAATGAAATGATTTTATCACATCTTAATGTTTGGTATTTGCGCTAGGGCTTGTATTGATTAAAATGTAAAATATTTAGTTTGAAACAAAATTATGTAGAAAGTTTGCAGGCAACGCTTGAAAATAGCGATTTTCAAATGCTTTTTTCGTCTGCTGTAAAAGATAATCATGTTATTCTGTCACACACTGCTTTTAAAAGAATGTAGGAAGGTATTGCATTGAATACATTTTTGATTTTTTATAATTTAAGTGGATGAAACTGAGCTTAAAACCTCCATTTTAGACCAAAATTGATTCAATTTTTTAAGGACCTTAGTATCATGGAATAAAATATTTTCATCAAATACTGCAAAAAATTTGTTGATGAAAAAAATACCAGCTCTTTTTAACAACATTAGGCTAGAAAATTTAGATTAGCTGTTGCCATAATTTCCCTATGAATTCAAATTTTGTTCACTTGCAATCGCAGCCGTACGTAGTCTTCACGTACAAAATTTTTTCATGCTTTGTTCTGTGTTTTTCTTCTTTCATTTCATGAGAAATTGAAAGATAATAAGGAAAGAAAGCCAAATATGAAGATAGATGATTGGAATACTATAATAGTTTGTATTCAAGCTATTAACAATTATTTATACCTTGACTGTGAATTATTAACCCTAGAAAACCACAAAAACCATATAAAGTCCTCAACAAAAACTAGTGAGTAAATTTGACAGGCAAATTTATTGAAAGCAAGGTAATGTTTTTGACTTTAGCATTTAATAATAAGAATAAAAATCGTATTTTTTTAGTCTATCAATGATATGCATACATCAATTTGTGTAATATTCAAACGATGAGGTAAAAAAAGGCTGAGCTCAGCTGAAAGGGTTTTATCTAGTGCGCACCCGCGTGTGGGCAGCTCGTTTTTGCGATTTCGTGGAACTGGTTCTTTTCTCCAGCGCAAAACTTGTACTGCAAAGCATTTATCATGCGTATGATTTAGGTGGTCTCAAGAATCCGCAAGGATCGAACAGGTCTAGGCCTTAGGAAACAAATTAAAGATATCGCGGTAGTTCTGCATCAAACTTACCTAATGTTTGCTATAATATTTGCGATTACCTTAAATTGGCCTCGTCCTTGATGAGTGTATTTACGACCCACAACAAGAGCAGGGCAACCTGTTGATAATGGTGCCCCCATGCACCCTCTCAAATGGATATCAAGGCTTCACATGCGAAAACCACTCATCCCTCGGCACGAGCCTCTAAGAACCATAGAGGAGAAGCTACAGCCCGTGGGCTAGCTCGATAGCGGAGGAGCCAATACACGTTGCTTGTCCAATCCCCATTGTGGAGCTGCAAATAAAAAGACCGCGTTTTAAAATTTAGGAATTCATTTTATTTACATTGATTTCATGTTTTTAAAATATGATATAGCATTTCTCCCAAATGATTACTTTCTTCAAGGATGTAGCTTAATGTTGATGGACAATTTCATAATTTTATTTATCAGCTGTACTTAATAGCAACTTAAGAAAGTTCAAATAACACTACTTCTTCTGCTTCGTAGCACTACAGCCCCTCTCGGGCTTTCGTTTCCTGCAAATACCGCCTCCAACTGCCTCAGTCCATTCACCGCGTCCTCCAATTTCGAAATCTGAGCAGCGATGAACTATATCCGTCGGCCGAGTCAGACCAGTGTTTCCTCGTTTTCCCCACTGGTCTCCAATCTTCAGTTCTCCCAACGAATATCTGTTTTGGGTATCCGTTTTTCGTCCATGCGATTGCAGCTTTCGTTGAGACATCCGGCTGGACAAAAATTTCATACAGCTCATGGTTGTATCGTATTCACCATTGGTTCCAGCCTAGCTTCGCTCCTATTATTCGCCTCAGGACCCGTCGCTCAAAGGCGTTCAATATATTTGCGGATGCTTGCATTAGGGTCCATGTTTCACACCCATAGCATAACACAGGTCTTATCACAGATTTGTATACTTGGAGCTTTGTTTTCCTGTGTATGCAGCTGGTCCTCAAGATCGTCAATACTGAATAAAATATTATATTTGCGAGCTGTATTCTTCGGCATATTTCGTCTCTTTCATTGCCCGTTTTCGTTATTTTGGCGTCTAAATACACAAAATCGCTAAGTTTTTCGATACTGTTTTCGCCAAGTGTGATATTTTTGTATTTGAAGTATTTTTCCTTGACTGCGTCATGAGCTTTGTTTTATTTTCGTTGATTTGTAGCCCTACTAGTTTTGCTTCGCTGTCGAGTTTCAGGAAGAGTTCTTTGGCAGTTGTTAGTGACCGTGACAGAATGTTGATGTCGCCCGCATAGGCCACTACTTGGCTCGACTTGTATAGTAATGTACCTCGCGTATCGACAGGTAGCTTCCGTAGTACGTACTCTAGAGCCAAATTGAATAGCAATGGGGCCAGCCCATCTCCCTGCTTTAGTCCGATATTTGTGTCAAAGACATCGGTGAGTTGGTTATTGATGCGGACTTGGGAGGTCGTCGATGCCATTGTCATTTTGGTTAGACGGACTTATTTGGCTGGGTTGCCAAAACCAAGCATTATTTGGTACAGTACGTTACGATCAATACTGTCGTATTCTTGCTTAAAGTCAACGAAAACTTGGTGTACGTCTATGTTGAACTCCCAGCAT
This sequence comes from Odontomyia ornata, assembly GCA_963969285.1. Classification (NCBI taxonomy): domain Eukaryota; kingdom Metazoa; phylum Arthropoda; class Insecta; order Diptera; family Stratiomyidae; genus Odontomyia; species Odontomyia ornata. Next base: position 31,390,167 of record OZ017740.1, on the reverse strand, counting down.
TTTTCAAGTACCTACTTGACTGTGAAGAATTGGTCTGTTATTGATCTACCTGCCCTAAAACCACCTTGATACTCCCCAATAATACTGTTGGCGTATGATCCGATTTTATTTTCTAAGATTTTAGAAAATATGTTATATGCCGTACAAAGTAGTGATATGCCTCTATAATTTTTGCACTGTAGCTCGTCGCCTTTTTTTGTGGATAAGGAATATAATTGATTGGCTTCACTCTTTTCGCATATATTCTTGTTTCCAAATGTACTGGATGACTTTGTGAATAGCTTGATGAACACCCAGAATAATTTTGTATCGTTTGTAGGCAATGAGTCGACCAGTCTTTCCAGGTGATTGTAGAACGTTTCCTTCGTTTCTTCGTCCTGTTCTTTGGTCAGGGCGTGGACATTCATCAGCCAGATTTTGAAGAATTTTGCTTTTATACGGATCGCACACAACCCTTCATTGACTGCCTTAAAATCAATAACGTGCGATTTTAACTCCCTATCCACAATGAAGGCCACTCCGGATTCTCGTTTTCCACTAGGCTTCCCACTTTTCAATATTGTGTGCGATCTCATGTCTTGAATGTCGTTTCCAGTCTAATTCGTTTCCTGGATTGCCAGCATTTTTAATTGATATTGACTAGCCTGTTATAAAAGGTACTTAACGGCACCAGGGTAATTGAGTGATCTGACATTCCAGGATCCAATACCATAGTCCTTTTTTTCGTTTACAAGGTCATTGCCATGATTCCAACCCATTCCAATGCCCATCTGCAGGTAACGAAAGGGCAGCTGCATGTAACGAAAACGGAGACGTTCATTTTAAGAGCTTAGACCGGAGATAACATTCCTATGTGAATTTAAATTGTCAACTAGGACGACGCGTTTTTCAGAGTTCAAATGGAGCACCTGTTGACCATGTTTTGCCTTAATTATGCATTACCACAATTAGTTGATCCATGGGATACTAGAGGACTACAAATAAAAGATCTAGATATACATCATTGTGTCAATTGAAGACAGGAAAAACTGTAACAAAATGTATTAATTAGAATAAAAAACTGAGCTATGGTATTAAATTATTAAAGTTGCCAATAAATTGCGCCAATGTTTTGTTTTTTTTTTTTTTGTGTAATATAAATGATTTGACTAAACCATGCATCTGAGTCAACGGTGGAGCTGGCTTGAGTGTGATTTGATGTAAAAGTTCCCAAGAAGATACGCCAGTCATACTTGCCAAAACCATTACGAATGGTTCCAATCATATTTTTGTAGCCAATATTTAAATGTAATTGACAGCCACATCACAGGTCGTTAAACAGTAGTTGCTATCTTGCTTCCTTAAAATATGTTTGGATTATCTACGTTGTCTCGAAAGCTGTTGACCTTAATCACTTGCACCAGTGCCATACTCTGCATGAGTGTTATATAGTTTGGTTCCGTTCATCATCGAAATCAAATCATCAAATATCCAGAATGTAAGCTCCTGCGTTGACTTTAAGCAAGCATACAACAGTATTGATTGTAACGTACAGTACCAAATAATGCTTGAGTTTGACATCCCAGCCAAATCAGTCCATCTTACTAAAATGACATGACGCCGACAATCTCCCAAGTCCACATCAATAACAAACTCACCGATGTCTTTGGCACAAATATCGGACCAATGCCCGATTGCTATTCAATTTGATTCTAGAATATGCTTTTAAACAAGTCAAGCCAAGTGGTGGCCTATGTAGATGACATCAAGTTTTTGTCACGGTTGTTAACAACCGCCAAAAAACGTTTCCTGAAACTCGACAGCGAAGTAAAACTATGAAAGATACAAATCAATGAGAATAAAACAAAGTCCTCAAATACACAAAATATCACACTTGGCGAATACAGTATCGAAAATATGGGCGAACTCGTGTATCTAGGCGTAAAAATAACGAGAACAGCTAGTGAAAGAGATGAAATACTCCGAAGAATGCAGCTCGCAAATAAAATATTTTATTCAGTATTGATGATCTTGAAGACCAACTGCATACACAGGAAAACAAAGCTCCAAGTATACAAATCTGTCATAAGACCTGTGCTATGCTTAAATGAATAATTGGAACAAAGCTAGACGGGGAACCATGCGCTGTATGAAACTTTTGATGTGCCAGAGGTCTCAACGATTGCAAGACTGCGGATACCCAAAAAGCTATTCTTTTGAGGACGTGAGTTGGACACATCATCATTCCGAAACCAAATTAACCACCCAATTCAGACGAAATACCATTGAAACTGCTGAATCTAGTTGAAATAACCTTCAGGATGCATATACATATGTTTATTTAAAGAATATGGACCAAAGAAAACTTCCAATAATCTTGCGCAAAATTTAATTTACTAGCATGGAAACAATGAGATCGACGTTCTTGTCGAGACTAAAGTTTCACCGAAATTATCTAACAACAATTTGAATTCTAAGATTTCGAAAGTATTAGAGTGTACCAAGGTGGGCTTAGAACAAGAAAATTGACTATTGTACAGGTCTTTTCAGTGAAAAAATCTTGGAAAAATGCTCAAAACATAACATAAATGTGAAACAACTTTTTGTAGATTTTCTACAAACCTATGGCAGTAGTAATCAAAAATCTTTTATAATCGACTCCTTAAACTGAAAACGCCACAAAATGGAACCCTCCCAACAAAACTGGAACAAATTAAAGAGAGTACTAAGTCAGACTCCAAACAAAGTCAGTAAAGGCTTCTCCTCACGGAAGTTTTAAATCTAGAGAATGGTTTGCTTCTAACCTACTGGCACTTAAGCCCACCGTGGGATAATTTCATCCATAGAAGTAAATGATACGCTGGTCGTGAAACCTGGGCAATTGGTGGTCTATAGAGACGACACCGGTACAGTGGCCTGATCTTTTCATCATCTGCAGAAGGTTTTCCAAGAATTCTTTTAATTAGCAAAGCAGATGGGACTTTGGCTAATTGACAACAAAACCAAACTGCTGACACTCACTTGAAAAAAAACTCTGGTGAATAATAGGTGACTATGCAAGTAGACAATTTTGTTTACTTAAGGGCTCCGGTTTCAAAGAAAGAAGCAAGTAAGACGAAGATAAGAGTGTTGGAGATAACAATTTTAATATACAAGAGTATCCTACAATCATATTGTTGGAGTTGTTGGTATTCCCTTAATGTTGGAAGAGCCCTTTAATAATTAAATAAGAATCCCTTCATTTCCTCCATTGAATGAATTCATGGTAATTACTCTGTCAAAAAAAATCCAATTTTTACTGAGTGTATAAGGCATTGCCAATGCACTCTTTTCTCAACTCATCCATTATACTAAAATTATCCCCATAATGTGATGACACAAGAGACATAACTGAAAAAAAGTCCATAAAACTTCATGAAAACAGGAAAAATCTTTGCACAAATTGAATCCGCCTAGGACCTTTTATTCCATAATTTCACACTTTGTTGGCTTGACAGATGCCACTTGTTCCATTATTATTTATTTACAGCTCTCGCTCATCCCTTGCGGGTCGATTTTTTCACATGTCAACAATTTACAAAGTGATTTTTTTGCACTCTCCTATCTCCCCCCACTGGTGAAATTCCTTTTTCGCTTTTAACGCTGACGACCTTATGCTATCAAATATTTTCCGTTACACCCCTTCGCAAAAAAATGGGAAACGTTGCTAGCAGGGTTGGTTCGGGTAATAATGAAAAACAGCGAAAATAAAACAAAGCATTGAAAAAAAATTATATAAATATGCGAAAACAAGCGAAGGGCTGCCAAAACAAGCACATCCATATTAAGCATATAAAAATGTCCCAGCGGTGGGACAGCTTTCCGCTTATTGTCCCTGCATGAAATTCAAATGAAGATATATTGAATAAAGTTATTTTAAATCTGTATGCCTGACTCCATTGGATAGATGAGACGTTTGGATTTTCGTGCAAGTGTGCGTGCGATAAGGCAAATAAATCAAGGAACCCTTTTTGTGTCTGAAAGAAAAGAAGTGTTTTAAACAAATTATGGTTTAAAATTTACACGGAGTGGGGTTACAACTTAGCAGGGGGTTGAGTAATAATACTTATGATAATATTGACTTTGTGGCGCGTCAATTCAATGAAGGCAATTTTTCCTGGGACGAAAATGATGAGGAAATTCTTGTTTGGTTATTATTGCAGTAAGTAGTTTTTGAAATGTTATAATATAGCATTGATTTGATAGAAATTCTGAGTTTTTATGAAACTCTTCTAGAAGCTGATTTTAGTTCTTGTGATTCGGATGCTTTTTTGTGTATATTCGCTGTACATATTACTCATATGCTTTTTGTTTCTTTATTTAAGGATTTCAGCTGCTTTCGGGCCTTAGTTTAAAAAATTTGTTTCTACCCGGCAGGAAGGTGAAGACTTTTTACGCCTGAGGCATGGCACCCCCAACCGCGCACTGCTTTTGGACTGCCCACTAAATGCCTTCCCTGTGAACCAAAGAGCCTAGCCTGGAACCATTTGATGCATTACTTTGGGCTAGGACTCACTTTCCTACGCCATGAAGAAAGTTAGAGTATCCCATTATCTTAATCATTTCGGAATTCAAGACGATCCTATGATCTGTATCACGTTCAGATCTTTAGAATAAGAGTTATCATAACTAAACGGGCTTACAGTCCGTCCAAAGATTCACTCAAAACAGATCTCATTGTCACCAATGGGGTTTAAACCAAGGACCTTGGGCTTACGGGGCGAGCACTATAACTAGTATACCACGCGTATTACCAAACATTTATGCTAGAAAATCACATACTCTGCAGATGCCCTGTTAGTTGTCTGTTTACCTGTTCACGCTAAGGCTTCTTGTGTCATATAAAATTGTCAATACTTTATTTTATTTCCTAAATTCTAAGCATGCCTTCCATGTTGAGCTAGAGATAACACTCAAAAAATATGTACACCCGTAATCTTGACTCTGACCCCCCAACATACCCTAAGACAAATTCATATTTGGACTTCTGCATCGCTGATGCAAGACTTGAATTCAGCTTTAATAGTCCCCTACAGAAACTGCAGGTGCTTCCTTACGATAACGACCACAACGCGATTGTAATGGAAATTAATAATCATAGGAATGATGTCTTTCTCATTCCAGTTCAACATGAAAATCATCGGTGGAATTTAAAAAAATCGGATTGGGAAAAGTTTTAAAAGAAGTTTAATTGAGATCACCAGAAGCAATGTCCTCCTTCTGATGATGGCAACACTTGCTCAATGGTTCCTAATGACAGGAATCTAACTAACGCTGAAAAAAATCTCTATTTGTCGAAGTTACGAAGTGACGTTGGAAACGATTGAGAAGGTTGTTCCCAGGATTCAACATCGAAACAATATGGAAGGATAGAAAAGACCAACCATCGCAAGGTTAAAAAGATTGAAAAGCCTGCTTCTCACACGCGTCAACAATATTCTTCGGCAATTTTCGGACTGCAATCAACTGTCGTTGGCTTCGTTGAAATTGCGGCTGAAGAATGTTCGGAACTTGATCCGTTCATACTTCAGGAGTGATTCAGCAATCAATGGGCGGAAAAACTGAGGGGTATTAGCCCGCAGAAAGCGATAGTGTTTTTGCGAAAGTATATAACTTATTCCGCAATGAAGGAATGTAGTTTTCACGTTCCAAGTGATGAGATAAATCTTCTTGATAAGGCTGGGATTGAAATTGATAGTTCGACTCCGGATAGGAATGGAAACAGGATTATATGTGATAGTTTGCAAAAACTTAATCTGATTGGAACACATTTTGTATTCGTTTATATACCAAACTCTGAGGGAGGGCATCAAATATTTTTGGAGGTCATTGAAGCAAAAGTTTCCGACTTCAAATCAAGCCTGAACGGCCAATCAATTCTTCATTTCGATGAAACATTGACATTTGACCTCATATCGAGCTTGAATCTTATTGATTTATTTTGTCAGCTACAAAGACTTGTGTTTCATAATTGGTAGGATAAACAACAAGAAATCATGTGGTACTGACGCTATTCCAAATATATCTCTCCGACATTTGCTTGAGGTTGCTATTCGGAATTATTGCATATTGTTCAACAACATGTTGAGCAATTGATATTTCTCAAATTAGTGGAAAAAGGTTTGGTATCTTCAATCTTGAAGAAAGGAAAAGAATCTTCGTAACCTGAAAGCTATCGCCCAATCAGCTTGCTGGTATCATCAGCAAGGTGTTTGAAGTGATACTAAACAAAGCATTAAATGCCCACATTAAGAAATATGGGTTGATGCCAAATTGTCAATTTGGTTTTTGTGCCAGGCATTCCACCATATATGCGACAACCTTAACCTGTTGGAAGCTAAATGATAGAAAAGTGCTGGAGCGTGTCTCGTTGATATGGAGAAAGCCTTCGATATGGTGTGGTTGGTTGGACTAATTTTTAAACTCCTACAGGGCAGGCTCCCCGGATACCTTGTCGCTATGATGTGCAATATGTTGTGTGCGAAATCATTTGTTATAACTAATGGAAATCTGACGACGGTGCGCAACTTCAAGGTCTTGGATGGTCTACAGCAGGGAACAGTTAGTGCGCCTCTGCTTTTCTCAATATTAATTCACAAGCTATTGAACGGCTCTGATTTTAACGTCTCGCCAACGAGATCATTGGTGGCATTTGCTGATGATCTGATCATCTATACAGCTGACCAAAAAGCTACAAAGGCTCAGAGCAATCTTCAAAAAATGTTTAATTATGTACAGCTGTACACTGACAATTGGTGAATGAAAATCAATGCACAGAAGTGCGAAACAATCTTGTTTCGGACAACGCTGCAGGGAGCCAGTCAAGACCTGAAACGTTATTGGAAGGACTTCCACGTTATGGCTAGTGAAATCCTGTGTTCAGTACCCCAGTGTTCATGTCGATCAGTACCTTTACTATACTGAGCATGTCGAAATCATGCTCAGTAAAGCACAAAAAGTAGTCATGGCCCTTTAACGACTCTTTCATTATAGATACATTGATCAAAAGTTCAAAGTTAGTTATTACAAGACCCTGGTTAGACTAGTTTTGACATATGGATGTCAAATCTGGTAAAACCAAAGTGCTAATACAACGGAAAGTTTAGATTTTTTAAAAGCAAATGCATGTACTCGTTTGTACATAAAGCCTGAGACGGATTGGAAACACTTTATATCGAGTAGAAGAATTTATCAAACTGCTGAAGTGACGAGAGTCGATATCTTCATATTGAAACTTCTTCGGAATTATATTGCAGGATCAGTAACTGTGAGTCAAAGCTCCTGGATTTCACAGCCGTTCCACCCTGCAGACGGGTACATTGTGACTTGCCTCCATACTGGCTTTGTTCCTCCAAAAGCATTCGTTCATGCGAACATGAATCGGTATTATTTTGATTTTGACGGCATCCCAATCATATATCACATATATTGAAGATAAAATATCCTCCGAATTTGAGTTCACGAGACCAACAATTCGAACGGAGATACCCATTTGCTAGGTTCCTTGAGGCTGGTCGTGCTGAGGCAGAGCAATCTAGATATTGGTGGCTAAATGACAATGTCTAAATTATTCCTGTTTATTTTCTGTTTTTGTGTTTTTCGTTACTTAGTTTTTGAGTTTCAGCTGATTATTGCTACATTCCGTATTGTTTGTTTATGTTAAAATTAGGGGAAGGTTTCAATATTTAGGATAAGTATATTTTATCTTTATTATATCAGGTTTAGAGATAGGTTTAACGCTTAGGTTATGAATATTGTGTGAGCATCGCATTAGTATAAGATAAAGATTTTGATTGAATCTTATAGAATTAGGTTTTAACAAATTAAGTGTAGGATCAAAGTTCGCTGTTGTGTTGCAATTATAAATAATTTTTGAATAATGCTGGTTGGTTGGTGTAATCATTTTAGTTAATTTGAATTTGCTTTTATTTTTTTTTATTATTAAATGTGTTTCATTGCTAACCTATAAATTTAGAGTGCTATTTGGGCCATTATGTTTTCGTATTTTTAATGTTTGGAATTTGTTTTAGATTCTCTGAAATGTGTAACAATTAATATTGAACAAAGTGCTTTTGACTTAAACTTTGACTTTGACAAATTTTTTTACGTCAGATTTTAAATTTCCGGGACAATATCAAATTTGAAAACTTTATTTATTTTAATTTCATAAGGGTATAATTAGTCATTTGGCTTTGTTTCAATCTACGTCTAGCACTCGTTGCGTACAGACGTGGTTTTTAATAACTCATCACTAATTTAAAAATAAACAAGTTGGGTAGACAGACCTACGCTCATGTCAGAAGGGTTACCAGCAACGAACAAAATCAAGAAACATGTCAAAGACGATTTTATTTCAGAAAATGTGAAATCCGAAGATCATACTATTTTTAGCAAAGTTGAACGAATTTTGACTTCTGAGGTATTTGTTATTGTTACACCCATAAATAGCTCCCTTGATAATTTTTCAGATTTTTTAAGATCACAGGTGTCCTATCACGACGGAGGAAACACATTTTTCATGTACTCCCCCCACCCTGTGCCCCCACTGAAGCAAAAACTGTCAGTTTGAGAACTGTTTTGAAAAGCTCTCATTAAGAACTTTCATTTGATACTCATATACCTTTCATGAAATTTTTTTCAGGGGCCACTCCCCTGTACTGTAATCATCGATTCATGACCAATTTTTTCGAATCCTAGAATGGTTACAAAGCCCTTTTGCTAGGAGCTCTCTCCTGCCTCCTCGACTTGTTTCACCTATGGGTATTAATTGTAGGTACTCATCTTCAGTCATTCATTAAATTGAATCAAGTGTTCAAAGCATGCACCTTAAACGTTGAAATTGGGGTGAAATAGCTCAAAATTATTCAATCATTTAAAACAGCCAGCATTTTGTTTTACGATTACTGATACCACTAACTGAACTGATTCTCAAAGATATTCATGATACTTATCATTCCTGAAATTTGCATGCAAATCCTAACAAAGCTGTAGTGCTAAGTCGGTAAAAAGCGCATATGGTTCCATAGCCATTTGTTTCCATAGTAATACAGCGCATATTGTTCCATGGTAATACAGGAAAATTCAAATCACTATAACTTCGTTAAATACCATTCGATCTTTATGAAAATTTCAGAAAAGATTAATCTTCTAAATAGTCATCTAGGTGCTGAATTTTATTGAATTTAAGGGTACCATTAAGATTTTATTCAAAAAAACATAAAATCAATAAATTATACTATTACTAACAAAGTTGAGTGAATTTCGACTTCTCATGGACTTGTTGTTATTGTTACTCATAAAGGCCTACATTCATGATTTTTTCAGGTTTTTCGGGTGGAAGGTGTCCAATCCCGAGGGGGGGTTATGCGAAAAGTTCGTACATTTCCCCTTCCCCTGCGTGCCACGGTATGGAAAAAGCAAGTTTAAGACATGTTTTGAAAAGATCTCATTAAGACCATTCCAATGACACCCTGCTCGACTACCAATGGTGATTTTTTTTGTTGAGGGTTCACCTCCCTATATGGGGAGACCCCTTAAACCCCTTGAAAAAAATTTCCACCCTTGAACGTTCAAGTAGTCACCACTTCTGACCTTTCTACAAAGTTTCATGGCTGTAGCCTCTATAGTTTTGGAGAATAAGTGTCGTGACCTACAGACGGACAGACGGACACAGGTCGTGATTGCAATAGGGTTTTGTATTTAGTACAAAACTCTAAAAAGCTATAGCACAATCATCTTGCTGCCTAACATCAATAAGGTGTTTAAAGTGATACTTATATTAATTATAAGCCCACATTTAGAAATCTGAATTACTACCGAATTGCCAGTTTGGTTTCCATGCTATTCATTGGACCAAGCATGCGATAAAGAAAGTAACCTCATGCATCTGTTTGAAACTGAACAAAAGAGAATATGTTGGAGTTTGTCTTATTGATATGGAGAGAGCCTTCGATGCAATTATGTTGAATGGGCTAAACTTTAAACTCCAACTCAAGTTCCGCAGACACCTTGTCGCCATGATGAAGATAATGTTGTGTGGAAAATGCTTTTTGTAACTGATGGATGTTTCGCGACTTCAATGTTTTGAGTGGATTATATCTCTATATTCATTAATTGAGTGGCTTGACTTTAACGTCACGCGATCATTAGTGGCTTTCGTTTATGACCTGATTTCCAGAAACTTTCAGAAAATTCCAAGATTCCAAGAAACTTTCAGAAAATGTTCAACAATGTCCAGGTCTACACGGGCAATTGGTGAATAAAGGTGAATTTACAAAAATGCAAAACAATTCTTTCTTAGGACAGCACTGTTATTGGCCAATCAAGACCTTAAACGTAATTAGAAAGGTATCCACATTATGACTGATGAGAGTAGTTCAAATTGGATTACACATGAATACTGTGTTCGATATCTCAGTGCTTGTCTTAATCAATACCAGTACTATATTGGAAATGTCAAAACCATGCTCAGTAAAGCAACTAAAGTGTTCATGTCCCTTCAAACACTCTTTTATTTCAAATACATTAATCAAAAGGTCAAAGTTATCTGTTACAAGGTTCTGGTTAGACTAGTTTAGACATATGGATACCCGGTTTGGTATAATAGGAGTGCTAATACGATGAAAATGCTACGATTTTTGGAAAAAAATGTTTCGTCATGTACTAATCTGTATAGAAAGCCTGAGACGGATTCAGCACACTATATATTGAATCAAAAAATTTATGAAATTGCCAAAGCGATGAGAGCCGATGCATTCATTTTGAGGCTTGGTCGAAATAATATTGTGAAGTGTGTAACTGTGAGCAAAAATGAATCTCACAGCCGTTCCTCCCTACCGACGGGTGCATTAAGACTTGTCTCACCACTGGCTTCTATCCTGCAGAAGCATTCGTGTATTTGGGCATGAACCGGTATATTTTTGATTCTGATTGTCCCCCGATTATATATAATATACATAGGAGGGACATCAATAAGAAGATAGAATATCCTCCAAATTTGAGCTCGCGGGATCAAGGGTTTCAATGGAGATACTCATTTACAAGATGTATTGAAACTTGGTCGAGCTCAGATGGAGCAGTCTAGGTTTTGGTGGGTTAATATCAATCCCAAATTATTCGTGGTTGTTTGTGGTTTTTAGTCTTTGTTTTTGTTTTTTTTTTTTTTTTTCTTTGTTTTGTAGCTCATTACTACTACGTCAATTGCTATTGTAAGTCAACAAGTTCAACATACGAGTATATAGTACGTTAAGAATATTCTAGGATGGTTCTTTAAGGATTAAACAACGTTTTTTATAGTAGTTATTAGAATGAGGTTAATACATATTATTTGTTACCTCAAAATAAATACATTCTTTCGTTGTATTTTTCGGTTAAATAAATTTTCAATTGGGTTGGTTGTTTTTTTTCCTTTTTTGCAATTGATTGATAATATATAGTAATTTTCATTTGATAACATTTGATATGGTTTGACTGGTTTTTGATTGAATATTGTTTAAATTTAGAGTACCATGTGGGCCATTAAGTTTTTGAGTATATTAATTTTTATAACTTGCTTTTTGTTTTTATAAAACTTATAACGATTGAAGCAATAAAGTGCATTTGAATTTGAAATAAAGGTACAATTTAATATCATTTTATGTACTGATCTCAGCTTGAACTTTGTTTAAAACTCCGTATTAAGTCGGCAACATAGTTTTATTAAAGCTTGTATGCTAACCTCTTACAAAATAAATACATAATTAATTCATCATTGCTTTGCATGTAAATTATGAATGCCATAAAATCTATTCAAAATATAAATTCAACTCCCGGTGAGGTGCCTGATTATACTTTGGGCCCTGTGTTACATTTTAATAAATAAAACATGCGCAAGCAATCTAGACTTCACAAATTCAATTGTTTGCGTGGATTTTTCGCTATGATAAAAAATTCGAATAGAATATTTGCCCATGGGAGTCTTGGTTGATATATATTTCACAGCCTATTTGCTGGCTATGAACTAAATTATTCCATAAACTTATAAAGGTTTTCACAAATAACAAACTCTAGTTTAATTTATTTTATTGCCACCTTGGTTTTGGCTCGAAATTACACCAAGCAAACTGAATACGTTGTATTCCACCAGTTTTTTGTCGTGTGAAAAATATATTATTTCCCTCTTCAACAAGGCATGAATTTTCCCTTTTCCTTATGAAATTTTCAACCAGCAAATGATGTCATTCAATTTAAATTTTAGCAACAATAGAAAGTGTATGAAAACCACTTGTGATGACAATTTTCTCTCTGAGTACCTTCTGGTATTCTCGAAAATAATGTACAAAATTAATGAATAGCATCTCTGGAAAATTTCATATAGGGTGCAAACAACAAGATTAAAGCAACCGAATAATCTGAATAAAAATTCATATCTCCTTCTCAAGCGAGGATGACACCCTCAAATTCAGGTTACCCTTTTTATGGCTATACTGTCACCCCCAAGTCATATTCTTTAGCCTCTTTGTCAGATAACAAAAAGCTATTTGACACTAGTACTATGTGTATGTACTTAAACAAGTGCAGGATTTCACACTCAATAAGCTGTACAACATAATACTGTGACAGGAATTTCGTAAAGCAGATAAGGGAGAGATATTAACAATAGTAAGTATGTAAATCTTTGACAATGCCCATAAATTCAATTTATGCTAGAGGAATATACTATCATAGAACACGAGAAAAATATTTCTCTCGTATGGAGTCAGTTTTTATGTTGGAAGTGCTTGGCCATCTCGGAACACGCTTTCAACGGAAGAGTTTATGAAGAGGGAGATTATACAGAAACCAGTCCTATTCACTTGCAAGAAGCGATAAATTTTGAAATGTTCCCAAACAAACCAATCTACTGAGGGGTGGATTTTTGCTTATGACTGAAGTTCATTGTCTGGTCGAAAATTGGATGGTACAAAAAACAGGCTTTTGGGATGGACTTACAAGATTATTCAGGTGCTTCAAACTTAGTTTTCATTCAGATTACTAAAAATTATAATATGCTTTTCAAAAAGAATATTTCAAAAATATTTTGAATGATATGTAAAAATTCTATTCGGGTGAACAGCTGTCAGTCGGATAGAAAATTTATGTCCTAAATTGCATAAAAGATCGCTTTCAAAATAAAGGTTTCCTACCTCTGACACTGATAGAATGAAAATCATGATGCGCAAACAAGTGGATCTACTGTCTTTTCATCGAAAGATGACATATGTGTGCAAACAATAAAAATGTTAAGTGAAATGGATACAATTAGGTATATGCTAGACATCAATCCTGGGATGATAGCGATGCTATCAGATGCATCATCATTCTTGCGATTTTTATACTTGAATGAAACTAATGCTATTATGGTTAATTTTCGGGTAGTAATCCAGGGGTGAGTTTTAGTGTTGGTGATTTATGATCAATATAGACTTCGAATCTATTACAATGGATTGTATAATGGAACAGTAGATTTGTCGCCTTGGTAAATATATCGAATTTAATAGCTCAGGATATGTATGATACTCCTTGTTGAAAAACTAATGTATTTCCATTTGAAACCTTAAACTTTTAACAGGCTAATTTGTGATGAGTCTTTGGTATCACTCGTTCACACCTTTATTGTACCCGAACCGTCAAAAAAGCTCGAAATTCAATCCCCCGTTGTATCCTTTTAAGTAAGATTTCCTTATTAAGTGAACTATTGGAACAATCATGCACTTAGGCTCCTCTATGGTTGGGACTAGGCTGAGCTGCATTTCTATTCTGTTATCCATATGATATTGACTTTTCATTACGTGTTGAATTCGTTTTTGCGACTTTAATTTATCACAATTCATTATGCTGGAATTTAATACGTGATCAACAACAATTCTAGTTTTATTTTAAGGTTATCTACTAAATTACAAAACTCTATTTGAGTCATATCTATTCATCCGTTCATTTTTGCAGTCGCTGCAATCAACCGACTATGAGAATAAATTAGGGGTGAAGATCTTTTGATAATTTTTGATACAATAATTTTATCTGCAAAAAATATAATGTATAAAGGAGATTCCTCCAAATAGTTATGAGACCCCAATACACTCTTTTTATTGAATATACTCGAGACGGATAACAAATAAAAGATTTTGATAAGAACTTTTAAAGAAAGGCTTTAAATAAGTACACGAAAAGAAACCGAACCACAAAAGTTAAAATACTTTAAAATTCATGACATGCCATTCAATACCTATATATATAAATATATATATATATATATATATATATATATATATATATATATATATATATATATATGTATATATATATACATATATATATATATGTATATTTATATATATATATATATATATATATATATATATATATATATATTTATATATATATATATAATTTTAATGTTTCGGGAAAGTGAAAACGCACTGTCTTTTAAATTAAATTAAAAGAGTTTATTTATTAAGAATGCACAATAATTGATTTCACTATTTTACAAATCATACTTTAGTTTATTTGTCACTTGCCCTATCAATTTATGTTTCCAATGTCTTCAAATAGATCACGAAAAACCTTTACTTCACTATCAATCAATATCGCCTTCAATTCGCGCTTTACACTATCGTAGTTTTTACTATCGCGGCTTTAAAACTCCTCTCATTCATTCTTCTTCTTCTTAGCAATACAGCCCTTCTCGGACCTTCGCTTCCTGAATAAAGTGCCTCCAACTGTCTCGGTCCTCCAATTTTGAAATCCGAGCAGCGATGAACTGTTTTAATCGACCAAATCAGACCAGCGTTTCCTCGGTTTCCTCACTGGTCTCCAACCTTCAGTTCTCCCAACGAATACCTTTTTGGGTATCCGTTGCTCATCCATACGATTCATGTGGGCAGCCCATTGTAGCTTCCGCAGTCATACAATCGTTGAGACCTCCGGTTCGTCAAAAATTTCATACAACTCATTGTTGTATGGAATGCGCCGTTTTCCTGTGTATGCAGCTGGTCTTCAGGATGGTAAAACTGAATAAAATATTTTATTTGCAAGCTGTATTCTGCGACGTATTTTGTCTCTTTCATTGCCCGTTTTCGTTATTTTGGTGCCTAAATACACAAATTCGCCCAAATTTTCTATACTGCATTCACCAATTTTGTGTATTTGAGGTATTTTCACTTGTTTTATTTTCATTGATCTGTAGCCCTACTAGTTTTGCTTTGCTGTCAAGTTTCAGGAAAAGTTCTTTGGAAGTTGTTAATGACTGTGTCAAAATGTTGATGTCGTCCGCATAGGCCACTACTTGTCTCGAATTGTATGGTAATGTACCTTGTGTCTCGACAGGTAGCTTCCTTATGACGTACTCCTGAGCCAAATTGAATAGCAATGCGGCCAGCCCATCTCCCTGCTTTAGTCCGATATTTGTGTCAAAGGCATGGGTGAGTTGGTTATTGATGCGGACTTGGGAGGTCGTCGACGTTATTGTCATTTTGGTAAGACGGATTAATTGGCTGGGATGCCAAAGCCAAGCATTATTTGGTACAGTACGTCACGATCAATATTGTTGTATGCTTGCTTAAAGTCAACGAAAAATTGGTGTACGTCTATGTTGTAGTCCCAGCATTTTTCAAGTATCTGCTTGACTGTGAACTATTGGTCTATTGTCCATCTACCTGCTCTAAGACCACCTTGATACTCCGCAATAATACTGTTGGCATATGATCCGATTTGATTTTCTAAGATCTTTAAAAATATTTTGTACGCCGTACAAAGTAGTGATATGCCTCTTTGATTTTCGCACTGTAGCTTATTGGCTTTTTTGTGGATAGGGAATATAATTGGTTGGCTCCGGTCGTCTGGCATGTGTTCTTGTTGCCAAATGTGCTGGATGACTTTGTGAATAGCTTTATGAACACTACCGCTACCATATTAGATGAGCTCCACTGGAATCTCATTGATGCCCGGCGCTTTATTATTCTTTAGGCCTTTGATGATGGAACAAACTTCATCCAGCGTTAGTGGGGCCAATGGAAGCTCTCGGCGGACATCTGAAGGCTCCGATGTTCTGGAGCTGTGTGAAGGATTAAGGAAGTTTCTGAAATATGATGCCCATCTTTTCTTAATCTTGGTTTCGTCAGCGACGATATTGCCGATGTCATCACGACGGAGTGTGGTTTGGGCTGATAACCACGTTTTGTATGCTTGTCTTGTGTTGTTGCTCACTAAACTTAAATCTATACTTCTCAATTGGTCGTTATAGTATTTTCTTTTCTTAATCCTAATTATCTCATTCGCTACTCTTCTGAGATTTCCACAGTGTTCTCTCTTCGAACTGGTTTTCCTACCTACTTATTTTTCGTACGCCTGGTTATTTTTATCTAACGCATTTTGGCACTCGTCATTAATCCAATTATTCCTCAGATGAAATACTCATTGAGAAATTTTGAACTGATGGAACTACCAGATAAAAATGCATTTGAGGGGTAATTCATTAAACGTATCAAAATGGGAAACATAGATTAGTAGTGAAGATTCTGAAAGACTACCTTCAAGGACTGAACAAAAATTAGGTCCAAAACAAGTGAAAATACATCGAATAGTCTTTTAGCTTTTGAAACATGGATGGATTTGTCTAGATATTTTGTCAGCCCTTAAAACCACATATAAGAAAGACCTGGGTAGGTAGAGTAAGTTTCAGAATCCTCTAATATCTTCCGGTAAAGTCTCATCAAGGTACTCGGGAGCCCATTGTTAAACGTCTAAGGATATCCTTATAAACATTTTTGCTAGAAAGTAGACTCATTTTAATATTTGCTCTAATTCCCAAAGTCCAGCTAGAATTCTGAGTACGGTGCCCTACAATATTAGAGCAGGCAACTTCTCCTCTATTTTACAAGCCCATCTTCCTCTAATTCATGCCAGAACGGGATCCTTGGCTACTTCTCTTCAGTTTGCCATCTTCCATATCTTCCTTCCCCTTCCCTATTTCCGGTAGCCCCATCCTGGAATTATGAACTGGACTTTGATAGGTAAACATCGTTAGCAGCCCTCTGAAAATCGCTTAAGCACTATCGCTTAAGCACTTTTAAACGATGAAGAAGAGTTCGTAGCAAGCAACTCATTCACTTAGTTTTTTTTTAAATACCTCCATTTCTTACCACTCTCTCCATCACTCTTTCATCGTCGCACAACGCTCGTATGGTCTGCACTTCACACTTCGTCAATTCCTATGTGTGCCTCCATGCAATACCAAAACATCGGTATAAGGGGCACACCAAATGCTGTGAAGTACTCCTTTCCTGCTAGTCTAGTCCGATTCGTGAACAGTTCTCAGAGATAAAAAAAAATTATAATACGACGCAGTAAAAAAATACTCCGAGTTTATAAAAACTAGCTGTCTTTTAGTATCTTGACGTTAGGGTCTAAAATGCCCTAAGATGCTGCATTTTCAATCCTCCGGATTCATCATTAATTTGGATTTATTAGATGTTCCTTAAGTCTTTTTTTAAAAACCAATAACGAGTTAACGTTTTTCACTGTTTCTGGAAGATTTTTGTATATACGCAGAGCATCATTCGTTGCATCGTTCTTTAATCGATCAGTTCTAGCGTAAGGTATTACAAAATTATTGGCATTTCTTGAATTATATGGATTTATTTGTGATACTTTTATAAAGGTGCTTCGTTTCAATTCACTGGATATTAGATATTTGAAGATAAACTTAACTTTCTCCATAGTAATGATTTGACTGAAGGTGATGCATTGGCCCATTGATACACTAGTCTTGTTGGAATGAGAATCGGAAGGTTTGGAATATTTTTATAGGCTTTAGTTAGTATCCTGCATATCATATTAATTTTGCTTTGACGATTGACTCCAAATAACCACCGCCTAATGTAGCTTTGTCAGTACAAATACATTTAATACAAGTTTCTTTATATGCATTGGAAAACCCCCATATCTTCTCAACACTCCTATAATTGGTGCTAGTTGTCTCCTCAGATTATTTATGTGCGGCAACCATGTCAAACGATGATCTACTCGTATGATATTTAATTTCAAACACTCTTTGCAAGTTTTCGCCGTTAATTTTTGGGTCCACTTCTATGTCTTCCTTATTCTTCTGTTTAAAAATAATGTATTTGGTTTTTGTAGTATTCAATGCTAGCTTGTTTTCGATAAGCCATGAACGATATTTGTCTAGATCCTCGTTGACGATATTCTCCATAGCAATTTTCTAATTTTCGATTGTATTTAATACTTCTCTTTCAGTCGCTTGATGAATGTGAAAGATGGATTTAGGTGGGCTGTTTATGATATTGAAATAGCTAGTTGATTTTTCACCAAGCTCCCTGGTATTTTTTTCACCAATTGTTGAAAAAAAGTGGTTTAGCGAGTTTGCTGTTCCATATGGGCGTGCTGCATTGTTAGAGTCCATGCCAAAAAATTCAGCATTTGATGAAATGATCCAGGGTGACGAATTATCTTTTACTTCATTTATTATTTTCCATATTTCGTGTGAGTTGTTCGCCGCTGTTTCCAATCTTCTGGAGTAATATGAAAATTTAGCTTCTTTTATGAGACGTTTTGATTCTTTTAAGGCTTAGTTATACAGATGTTTAAGTGCTTGATCTTCAGCGTTCTTTTTTTATAAGCCTTCCTTATGTTAATACTAGCCTCAATAACTTTTTTGTTATCCATGTATGTTGTCGACATCTGACCTTTTTCTCAATGGCAGAATCATGCTTGGAGTCTGTAATCATATTTTCGAGCTCCATAAGGTTTTCAGGTTTTCGGTTTGTTAACAACTGTTGAAATTCCGATTTTAAAAGATCCTTGTCTAAATATCTGAATATTTTGTGAGTATGTTTTCGCTTACTGAGACTTTGACCATGGACGACAATTTTCACGACACGATGATCTAGTTTCGGCCAATCTGCAAGTGTGAATTTAATGTTTTCAGCAATTTTTTTATCATTTGTTGCTATGTGATCTAGGCAGGTACTTGAAGTCATGCGAGTAATTTTGTTTCATTATATAAGCTCAACTTTTTATTCATTTTTAAGAGCTTTGTAAAACTTATCTTACAAAGACCTACTAGTTTCACGTCCTGTATGTCCATCCGTCTGTCAGTTTGTCACAGCAAGTTTCCTCAGAAACTATAGAAGCTAGAAAGGTCAAACGTTGTGGAAAGTTCAGAACTGGTGGTCCTTCAAAAGTTTAGGTCTTGTCAATTATTTCAACATTTTTTAAAGCTGGTCATCCCTTGTGCTGAAGTGTCCCATAATTTTTTTTTATCAAATATTGTTGAGTAGAGTATTAAAGGAAGTTCTTAATTAGCACTTTCAGAATATGCATCAGGTAGTTCAGGGGGAGGCAACATGTACGAACAATTATTGAAACAGGAAAAAAAATGGTGTCTGTTATGTGCCTATGAAAGAAACTCTGCATCTTTTAGATAAATTTTAATGATTCCTTCTGCAAGTGTTGGATGAATAATTCAAGTTATCGATTCATGTCATCGGAAAATTTGTTTTGAACCTTGAGATGGTTACACAGCCCTTCTAGTAGGAGCAACCTCCTGTTTACTCAACTTTTTAAAATCTAAATTGCTTTTTATGGGAGAGCCACCACGAATTTTTGATAAATTGTGTAATGTTCCTCACGTACAGTTAAGCTAGAGAAAAAAAGAGTCAAGATAATCCATTCTTCTTCTAATGAGAGCTAGATACTCCTGCACTAGATGAAAAAGTGCCTCTTCCTCCTCCCTGAATCTATAAGTCCAGCAAAAGCCATTGCCCCATGAAGATTACAGGAAAACCAAATTAATAGCAAGTATAGATGGTAAAAAAAGTTTTGCAGGCATGTGGAAAGAGTGGAAGTTTTCAAAGACTTCATAGAAATGAATTGATGCTGAAGTTTGCTTGGGCAGACATTGACCTCAATAAAGTAAAAGTGATTCCAATTTAGAATAAGGGGGTAGTCGTAATGATCATAAGAACTACTCATATATCACTCAACTACCAAATAGTGGCATTGATTTGAGAGTTTATTCAGTAAGAGTGTTAAGAAAGATCTTTAAGAAAAATATCAGGAGTGACTTGACATTGTACTATACGCAAGATAATGTAGTAGGGATCGCATGGCTTATATAATTATATACTATTTTAAAGATTAGACTTTAGACTTCCTTCAGTCAAAAACTGAGCGTCATTAGTAAACGACAACGGTTAAAAATAAAAAATGAAAATAGACAATCAAGGAGAGCATTATCGGCATATCTTATTGCTTTACTTCCAAAAGGGCAAAAATGCGGTACAAATTCAAAAGAAATTGTGTGAAGTTTATGAGGAGGACTGCCCTACTGAAGAACAGTGTCAGCGTTGATTTGCTCGCTTTCGTTCTGGAAATTTTAATGTGCAAGATGCACCACTACTACTTATGTTAATCGAAACTAACCGGCATACGACAACTTGAGAGAGAGCAGAGAAGCTCGATATATTGAATTCAACCATTCAGCTTGGTTACGTAAAGAAACTGGACGTTTGGGTTCCTACTGTCGTCGACTTTCGAAATCGAATGAAGAAAATCAAGAAAAATCGCCCTGAACTGACCAATCGCAAAGGCGTGATGTTCCTTCATGATAACGCCAGGCCCCACATCTCTTTGATAAGCCTTCAGAAAATAATGGAGCAAATTTGGGAACTAATGTCACATCCACTTTATAGCCCTGACTTAGCACCATCAGACTGTCATTTGTTTCTCTCTTCAAAACAATTTGAATGGTTAAACTTACAATTCTGACCGAAAATAAGTTGGACCACCTCTTCGCTTCTAAAAACCAAAGCTTTTCGACAGGGAATTTTTCAACTTACCAAAAGACGGCAACAGGTCATCCAACAAAATGGTCAATGTATCATTCATTCATGTTAACTATCAAACAATTCAATATATCACAGTTCTTAACATACACATCACAGTTGCATGTTCATAAAAGGAATAGGAATAGACAAACTTGAATAAATCAAGTTAAATTGGGATCTGAAGGTTGGGAAGTAATGATGACTTTAATTGTTGAAAATTTGTCAACACCTTTTCATTAGCTCCTTTTCACCCTTGATGGTATGATGTTGCCCCCCACCAGTAAACTTGAATATATCTTAAATCTTTTTGGCTCAATCGAAGTTACTACTTTAGGTTGGTGTGGACCTTTGATGGTACATCACGATTCTACGAAATTCAAATGATTTCATCCTACGAATACTTATCCGATTATCATATGATGGCAAATTATCAAAATTTCCCCAAAATGTCAAGAACTGTTTCTAAAACAACTCTTACCTTTGTGTGTAAACATCAAAGACTGTATTCCATATAACAGAAATTTATTCGAGAATGGGTCACAATAAGTAAGTGTTTCGTTACCTGTTAAAAACTTGTTAGCCTTGCTGAGGACATGCTCGTACTGAAAATTAAAACGCAGTTTACTTGCCAAGAGGACAGCCAAGTATACTATACTGTCGAGACTGGATAGTTTTGTATTATTGAGGTAATAATCAGCTCAGCAGACTGCATTTTTTCCGAGAAAAGCTTATCATCTGACATTACTCAAGATTCAGAAACATTTTGCTTTTAACCGACTTTCTAAGGAAAGAAGCTTATCAGTTTGGCAGGTATAGGTACATTTTTATTGTTACTTTTTCTTATCTATGTTCATGCATAACTTTCAAACGGAGACGGATAGAAGGGCCTTGTTTTCAACAAATGATCCGTCTTACTTTCTATTAGGTTCCATTAAAATGATCAGAAAATCAAATATTGGTAAAGGACTTTTACCCTAGAAAAATTCAGACTTTCACCTCGATTTATCAGCATATCTGATTGAAGCATATACGGATTTTGATTGTAGGAGTGTCAAATGAAGGACAACATATTAACTTAACTGTATCGGTACAGAATTGTGGTCCTTTGAAGGACTCTGTAGATATTAACAGTTCAATACGGTGTATTGATGTCGAAAAATTGTTTAAAATGTTTTCAGCGATTTAGTAGCCCTAAAAGACTGTCTTTGATAAAAGTATATACTAATTTTTAGGTGCCGATGCATACGTAAACGAAAGCCTAAAAGAGGCTATAGTGCTAAAACAAACAAAACAACTAGTAGGTCCACAATCGTTTTGGATGGAAATATTAATAAATTATTCAGAACGATCTCTTCACACCACAATTTTTTATGAATTTTCATTTTCACTCTATCGTTTCTTATCATTAAGTCTAGAAGAGATTTGATAATTTATAGTAAATCTATTTTATTTCGTTCCCATACACTACAATAATGGAAGTTTTATTCAATTCCCGTTTGCTACATTCATTAATAGTTACTATTCTCGAATAAAATCTCGTTAAGTAGGCAATTGTCACAATAATCCTCAACATATGTAAACATTTGATCATATTCTAAGATATCAAATGGCATAATACTGCCGCTGCTAAATTCTTTGCGTAATAGCGAAATTATACGGGAAATCCCTAATTTCAACAAAACTTCCTCGAGCGGAGTGTGCGTCGGATTATTTGGCGTTAAATATGGGTGTCATATCTCTCCATACGAAGCGTGTCTAGGATCATAGCTTGTAATAATGTTCCTTATTCGTTACTCAAACTTCTTGACACATAAGCATACAAGTGCTGGGAATACTGCGCGTACATGGAGGGTCGTTACACATACAATACTGCTTTCGTGTGTCCTTATCCAGGCTGGAATATTCTTCTATTCTTGCATTGGATACAATCAGGGACCAAGAGCACGAATTGTAGAGATAAAACAAAAATGACAACAATTTCTGTTGAAGATTTCGTTTACTTCACGTATTGTTAGATTCTGGTGAGCATTTGCGAAAATCGTGCAGAACTCATTTTCAGGAATCAACAAAATCTTCCAATCATTCTGATAGCAATTTTCTCCATTTACGTACAGCAACTACTCATACATTGCGAGAAAAAAAACAAAACTCCAACATACAATTTATATATTTCTGCCAACCTCCTTTTCTTTTATTGTTTTTATCCAATAGGATGAGTGGCTCAGCTTTCTGAAGAATGACAGCCTGTATATCCTTCTTAGTTATATATTTTCTTCTAGCTGAAGGGCTAGGTCATAGGGAAAGTTTGGGTCAAAAAATACTTCAGAGACAATCAATTCCAAGAATTTTCATTTTTTAAAAGGTATGAACATCAACAAGAAAAAAACCTAATGATCTTGATAATGCACCTCCATAGAAAGATTTCATAAATTGATAAAAGGAATATTTCAAAACCTGCAAAGTAATTCATCAAAAAGGTGGTTGGATTAATTTAACATTGTTAAACAATATTTGCGGATATAAAATTAGACATTACTTACAAATAGGAAGCTTTATTCCAAGCAACCGCAGCTTTCCTTCAAAGTATTACTTCCTTGAAACATTTATCTCCATACTCACAACACGAACTACAATATCAACAACAAAATCCCTCTAAAACTCCATTCGTATATGACGAGCCATATTTACCCGAAGTTGTGCTGAAGGTCTTTACCAAAATGTGGATCCAATTTCGTTTTTATTGCGATCATATAGTTGAGCTGATGATTGTGCACATATCCAAACACATATGCTAAAACCTACAATCGCAAAAGTATACAAAATCTGGGGTTGGGTTCGTTATATTGGATAAATTTATACTAAAGATATGGAAAGATATAAAAATCCATGAATTCTGTTACGATTTCATCTTCGTTTCAAGCATCCCCAAATGGGATGAAACAAGAAACAACTGAACTGAATTCAATCGGAATTTGGCTTTGTCGCAGAAAATAATATGTTTGCCAAAAAGGATATGTGTGAGCACTCCGAAATGAATATTGGCGGGATTATTTGAAATGTTTGCATAGAATAATAGTATGGATGTTATCGTTTCAAATTAAAGGATCTTCAGGAGTTGGTAGGAGCGGAAGTAATGGATTTCATATGATTTGCATAAATTATTGCTTCAAATAAACTTTGCTAAGTCTTTGTAACTTAAAAGCGATGGAAATGAAGTGTTATGTTAAATTTAAGATAATTTCTTACACTTAAGCTTACTCAATGGGTAGAAATATTCCAAACTTTATACTCCCGTATGGTAACGTAACCAGAATGATAACCAAGCCTTACTCCTAACTGATCAAATAAAATCATGGAATATGGCACCAATTCAATCAAAAGAGACTTCAAGTCAATAGCTGAAATTGTACCGAAACATTGGAGTAACACGATAGGTGCTAGGGAAAAAATACTTGCCATCTCAAAACGCAAAGGCTGGCCATTTCATTACATCCTGACCAACCTTCCCTGAATGCTAGACGCACATTGTTCGACCATCTTTCCCCCAGTAGATTTGTCGTTCTGAATTTTTACAGTGAAAGGATTGGATTTTTTTTCAGATTATGGAGAGAAATGGCAACTTTCCCTACAACAAACTTCACTTCCATAGATTCTGAGGTATCACATCGTTTATACCGCCAAGGCAAAGCTTTGCTCTTGTTTGGGGGTGAGAAAATGGGTAAATATGTTTCGTATGCAATGAACGTCTCGTGAAAGAATATTGCTTATCGTAAATTTTGATATCAAATTTTATTTCATTCCTCCATTCCTTTCCATACAATGTGTAGGTTGGTTGAGAAAATACCAATGAGGGAGTGCCTGCAGGTGGTAGTTAAATACAATATATCTTCGAGGAGTTTTCTCGAAATGGATATAGTTATGGAAGATTTAGATTTGAGATAACGCGTGCGTGTTTTCTTTTCCTCCATTTTGAATTTTATTTCAGTTGTCCATTTTGAATTTGATTTCTAGTCAGTTTGAAATTAAGCTTTGAGCTTCAATTTGTGACATATCATATTTATATTAACGATTCAAACGAAAACAAAGTGGCCTTTTAGAGCTGAATAAAAGAGAGATTGAACAAATCTACTAATCTCGTGATCATCCGCTCATTTGTATGTTATACCGACCGTTATTAAAACTAAACAAAGTGGTTATTGTGTCCAAAAAACTACATAGAAAAGAAACAGAGGCAGCTTTAGAATGGAAGTAAAGGAAATACATTTTCCATTAAAATTTTCCCTAAGCAAACCTTAATTTTGAATTCGATACAACCATCAGCTGTATCAAATTTTTGACGAGCTGGAATTTTCAACCATTGTAAGATTACGAAAGCTACAATGGACTGGCCACGTCAAACATATAGACGAACAATGGATACACAAAAACGTATCCTTTGGGCGAACTGAAGACCAGAGACCAGTGGGGAAACGCTGGTTTGACTCGGTCAAGAAAGACAGTTATTCGCTGATGGGTTTCGTAATTGGACGACACGGCCGATGGACCTAGACATTAGGAGGCGCTTTTTATAGGAAGCGAATAATCAATAATATCGTATTAAAATTGGTACCTGTTTGTCCGTTCGCTTGTCAGTCCGTCAATGCATGTTTTCGGAAGAGCTAGAGAAGCTGAAGTCATCAAACCTAGTAAAGAATTCTAACAAGTTGGGTAAACAGACACACGCTCATGTCAGAAGGGTTTTGTATTCAATTTACAAAATGCAGTCACCAGATCGAATAAAATCAAGAAACATGTCAAAGACGATTTAATTGGAGAAAATATGAAGTTCGAAGATCATACTATTATTAACAAAGTTGAACGAATTTCGACTTCTGAGATTTTTGTTATTGTTATACTCATAAATATCTCCTTGATAATTATTTCAGATATCCATTCGCGACGGAGGAAACACATTTTTCATGTATTTCCCCCCTGCGCCCCCACTGAAACAAAAACTGACAGTTTAAGAACTGTTTTAAAAAGCTCCCATGAAAACTTTCATTTCATAGTCATATCGGCTACGTTTGATGAATTTTTATTTTCAGGAGTCACACTCCTGTACTGTTATCATCGATTAATGGCCAATTTTTTCGAATCCTAGAATGGTTACAAAGCCCTTTTGCTAGGAGCTCTCTCCCGCCTCCTTGACTTGCTACGCTTATGAGTATTAATTGTAGGTACTCATCTTCAGTCATTCATTAAATTGAATCAAGTGTTCAAAGCATGCACCTTAAACGTTGAAGTTGGGCAAAATAACTCAAAATTATTCAATCTTCGCATTTAAAACAGCCACTATTTTGTTTTACGATTACTGATACCACTAGCTGAACCGATTCTCAAAGATATTCATGACACCTATCATTCCTGAAATTTTCATGCAAATCCTAGCAAAACTGTGGTGTCTGAGTCGGTAAAAAGCGCGTGTTGTTCCATAGCCATACAGGTATGTTGCCATAGTAATAAATGCAGCGCATATTGTTCCATAGTAATACAGGAAAGTTCAAACCGCTATAACTTCGCTAAATATGATTCAATCTTTATGAAACTTTCAGAATATATCAATCTTATAAATAGTCATCTGTGTACTGAACTTCATTGAATTTAAGGGTAACGTTAAGATTTTATTCAAGAAAACATAAAATCGATAAATCATACTATTACTAACAAAGTTGAGTGAATTGCCACTTCTAACGTATTTGTTGTTGTTGTACTCATCAAGACCTACATTGTAGATTTTTTTCAGATTTTTCGGATCACAGGTGTCCAATCGCGAGGGGGGGACACAAATTTTTCGTGTATTTCCCCTCCCTGTGCGCCCCTCGAAGCAAATTTTGGCAAACTAAGACCTGTTTTGAAAAGTTCTCATCAGGACCTTTCATTTGATACCCATATCGGCTACTTTCAATGAATGTATTGATATGATCTTTTCATATAATAAAATTGCGAAATCTATAATAGGGTAGGCAGGAGAAGCGGAAGAATACTAAAAGCTTGTGTCCCTCCATCCCCCCGTCATTGGGCACCTGTGGAACGATAAATTTGAAAAAATCATAGAGGTAGTTGTCTATACGTTCAATAACGTGAAGTACCATAGAAGTTTGAATTGGCTTAACCTTGTTAATAGTAATAGGATTTATGATTTCATGAATTTAATTCACGATGTACAAAGGTCGTTCGATCATTGCGGTGGTTAATTGGAACAAGTCGCAATTCACGCATTTGCTGTTTTAACATGGATCCAAAAGCGTGCGGATCGAACAGATTGTCATCGCTCACAAATAATTCTCCAGGAAGTGTTAAAGTTGTTCTGTAAACGAGCTCCGCGCATCTTGCGCCTAAATCTTCCTTGTATGAGTTTCGGAATCCTAGGAGATTGGTCGGCAGGATACGAGGCCAGTTTTAATTCTGCTCATGGTACATGATGGCGGCTTTCAATGTGCGATGTCATCGCTCTACCAATCCATTGGATGCTGGGTGATACGGCGATATTTGCGTACGTTTACTTACATCCCAAAAGTTTGGAAAGAGAAGAGAAAAGTGCGGACTCAAATTGAGTTCCTTGGTCAGATGTGATTATGTGCGGCGCTCCAAATCACGATTACCAGTTAGTGTAAAATGCACATGCGACAGTTTCAGCTGTTTGGTCGCAAACAGGAACTGCTTCTGGCCAGCGTGTAAATCGGTCAACTATCGTTATGCAGTAGCGATAACCGTTGGCTGTTATCAGTGGTCCGATGATATCAAGGTGCATTTGCTGGAATCGTTTGTCCGGTATCGAAAACTGCTGGATATCGTTTCTTGTATGCCTTCCAATCTTTGATCTTTGACATGGTATACAAGTGCGTGTGTAGGCTCGGATATCTTTCTTCATGTCAGGCCAAAAAAACTTTCTTTGTACAGCTCGAATCATCGTGCGGGCTCCAGGGTAGGAGCATCAGTGGAAGGTGTTCATAACTCGATTACGTAGAGTTGATGGTACATATGGCCGAATATTGTTAGTTCACGTATCACAATACAAACTTCCATATTCCATATATAGGTAGCGGATGCAGCTTAAGTGATGAATTGTTTGCAGAGAGAAATGATTGAAGTGCAGTGTCGTTAAGTTGTTCACCTATCAGCTCGTGGGTGGTCAATGAAGATGGCAGGTTGATCGCTTTGATTCTTGATAGCGTATCTGCTACAATATTTTCGTTTCCATTAACGTGGACGATTCGGGTACAAAATTCCGATATAAGTGCCTAATTTGTCTCGGCGAAGATTTTTCTGTTTTTTGATTGAACGCATATATCAATGGTTTGTGGCCTGTTTTGATAACAAACTAGGTGCCTTCGAGCCAGCGTTGAAAGTGTTTTAAACTGCTGTAAATAGTCAACAGCTCTTGGTCGAAAACGCTGTACTTTGATTCTGCGTGATTCAGTTTTCGTTGAAAGTAAGCTAATGGTAGCCAACTGCCATTTACTTTTTGCTCTAATACTGATCCGATTGCAGCATCAGATGCATCGGTGACAAGTTGTAATGGTATCGATAGAAAAAAAATGTACCAGCAATGTCTCCTTTGCAAGGCTTTCCTTACAATCGTTAAAGGCGTGTATGGTTGCTGGTGACCATTGAACAACGCATTAGTCGCCTTTATTTTACATTGCGGAGATATTGGTAGAGCGGTGCTTGTATGTTGGCAGTATTAAGGATGAATTTCCTGTAAAAATTTAATATGCCCAGGAAACGGTGTAGTTGTTTGTCCCAGGTACTCAATTTCTTCGACACCAGAGACACATTTTGCAACGTTGATTATCACTCCGTAAGGTTTTAATCCTTCAAATTCAATACGAAGATGGCCCATATGTTTTTCGATTGAGTTAGATGATACAAAAATGTCATCTAGATAACACACACAAAAGTCCAATCCGCGCAACACTTTGGCAACAAACCGTTGAAAGGTTTGAGTGGCATTCTGGAGGTGAAAGGTCATTACCGTAAATTCAAATAGGCCAAACGGTGTTGTCACTGCCGTCTTTGGGACATCCTCATCCACAACTGGGATCTGATAGTATGCTCGAAGCAAGTCTATTTTAGAAAATATACATTTGCCTGTGAGATCTGATTTAATGTCCTGAATGTGTCGCATGGGGTAACGATTGGGTATGGTAATCGCGTTTATTTTACGATAATCTCCGCATGAGCCCCAGAAAACTTCCTTCTTGGGCACAAGATGCAAAGGGCTAGCCCATGGGCTGGTTCTTATCCATCATGTACTGGAACTCTGTTTTAGCTATTTTCAGCTTGTCTGATGGTAGTCGTGTCGGGCGTTCTGCTACCGGGGGGGGCCAGTAGTGATGATATGGTGTCGTACAGAGTGCTGTGTAGTGTTCGCTAAAGCAGGATTCGTTACTTCTCGGAATGATTTCAGTAATGCGTGGAACTGCGATTCTTCGATCAATGTAGAGATAGATCCTGTGGGTAGAGTTAATATGGTTCCTGCTGTTGTAAGTTTTGTTTTCGAGTCTACAAGACATCTGTTTGTAATATCTACAGAGATGCCGTGTTCTTTTCTAGAATTGACTGTGCAACGTCTGCTATTATAAATGGCCACGTAAATTGTCGACGTAAATTGAGATTTAATGTAAGCAACTTTTCGCCGTAAGTGTCGATCGGGGATTTATTGGCCACGTAAATCTTAAATTACGTTTTTGTGTTGTTTTTAAGCGATGAAAGTCGAGGTATGACTGACATGTCTGCACCTGTGTCGATTAGAAACTTAAGTTGTGTTAGTTTGTCAGTGACAAAAAGACGGTGTTTTGCGGAGCGACTGTGAGACGTCTCAACACGCAGGGCTCCTAGGCATTTTCCAACATCGATGGGGCCTGAAAGTTACATGGTTTGGTACAATGACGAGCAGCTATTCCGAATTTTCAATGCTAGAAACAGATTTTTCTTTCGTTTTCTCGACTGCGAGAACGGCTTCGATTTCTGGCGTCGAGCAAGTGGTATTCGTGATTGTTGGATTGATGCATTTAATTCTGCGATCTGTGTAACTATATCTGCAGTATTGGGCGAAACACTTTTTGATATTTGGCAATCTGAGACTTCACAAATTTCTCTTCTTAATTAAAAAAAAAATCTGCTTTTTCTTTGCCCATCAATTTGTTCGGAAGATTTGCCTTTATTCTTTATGTTCACTGTTATGCTGTACTCCAATGCTTTTCTAGTTGTTGGTCTACTCACTTCACTCAGCAGCGGGAAATAAGAATAAAAAGTTGGGTAAACAGACCTACGCTCATGTCAGAAGGGTTTTGTACTCAATTTACAAGATGAAGTCGCTAGCAACGAATAAAATCAAAAAGCATGTCAAAGAGATTTGCTCTTTTAAAAGAAAATTCATTGCTTCTCCATTTTCAATTAACAACAAGTTGGGTAGACAGACCTACGCTCATAGCAGAAATGTTTTGTACTCAACTTACAAAATGCACTCACCGGCAACGAATAAAATCAAGAAATATGTGAAACATGATTTTATTGGAGAAAATATGCAATACGAAGATCATACTATTATTAACAAAGTTGAACGAATTTTGACTTCTGAGGTTTTTGTTATTGTTATACTCATAAATATCTCCCTTGATAACTTTTTCAGATTTTTTAGATCACAAATGTCCATTCACGAGGGAGGAAACACATTTTTCATGTATTTAAATAACGCAAAATTATTCAATCTTCGCATTTAAAACAGCCACCATTTTGTTTTAAGATTACTGATACCACTAGCTGCACCATTTCTCAAAAATATTCATGACACCTATCATTCTTGAAACTTTCATGCAAATCCTAGCAAACCTGTAGTGTGTGAGTCGGTAAAAAGCGCATATTGTTCCATAGCCATATGTTCCATAGTAATACAGCGCATATTATTCCATAATAATACAGGAAAATTCAAACCGCTGTAACTTGACGTAGTATGCTACGTTAATATCAATTGTTGAGGGTGACAATAAAGATTAAATCAGTACATCTGCGATAGAAAAGTTATAAATTTGAGAACTCGAAGGAGAGTGGTGTTGTTTGCCCTTTTGGCCCCATATAAGGTGCAATTTTCTCCCGCAACTCAGGATGGATTCCTTCCCAAAACACCTCTAGGAAGTCTTCTTCTACCTGACGGAATGCTCCATTAAGCAACATAAGGTTTTATAGTAGTCATCCGCTGTCTCAGGAATCAGTTTCCTCTTACTACGGAACTTCTGCTTTAAAATGGTAATGTTCTTAACCGGGGTGAATTCTCTAAGCTTGGATTGATATACATCATGCGCACCAGTCACAATACGGGTTTTGATTCTATGCACCTCCAAAACAAGCGCTGCATGTGCCCGGTGAACAGTATTTGCCCATGTTGAGCTATGAGCCGTAGATTTCCTCCCAGGTTAACCGCTAATATGTGTTCTGCTCGCCACATACAAATTGCAGTCACCAAGAGATTTTCCTTGTCTAAGAACACCAGTTTCTAGTTTGCAATCGTCTGTAATATTTTGACCGAGGAAATTGGACATCATTTTTGGCCATCGTAGGTCACTGTATCAAATAATTTGAGGGGAGGTCAGCACTAATGGAATCTCGCAAGGGTCTTGCTTAAAAGGTGATGACCATTGTAGAGTTGTAGTCCGGTAATCAGGTGTCTCTATTTGACTGAGGTGAATTAGCCTGTACAGGCTCTGTATTGAATTGAAGCACTGGGGCATATGCTTGCAGAATGTGCAGAAGGTTGGATGGAAGGCACTGGTGAAGGACTATCCAACCTCTCCCCTACCTTGCCCATTCTGGTCATTAAGTTTCACAAGGTGAACAATGCCTGCTGCATTTTGTTGCCTTCTCGATTTTACCGAGGCTTAAAGTCTCCATGGCTCACCTTGGTGGGTAAATAGGCTGGCGTGAGAGTCAACGTAGCAGATCTCACCACCCTAATCGTCAACTTGGCATAGGGAGAGAGGTGGTATTCATAGTGCCCTTGGACAACAGCTGGTATGGGATCTCCTTGGGTATTGCTTCTCAACATCAGGTATAATAAGCCCAGAGGGTATCCGCACAGAGGGCAGATCCGGTCCATCTTGAGCTAGGTTCTGATACACGCTGACGCGATGCGGCGGCTCTAAGGGTATGTCCTGTAGTTGTGGACTACGTCATAAGGCAATTACTTGTTGCTTTTGGAAGGGTTATATTCATAAATAAATAAAATATGTGCTATCCTAGTAATTAATAATTTGGGTGGCCTTCAGTGGACAACTATATAAGTAGTAAGTCTTGCAAAAAAATAATATGAGCTCGCTCCAAATTGGTTTGCGATTGATTTTGCGACGCTTAGTCGATAACTTACAAAAATCTTTTGGATATGTTAAACCGAAAATATCGAGGTAAGTTAGAGGACCCTAGGTAAGGTCTCATAGATGAATGAAAGCACGATGCATTGAAGCATCTCGGGCTTCACAATTCCAAGGATACTCAGCAATAACACGAGCCTACTCGTCTACCCATCTTGCACAGGAAACAAAACGGGATTCAGCCGATACATAAAAGCAAAATTATAGTCAATATTTTGTGACTCCTCCAGATAAGTAAATCTAATAAGTTGCCAATTTTTAACAAAAGAATTAACTGTCCTTGGAAAACACTTCGAGGTGGAACTCTATCGCGACAAAAAAAAACATACAAAGAAGCTATAACAGATTCTGATGCTCCTGCTATTGTGAGTAATTTTCCGTATAGGTCAGCAAAAATCATTAACTGACTAAAACCCTCATTAGCCCCATAAATTGCAGAACCCTACGTTGGGTACCATTTTAGTGAATCGGAGTACTTAAGTTTGCGCATGGCATAAATGCCAATGTTTTGGTACAAAGATCAGCCAGCTATAAAGAAGACCAAGCTCAGTGACTAGCTTCTCTTTATGACCACTTACGCGTACTTGTCAGTTAGCTATTCGCAAGATCATTGGGGACGTATTCTTTGTCGCACCACGAAGCTTCACTTCAAAACATTCATCTTGCATTCTCCATTGTACAAGACATTTCGATCAATTTTTGTTATCTTTAGAAAGGTTCTATTCTGTGTAAATTAATTTACTCTACAATAATTCAAAATTTTGTTCATGTTTGAAGTCAGCGGGCATGGAGGGTTGAAACGAGCGTAAACATTGTACAAAAGTAACAGACCAATTAAAAAGTCCCCGGTGTAATACACAGATGGCGGTGCTAGTATTAAATCCATATGATTTTTAGTTAGTACGAACCTTCAAATGATACGTGTCATAATTTGACAGCAGTCCGACCATTAGTTTGTGAGATATTGCGTTGTGAGTGTAGCTACTTTTGTTATTTGAAAAAAGATGGAAAAAGAGTTTCCGGAGTCTGCACTAGGAAAATCAATCATCATTGATTGGTATGCTAAGTTTAAACGTGGTGAAATGAGCACCGCAGACGGCGAACGCAGTGGACGCCCAAAAGAGGCTGTCACCGACCAAAACATCAAAAAAGTTCACAAAATAATTTTGAATTACCGTAAAGTGAAGTTGATCGAGATAGCAGACATTGTGAAGATATCATCTAAATATGTACATCATATTATTCATGAATATTTGTACATGAGAAAGCTGTGTGCAAAATGGGTGGCGCGCGAGCTCACAATCAACAACGTGTTAATGATTCTGAGCAGTGTTTGAAGCTGTTTAAGCGCAATAAACCTGAATTTTTGCGTCGATATATGACAATGGATGAAACATGGCTCCATGATTTCAATCCGGAGTCCAATCGACAGTCAGCTGAGTGGACTGCACACGATGAACCGAATCCAAGGCGAGGAAAAACACAACAGTCAGCTGGCAAGGTTGTGGCATCAGTATTCTGGGATGCGCAAGGTATAATATTCATTTATTACCTCCAAAAGCGCGAGACCGTCAACAGGAATTATTATAGAGCATTATTGGATCGTTTAATGGATGAAATCGTTAAAAAACGGCCACATTTGACCGGGGACTTTTCAATTGGCCTGTTAACCGATACTTTTCGTGAGCAAGGTTGTTGTATTACAAGGGGAATGTCAAAAATAAAGACGTTAAAGTAGTGAAGTGACTCATCGCTGCTTAAATGATGAAAACTCGATGGGTTTAGTTGACTTTAAGCTAGTAAAACAACAACCTAAATTATTTTCTGCGATATTCTTCATTATAACTTTTCATGTCTTATGTAGAACCCTTCATTCGAACTTCTGAATCAAAAAGTCAGACCAGTGTTCAAAGCCATATTTGAAATGCTTTCAGGATGGCTAACTTTTAATAAAACTCTATTTATTTTTATTGAAGATAACTCCTTGAAAAGAGAAACATGAACAAGTTATAATAGTTTACGATACTAATGAAAAATTTCAGTGAAAACTTGCAGAGAATCTATCCACATCAAAAGAATGGAATTCAACCACTTTTTCAATTTCCAGTATTTGAACAATTCCATTAAAATGAAATGCACCTTTAGTAAAGCAAAGAAGAATTTTCCTCTATTGGTTGCATCTTTCATCTGCCCGATGGCATTTCATAGAAATTATTTTTCGTTTCTTCTATTGAATTTTCTCATTCCTTTAACCATTCATGGTTTAAGCTTTCTATCTTAAATTTTATCCTTTCATTGTGGAAAGATACAATTAAAGTGTTACCAAAATATTAGAATTTTAAGTTTAAAGCATGTAGTTTTCTAAGAGTTTTGATCATTCCAATAATGCCAATAGAAAATTAGATATTTACTCGGCATAAAAGTATCAACGAATGAATATTATCTAAGTGAAAACATTCCAGAAGGTAAAAAATAATTTTAAACTAAATCTGACAACACTTTAGTTTTCAGATTGCATCTTTGACCAATATCTACAATTGCTTGTGGATATTAAAGAGAAGCACACAAGGTACAGCGTGGAAAGAAAAGAGTAATGCCTTTGAGCTAAAAGCATTGGATAGAACTGATGGAAAACTAAAAGATTACTCAGATTTGAAACGGATTACCCCTTAAATGCTATTCACAAACTTTATACCTTTCCTGCAACCTCTACCTATATTCTTTGTGGTTGAATTTGCTCCTTCTGCTTCCGCAAACCAAAATAGATTTTTATTTTTACAAATACATAATTTCAAAGGAAATACATGCAAATATAAACTAAAACTAAAAAATTGTAATTAAAATTATACAGCCTCTCATCAGCGCGACTTTTGTCATTAATATTCAAATCAAGTATGGCCCTATTCAGTGATAGTATAGTGTTAATCATAATTTGTCTCGTAAATTTTCCAATCAAACGAACATAATTTGAACATATGACCAGTTAATGTCTGTTGAATTATATCTGCCCTCTTAAACACAAAGGATATGCCATCCGAGTTATGCACAATGTTCACGTTTTGATTCGACACTTTGTCAATGTTATATTAAACTTCACTGCCATCATATCAGACCCTTGAGATTTCCTTTTCATTTCCTTAACTCTCCCTTTTTGCTTGCATTCGCTGGAAGAATAAACATTAGGGGTTGATCAATGGCAATCAATTTGACACGCATTGACAAACCTGACATTTCTTTTGCAATTTGCACCGTTTTTTTTTTTACTTTAGATGATGGAAACAAAACTGATGAAATTTTTTTTTCCCTTTTGAGAAATCAATTTAAATTTCTAATTTTATTTAATCTGATTTCAGAGATTTTATTTTACATGCTTAAAATCTATAACAAATTAATTAAAGTGATAAACGAATTTAAAACACACAAACAACAAATCTTAATAGAAATGAAGACATTCTAAATTCAACATATCATATACAAGAACATAAGAAAAGGTCTTACAACAAGCATTTTCATCACATACACGTGCTTGCAATTCGCTGATGTAATTGTGTTTATGGAAATTAAATTTTAGCTAGTTTCCTTAGTTCGTTTAAATAAGTTTGCTATTATTGATACATAGTTGATTAAGTTGATACGTTTTTCAGGGTCTTGTACTAGTTTTTCTCCGAAACTATAGTAGCTATATACGAGTACACTGAACTTTGTAGGTGAATCAGAAGTAATGACCCCTTGAACATTTGGGTACCAATACAGTTTTCAATGGCTTTAAGGGTGTCCCTCCACCTCGGGAAGGAAGCCGCAAAAATTTTTTTATCGAAGGTAGCCATATGGGATGCCAAAAGTCTTGATAAGAAATTTTCAAAACAGGTCATAAATCGCAAATAAAATATTTTATTCAGTTTTGACGATCTTGACGACCAGCTGGTATACAGAAAAATAAAGCTCCAAGTATACAAATCTGTGATAAGACCTGTGTTATGCTATGGGTGTGAAACATGGACCCTAACCCAAGCATCCGCAAATATATTGAACGCCTTTGAGCGACGGGTCCTGAGGCGAATAATTGGAGCGAAGCTAGACGGGGACCAATGGTGACTTCGATACAACCATGAGCTGTATGAAATTTTTGACGAGCCGAAGGTCTCAATGAGTGTAAGACTGCGGAAGCTGCAATGGGTTTGCCACATGAATAGTGTGAACGAACAACGGCCACCCAAAAAGGTATTCATTGGAAGAACTGAAGGCCGGAGACCAGCGGGGAAACTGAGGAAACGCTGGTGTGACTCGGTCGACGAAGACAGTTCATCGCTGCTCGGATTTTGAAAAATTGGAGGACGCGGTCAATGGACCGAGACAGTTGGAGGCGCTATTTTCAGGAAGCCAAAGCCCGAGAGGGGCGGCAGTGCTAAGAAGATATATATAAATATATATATATATATATATATATATATATATATATACTTCTATATATATGTGTATATATATATATACTTGTATACATATGTACTTCTATATATATATATATATATATATATATATATATATATATATATATATATATATATATATATATATATATATATATATAAACATAAACAGAAATCCGCAATCAAACCCAAAAAATTTACTTGAAAAGATCCTTCTTAACCGTGTCACTTGTTCACGTTTATTCGCTACCCGTTGCCTTCGTTTTCAATAACCAATGGTAAATAATTTTCATGAAAACTTCATGAAAATTATGTCCTATAGTTAAATGAAAACTCGACTATGTATTTACATGCTCACGTTTAAAGTTATGATCAGTTATAGAAGGGAAAGTATCGTCTTTTTAGGTCGCACATCTCGTCCATCGGTTTTAAATATGAAAATCACTTATTTTAGATTTCTGGGCATATAATGTATGACATTCTCTAGAAAATAACGAATCAATTTTCAAATGGCAATTAACTCTATAATTTGCAACCACCCAGTCTTAATTATTTCTTCAGAGAATTTTGCAAATCCTATGTGTAACGCTTACGTCTAAGTATATAAGAAGGATTTTTTACTAAGTTCATCAGTATGTGAAGAACGAATGCGGAAGAGAAAAAAATCATGAAATTGCTCTAAATCATGTCGAATTGTATTTATTCTGCATTTAGAATTTGTTTGTTTGCTATTCCTGGTAGAAATAATTGACTAAAACGTACCGTTTATGCGAAAAGTTCAAGACACTGATCATTTGTATCATCCGTCTCCAAAGGACTTTGAATTTCCATCAAATTCTTGAAGAGTGCAAAATAAATGACAATTTTCATACGCAATGTATCATATTGAATTGTCAATATCGACAGAACCCTTGAAAGGATTACAACTCTGCGCCGATACATTCTAGTCCAATATGTTCTCCTTCATTTGAAATTTCTACAATCAAAATCCTTATAAGCGTCTATCAGTTATGCGGAAAACCGGGGTGAAAGACGGAAATATTTGTTTTAACGGTAAAAGTCCTTTACCGTTATTTATATTTCTTGCTCTTTGAATGGCAGCTATTAAAATGGAAGACGTATCATTTTCCAAAACATCTCTCTTTTTATTATGTGCCATTTAAAGTTTAAGAAATTTAATTAAGATAGACATATTTTTTGCCGAACAGCTCGCAAACAATTTTTTTGCTCAGTTTTGACGATCTTGAAGACCAGCTGCATATACAGGAAATTAAAGCTCCAAGTATGCAAATCTGGGATAATACCTGTGCTATGCTACCGTTGTGAAATATGGACCCAAACAGAAGCATCCGTAGATATATTGAACGCCTTTGAGCGACGGACTCTGAAGCGAATAATCGGTGCGTCACATAAAACATTGCTTATTTTTTATTATCGCTAGGTTACACTCATCGTTATCAGACCGATTTTCGTTAGTTAGCAAAGACATATAAATAAATGGACGAGCAACGAGAATCTGTGTACTCGTCCATGTGGGAAGCAAATTTTACACATAAATATCTTACACTCTCAAAACTATATGATTCCCTCTGCTTCTCCTACCTCTTTGTTTCCCGAGAACTTTTTCTTTCCTCTCTTCAGAAGAATCACTTCCCTCACTGACACCCACGCACACGTACGAAATTTCGTTTCACGTACACAACATCGCGCCTTCGTTATCATTCGTTGAACAGTTTGAGTACAACACAACAAACGTTCTCTCATAGAAAACTCGTAAGTCAAAGCTGATGAAAATTCGTAGAGGCTAAAAAACTCATGTGTCTAAGCTGATGGAAAATTCTTAAGTTTTTAATAAAAAAAGAGAACTAAAGTGCCGATTCCATACACGCAATATTCAAACCCAAAAACTTTATAAACATGCGCGTACTTCGGAGTGAAGTTAAATGCAAAAACAAAAAACATATCACCTCAAACCTCAACTTCACACAACTTTAGCGAAGGTTGCTAATTGCTTCGGCTCTCGCGACCGGTTGCGGGTTCAGTACTCTCTATATCTATGTTAATTAGTAACGTTAGGAATATTTATAGTAAGTAGTGTTGAATCAATCATTAGCATTTAAAGTAGTATAGGATTAATTTATTGCATTCTATTGCACTTTACAAAACAGGGAAGATCACAGGTATCCAATCATCTGGTAAATAATAATCTCAAATTTTTTAATTCAAAAAAAAATTTTATAAAAACTGAAGCTGGCTTAAATTTGTAGGTGGGTACTGAAAAAATTTGGTTTTCCTTATTATATATGTATAATTTTGTAATTCTATTTTCTCGATTTTTTTTTTATGATTTTAATGTGACTTTAATTAAAGATAATTAGAGACGAAATTTTATTGATTACAAAGGCTTCAATTTATAGTGCCCTTGAGACCGTTAAGCTTATATAGCTTATAAACCTCCCCTTCTAAGAGTATTTTGTAAGTCAACTAGCAAATTCAAAAATCTCCTCCGACTGTCAAAAACTTGGCCCGTTCACTGATTCCTTCAATTGAATTAGAAAAATTAAAATATGATTATTATAAAGTCTGCCGTAATTATGATTATGCTAAGCTGATGTCGTTGTTTGAGTAGTCACGAAAGCAGATTAATATTATGCATCATTTTTTCCTTGATTTTCTGCACGGATTTGTAGCGTAAAGTTGGTTTGTAAGCGTGCATTTTTCCATGTGGATGACGTTGGTGCTAAAAACGCCATTGTTATGAGATCGTCCACAAAGATGCATCTATGGCCTCGGCACCTGAAAGCGAGCTCTTGGCTGGGCTGAGACGCCCATATGGATTTTACGGTTGAATCCACTAATCATACCATTATTAACAAAGCTGACTGAATTTTCACTTGAGGTAATCACTGCCCTACCATGATTTTTTTCAGATTTTTTGGCTCAAAAATATCCAATCGTGAGGGGAATATCTACTTTTGACATATTTAACTCCCCCTGACCCAGGGTTTGGATAAGGCACTTTTAATACCAGCTCCTGAAAGTTCTTATCAAAACTGAGTAAAATTTTTGCAGAATTTATAGTTTTCAAGGAAAAATTGAAACGAGGATACGAGGGAGATGGTTGTCCGTGAGGAGAGACAGCGCTCGCTCAAGGATTAGCAGCAGTCTTGGGTCAATGGCGCGAAGAGAAGGTGGACTGCGCACCTCATCCCGGAAGTGAGACCGTGGCTAAATCGAAGGCATGATGAGACTGACTTCGATCTGATGGAGTTTTTGAGCGGGCATGGGTGTTTTTAGTCTTACCTCCACAAGATTGGTAAGTCACGGCCCTCCGATTGTCTGTTTTGCCCATGGGAGGAAAACAATGCCTGCCACACATTTTTCGCGTGAATCAAATGGGACCAGCAGTGAAGGGACCTCTACAGGGAGAGCTCACCCCGGATAATATATTCGCGGTGACGCTTGAATTGGTTGACAAATGGAACCAGGTGGCACATTATGTTCTGGTAGTGTTAAAAGATAAAAGGGACTCACAGCAGCTGGGGGCATCGGGACTGGGGGATCACTTGCCTGGCACTTCCTCTTCCTCTCTCCCCTCCTGCTAGAAGAGGGATTTCCCAGCTTGAAGGCACCTCACGGCGTAACAAAACGAGACCTGGCCCGAAGTAATGTGTCAAACGGTTCCAGGCTAGGTTCTCAGGTTGACAGGGGTAGTCCAGTCATCTTCTTGCGAGCATGGGAGTCCTACACTCTGCATAAATGGCATTAACCCCCCAAACACAAAAAAATGTGTTTTAGGGTTACTGTATAACCGAATACACGTATGAAGTCATGCGCGTACACATATGCTTTCAAAAATTCTTAGCAGCATTCCTTTCGTACATACAATATTTGTAAGCCACATCTGATACCAATACGTAAATACTTTGAGATTTTGTAAAATGTTCCTGCTAGGAAGAAGTCGTCAAACGTAAGCGATCACTTGCTGCGCTTGACTTAGCATAGCTTTTATATAGCACCGATGCTGATTTATATGAATGCCTCGAGATATTCACTCAGATTTTTTGATAATAATGTTCGGAAGAAGTGTTCTAATTCCCATTTAAAAGCTTTGTCGGTGATCAAATTGGTAAAACAGTTAACTATTGATATACAAGATTTGATATAAATTTGCTTACATTAGCAAGAATGACGAAATAGGATAGCTAGTAAGAAGAGTGAAAACAGAAAAAATTATTGAGATATTTATAAGAAAGCACTACGCAAAAGTTTGATGATCTCATCTTAAGAGGTGAATTAAAATCATTATATAAAATAAGCTCAACCCAACCAATCTAGTCTTTTTCTGCACCCTGCCTCAATATAAGTCTAAAATACTCCTTTAAAAACCGGATAATCCCATCATTTACATAAACTAAGAATTTTAGTTTTTTTTAATACCTTAGCCGCCTCGGATCAAAACGATCGAGGAATCGAATTGAAAGGGTTATTTGGCGAATATTCTAGTTTGGAACTGCTCAACAGACAAGGGTTGCATGTACTCCTAAATTGAATAGTATCAACAATAATAGATTTTATCAAAAATACTATCTTAAACGAAAACATAACTGCACTTTTACATGATATGCTCCTCAGAACAATGGCGAAATTTCTGACTCCTAATTTATGTTTCATGTATTTTCAAAAGTATTTCTGTTATATCAAAAATAACCCAACATCGAATCCATAAAACATAGCTTAACACTTTTCGTATAAATAAGCTTTCTGCTTAGATACGGCGAATATGGCTTTCAACCGTGCAAAAGCATTCATGTATGTGTATACTTTACGACAAGGCAATAAACTTTTGCAGAAAATAAATTTACGAGTTCTGTTCTTAATTTTCCTCATTTCCCGGTGAAAACATATTTCCACCTACAGCAACTATCCATTCGCCCTTTCCATCGTTTCATCTATCGCAAGAGTGCAAGTTCTTGTGGAATCTACGAGTACAAGGCTGGTGGTAGCAGAAACCACCCTTGGGGCTGAACCTTATCGAATCGGTTCTATATTGTAGATGTTATGGAATTCGGCAAGAGTTGGATAGCGTGTACATGATACTCAAAAGATAGCAGACACCGGCTGCCATTGATTCGGGTTATAGATGGACATGACTACCCATCAGTTCTCTGCTTGTTTCGTGCTTTCTGTTGTGAATAGCACCCCGAACATATATAGTAGCACCCCGAACATATATGGAAAGTTTGAGGTCGCGTATCATCGCTGGCAGTTAGATGATGCGAGGACGAGTTTTCTACACCAACGTTTATGTTGTACGGCTCCTGAATGTGATTTGGCACTGTATGTGAATATGGATGGCAAATAGAATATATAGAAGCTGGTCTCGGTAGATAGTGCTTTCCACTGACTATAACTGCAATATACAACAGCAATTACGCTTCTCAAGCAACTCCTTATCTACAATATATAGTCGTGAAAGAATATGGGCGAGTAGAGTTTCCTTGGTTTCATTTTCTTTGCGTTATTATTGTCCATTTTCCTCACGATATCCATTTGTAGAGTTTTTCCACGTCTTGTGGAAAAAATGTGATTTAGGGGAGGAGGAATGCCAGTTGCAAAAGCAAAATAATGAAGAAGACTTTGTTACTGATTCAGGAAAAAATCAATTATGTGGTAAGTGCAGTAGGTTTTAAAATTGATATATGGAAATGTCTGCAATTAGTCACAGTACTTACAAAGTAACTGCATTTATTTATCTGCATTTGCAATTCATATGCGAAGACATGTACGAGAGCGGTCCGATAAGTACTTAGCCTACAAAAAAATTAAAATTTTGGGGAGGTGGCGACTATTTCTCAACATAATCTCCTCTTGGCTCGATACACTTGACCCAACGATGCTCCAACTTCTTAAATCGTCTGAAAAATACGGTTTCTTAAGGTCTACATAGTAGGCTTCCGTGGCGGCGATGACCTCCTCATTCGACTCAAATTTCAGCCCGGCGACTGACTTTTCCAAGTTTGGAAACAAAAGAAAGTTGCACGGGGCTAAATCTGGAGAAAACAGTGGATGGGGTAGCAGTTCGTAGCTCAATTTGGCCGTGACGACGGTGGAGGTGTGAGTCGATGCGTTGTCAGGTGGAAGAGCACTTTTTTGTTCGTCAAATGGGGCCTTTTTTCTGCAATTCGCCAACAAATCGACCCAAGAATTCGGCATAGTAGAGCCTTGTGACCGTTTTCCCCTCCTCTAAGTAATCAGCGCAGATCAGAGCTTGTGAATCCCAGAAAACGTGGCCATCAACATTCTGGCCCATAAGACAGTCAACGCCTTCTTCGAAGCATGCTCACCGGGTGAAGTCCACTGTTTCGATTGCTCCTTGATCTCTGGTGTGTACCAGCCATGTTTTTTCACAAAATGATGCACAAACTCCTTCGAATTACGCTGAAACAGCGTCAAACACCGCTCTGAAGTGGCCTCACGGCTGCGTTTATTATCCAGAGTAAGCAAACGCGGCACCCGTCACGCCGATATCTTTCTTTTGCCCGAAATTTCAGCTTGTGGATTTTTGCACGTTATCTTCCGTCGTAGCCATTTTCGGGGCATCTGAGCATGGCTCATCAAAAACCGACGTACGACCACATTGAAACTTGTTTAACCAATTTTTTACGATCGCAGGAACAGAGTCACCGTACACAGCATCCAAGCAATCTTCGATATCATTGTGCGATTTCCCTTCCAAAACCAAGAATCGAATCAACGATGAATATTGATGTTTCTCCATTTTTCTAAAATCCGAGGTCAGCCCGTTTCCACACGTGGTCAAAACTAAAATTCTAGTCCTATTCGGCTGAAATTTTGGTAATTGCCGTCTACAAAAATGTACTACACGATAATGAATCTCTCTTGCGTTATTGGCGCCTGCGGGCGGTGAGGCCAAGTACTTATTGGACCGCCCTCATAAAATACTGCACTGCAACAATTAAAATGAAATTTAGAAGTTCAAAATCATATTAAATCTCGACGAATTAACGATGCGAAACCTAATTCTCGAGGGCGTGGTATTTTAAATATGGATCAATTTTAGTGCAATTAAATTTCAACCAGACTAAAAATTTCTGATTATTTATTATCACAAAACCTCCATTCATTTGATATAGCACAACATAAGTGCGTTCTTTAAGAAATTCATTCAATGTAAATAATCAGGTACAAACCTAAGAGATAATTTGAAAA
This sequence comes from Odontomyia ornata, assembly GCA_963969285.1. Lineage (NCBI taxonomy): Eukaryota > Metazoa > Arthropoda > Insecta > Diptera > Stratiomyidae > Odontomyia > Odontomyia ornata. The sequence continues at coordinate 31,346,223 of OZ017740.1, read as the reverse complement.
GTTTTCAAGTTGAAGTTGAATTCATTCGTGGTCAAGATGTTCTTGGAAAATAAATTTGCTTTGTGAAGAGGTAGCACAAATACACAATCGAATAAGATTGTTGTGGTAGTAAGAAAGGAACGCTTACAACAAAGCCAACAACACGTTCATAAGATGATGTTCAGTCAATCATACTGAACTACATGTACACATATTACATACTGAACTCTAACACAAGAGCTTAGAGTTGAGGAAGAATAATATAAGACAAGGTTTGTTGAGTCCTTTGACCATCGTTACGAAAGTAAATTTGCAGAGAATCTTGTCAATCCCAAGTTACTTTTGTTATTTACTTTGAATTAAATTTTATTGTGGTCTTTTGAGAAAATGGTCAGTCATAATTGGATAAAGCATGTCAACTTGAAATCATTTTTAAATGTGAAATGTACCTACTTGGAGATAAAAGAGTTTCTTCCTTTAGTTTAAATGTAGTTTGTTTTGCATTTACTATGCTTAATTTTCCATAGCTGCCAGAAATATTTCTATAAAAACTTCAAGACTTCGTTTTCTGAATGTAAACTATCGAAACAAAATGAGAGCATTGAGACAAATACTTTAACACATTTATTTATTATCGAAAAAATTTACAAAAATTTCCAGTTTTTCGAGGTACTCCCCCTTACAAGTTACGCATTTTGGCTTTTTAATGCCGGTATCGAAGGATTCCTTGGGCAACTCAGAGAGCTATGTGCCCACGAACTCCTCTACCTCGTCGTCGGTGTTAAATCTTTGCACTCCAAGGGCTTGTTTCAGTGATCCAAAGATGTGGTCGTTGCAGGGTGATAAATCCAGGTTGTATCGAGCTTGAGACGCGCGGTATGAGGGCACGCGTTATACTGGAGAAGAATCGCACTTCGTGCTGGAATGCTCCTCCGTTTCGAGCGATAAGCGGGTTTCACGTGTGTTTTCAGAAGGTTAGAGTAGTATGCAGCATTGGTCGAATGAGGGCAGCGCAAGAAATCGACGTCCAGTACGCCCCGCCAGTCCGTGAACACAGTACACATAACCTTACATGCGGACCTGGTTGTCTTCGCTTTGACTGGCGCCCTTCCTCCACTCTTTAGACGACGTATATATTTTATATATACATATATATAAATATATATATATATATATATATATATATATATATATATATATATATATATATAAATATATATAAATATATATATATATATATATATATAAATATATATATATATATATATATATATATATATATATATATATATAAATATATATATATATATATATAGGGTCTGAATAATAAGTAACCGGACTGACTTCAGGAAATTTTTTATTGGCAAAATATGTTCAATTTTTCTTTAGAAATCTTCAAAGTAGTCCCCATTGGAGTCGATAACACGCTGACACCGGATTTTCCAATCCCCGAACGCTCCCTGGAAGTCGGCCACCTCGATGCTGTCTAGAGCCCTCGTCTAGCACGTTGAACGTTTTCCAGAGTCCCGAACCGCGTCCCCTTAAGGTGTCTCTTGATCTTGGGGAACAGAAAGAAGTCCGCTGGTACCATATCCGCGCTGTAAGGAGGCTGTGGCAACGTTGCTCTCGACTGTTTGGCCAACTGCTCGGTGACGAGCAGGCAGGTGTGCGACGGAGCATTGTCGTGATGGAGAATCCACGAATCGGCAATCTCCAGACGGACTCGGTGAACCCGGGCGGTTCGTCGACGGAGCACCTCTCTGTAGTACTGGCCGTTTACAGTTTAGCCGGGTGGCACCAACTCTTTGTGAACAATGCCTTTCACGTCAAAGAAAGCAATGAGCATTGACTTCATCTTCGAGTTGCTCATGCGCGCTTTTTTCGGTCGTGGTGACACTGGTGTGTGCCACTCCGAACTCTGCCGCTTCGTCTCAGGATCATATTCGAAAACCCACGTCTCGTCTCCTGTAATAACGTGGTTAAAAACTCTGGTTCGGTTGCTCGATCGTACGCTCCATTTTCACTCCGACGACGTAACTGAACACGCACTCCACTCTCGCTCGATGCTATCTCTCCAAGCGCTTGGATGCAACTGCTGCAGCCCGGTTCCCTTTACCTAGACCCCCACCACCACTACAGCACCAGATACCGGTTAGCAGACGATTTGACGGCTCAGGCTCAGTCCGGTTACTTATTATACAAACCCTGTATATATATATATATATATATATATATATATATATATATATATATATATATATATATATATATATATATATATATATATATATATATATATATATCTGCTGATGACGTCAATATTATGGCACGTTAAATCTCAGATGGCAAAGAAACATTTCTGAACCTAGAATCTAAAGCAAACCGAATTGGCCTATGAGATAATGAAACGAAAACTAAATTCAAACGAGGAAAAACACTCCAGCCTAAAAAAACCACTGCCTCTTTGGATTTGCTTGTCACAAATTCGTTCATCGCTTTTTGTTACATCTCGGATGTATGGGCCCGTGAAAAAACTAAATTTGCGGCAAATATTGTGGCTCGCTTTTCATCCTTGTCACTTTCTACTTAAAAATAGATAATAAACTTCTTTCAAGAATATGTGTGTAGTGTAGTCTGTCTACAGTATGACTCAGGCTGTAGCAGTGTAGTGAGCGAACATGTTAAACCTAGACTGTTTAATCTGACATTTCCAATCTAACGATTTCTGAGTGGATTCAATGATAACTTGTGTACCCGGAAATGCAGAAGGGTTTTCAATGAGCTCAAAAATTAACATTTTATCCGGAAAAGGCAAGTATTTTCGAACATGTTCAGAAACTGCTTCGAAAAGCGACAAATTCGAGAAAAACGGAAATCAATGTAAATAGTGGTTTGCAACTGGAATAGTCAATCAGTCAAGACCCTGAATAATCAAAAATTGGCTCTAATTACTCGTATATAAACGTTTAAAATAGTCAATCTTAAAGTTTTGTTGTTGTTGTTGTTGTTATCAAGTAAGTTTCGAAAAATAGTGTTCAAATTAACCAAACGCGTTCTAAATTGTTTCAATGAGTAGTGCAAACGGAACTAGTGACGCGAAATAAAAGCATAACAATTGGTGTCAGAGCTGAGATTGCTCTACTTGTAAAAGTAATAACATAGTGAAGTTTGAGGATTAATATATACCTAACCATCTAATGAGGTATACCAATACCTCATTAGACGGCCTAGATTGGTTCCTGAAAACCAGACCGTAGGGCAAAAATCCAAATCAATCATTTTCATACCAACCCATACTAATTCAATTGGATTGGTTTTCATTGCTACTAAAAAGGAAAACGATTTTTATTTGAAAGGCCAGCTAAATGCAATATACAGAAGCTGAAAATTTGCATGAATGTATTCATTATATGTATAGAAAAACAGTACAATATAGAGCAACATTATTTTTAAAAAAATATGAAGTAAAAAACATGAGTGGAGTAATCATAGCTTTATTGATTTAATAGATGGAAACTACTTAAAATATTTTTCCAATGTTGTCTACTTTGCCTGATTTTCATATTCCTTTTGTAGCATTTGATAGCAGTTAATAACTGAGTTAACATTTTGGGACCCTTTTTTTGTGATTGGGAGGTGAATGCCATTACGCACTGAGTGTGGTGGGCTCCCATGCTCGAAAGCAACTGGACTACCCAATAAACACCATCCCTGCTGATTTGAGAACCCAGGCTGGGCCCATTTGACATATTACTTTGGGACAAGCTTAAAAGCTTGATTAGAAAGAAGCCAATCTTGCCATGCCTTCGTTTTAGCTACGGTCTCAGATCCACGATAAGACGCGCAGTCCATCTTCCTTTCGTGCAATTCACCCAATACTGTTGCCAATTGTTGAGTGAGCACTGTCTTTCCTCGAAAGCAAACGTCTTCCTCACATCCTCACTTTGACGCAGGTAAATAGCATGGCAATGTCTAGCAATGAGGGCAATAGGTATCAAGCCTGCAGTAAATCTCATCATCGAATCAGAGAACGTTGGATATAAAGATGCACCCCTCAGTGCTCCTCTTCTCTGTACCTTTGTTAAGCGTTATCGGTACACCTCGTTACTGAGAGCGTCACCCCATATTTCTGCTCCGTCCAGTAGTGAGTTCCCCATACGTTGGCCATTAGTTATTGTCGATACACCCTAAGCAGCCTCCTCAGCTGTTGCACTGATTTGCTCAGAGAACTCATCTTCGAGTCGATCAATAGGCCCAGGCAGTACACCGCTGGCTTCGATTTGATTAGTATGTCTCCAATACTGGGCAAACTTAGTGCAGGAGTCAAGATGGCCACTTCGGTGTTCTCCAGTGTTATACTGAGCCCACGAGCAGTCATCCAGTCTCTCACTCGGCGTATTAGCATACTGAGCCTAAATTGTGCTTTTTCAACGGTGCGCTCATTGACTAGAGCCGCAATATCATCCTTATATCTGATTAAGCGTGACTCATCTGGCATCTTCAGTCTCAGTAGCCCATTGTAAGACACGTTCTACAGGCCTGGACCAAGGAAAGATGCCTGGGCAACATTCGATGTAGCCTCCATCCTTCGTTGGCCCTATGTCGTGTCTAAAGAAGGCCTTGGTACTTCAGATAGTCCCTCAGAAGCTGCATTAGATATTCTGGAACTTGAAAGAGTAAATGCCTTACCATTTCGATTTATGACCGAATCATTTTGAAGGATTTTGTTAACTCCCTGATTGATATAAGACAGGACAAGTGACAAATATTTTGCCGCTAGCTGTTGGTTTGGGACGGATTCTGTCACTGACTCTGCCTCTTCACTAAGCATTCGTTTCATTTCTATTTGAGTGCGTTCTTTGTTCAAAATACATTCTCTCTCGGCATTTAGTAGGTCAACTAAATCACTTTCTTTCAAGTCCTCAAATTCCAAATCATTTGCTGAGTTTAGTATATTTTGACGAATATTAGAAAGTTTGTTATCCCAGGATATATTTGTTTTTGTATACTCTAGCCATATGTTTTATCACACATTATTCATTCTGGCTGGGGTTGATTCTTTTCAGGATTTGCTTATATTATCGATGGCATGTTTGATAGTATAGTTTTTCCATAACTGCTTGATCGGAAATTCTACATCAGTCTCGTGAAATATTTTACGAAATGTGCTTCTTAAGTAGTAAGCTTTAAAAATAGATCGAAATTTTTGGTCTATTGGCTGAATTATAACTGGTCCATTGGCTAAATTATAACTGTTGTTGTTGAGGAAGTACTGAATCTCTACATCTTGAGATAAATTAATTGAAAGTCCTGGAGAAGTATCCAAAATCAGCAACAGTTTTTTGATGAAATTTTTAATTTTCAAATAGTTTTTGACTTCAAGCCAAAAGAAATTTGTAAACTAATCTTTGAAAAGAATCTTGGTCATCCATCCTCTCTTATTGGATCTCCAAATGATGGGTAATTGTGTCTTATTCAAGCCTTTCAACCACCTTTAATTTTTTGAGTGATACACCAGTAGTTGCTTAAGTTTTAAATCATCTGCAGCATTAGCACGTAGAATTAAAGCCGATCATTCTTTTGACACTTTGTATTCAGACGCCGACTTCTCATTTTTCAAAATATAAATATTTTTAGGCATTCATTTCGAAACAAGTCCTGTTTCATCTATGTTAAAATTTGTTCAGGCCTATATCCACCTGATGAACGCATAAGCCGAAGGTCCCAGGTTCAAATCTCGTTGGAAGCAACGTAATTTAGTTTAGGGGATTTTTCGGACAAACTATGAGTGTTCACTCAGTGGTGATATCTACTGATTTAATCAGATCATATCATAGCTGAGCAGGCGCACGATAGCATGGTACTGACCAAACAAACTTCCGGAAAAATCAAAACGGTCATGAAAAATGAGATACTCTAACTTCTCTAAGCGAAGGCCCGAGAGGGGCTGTAGTGCTACAAAGAGAAAGATATCCCCCTCTTTCAATAATTTTCTTCAAAGCTTCCATGTATTCCTTGAAAGCTTTATCATCCGCTTTAGTTGTTTCACCCTTCATTTTCAAATTATGCGATTTGTGTCAAATTTTGAATTTTTCAAATCAACCTTGGTTTACTTTGAAAATTTGATTTCCTTAAAATTCATCGTAGCTGAGCCCTTTCAAATAAGTCGAGATAAAAGAGATTGTCCTGTAATAAACCTATGCAGCCGAGCCCTAAGCAGCCGAGCCCTGTAGTGATTAAAAGTGGCTGCTCTTGAAGAATGAAGGGAGTCACTCGCTCGAAATCGCTTAGTTTGTTATTTACTAGGTTAACGTGAACTGTACTCGTCAAGTTATATCATTTAGACAGAGGTAAGCTGTTTACTTCAGCCACTTTAACATCTTTAGGTTTGACATTCTCCTTGTAATGCAATGACCTTCTTCGGAGAAAGTAACGGTTGCTTTTATCAATGTTTAGATTTGTCTCAAGCCTCAGTGTTCGTAAACTTTAACGAGACATAACAATTGTGAATGACTGTAGAGTCGCTTAATTAAAACATAGTACAGAATTTCTAAAGATAATAAAAATTAATCGGTATGTCTTGTAGAGTAGATAATATTTTGTAGTGTAGCTTCATGGTGTGACAAGAACGCACCTCATATGATCAGGTAAATAGCTAGTCGACAAGCACACTTACGCGGTCGTTAAGCAAAGCGAGTCAGCTGAGCTCGGTGTTCTTCATAGCTCGCTGACATTTGTGTCAGACCATCGGCGCTTGTGCCCTGCACCAACTTAAGCATTTAAAATCATTACAAATGGCGCCCAATAGAAATGCACCGTACGAAATAATCCACTATGCTGAACACTGGGTCCCAGGTCAAGGTAAATGGCGAACTGATGGACAGCTTTACAATGGAATCAGGCCTAAAACTAGGGAATGGACACGCCCCAATGCTCTTTAATAATGCACTGGAACATGTTGTCAGGAAGACATCAGTTGAAACTTGAGGTACACAAATGTTCCAGTCCCCACAATTGGTAGCATATGCTGATGACGTCAATATTATGGCACGTTCAATCTCAGATGCCAAAGAAATATTTTTTTAAGCCTAGAATCTGAAACAAACTAAATCGGTCTAGGATTTATTGAAACTGAAACTAAATTCACGACTCCAACGAAGAAGAAAACTCCAATCCAACAAAACCTGACGATAAGCGACTACAACCTTAAAATATCGATAACTTTATCTAGCTTGGAGTCAACCTCAATAGAAGAAGCACCGAAAAAGACAAGATTGGACTCTGCACCATAGTATACTCAACAAGTAACCACACTCCATCAACCCTCCGGAAAAATCAGAACACAAGCCGAACAGCGAGCCATAAATCTTCGGTAGCAGATAGGTAGGTAAATGCTGACGCGAGAATTGGCACGAATATAAACATATGCTTCGATGAGAGATTTCAGGATTACCATATCTCAAAAAATCAATGAACTTGCAGAAAAACAAATTCGTTCCATACAATCTTTAAGTTTTTTATTAGGATCTGGCAGCACTCCTATGTTCTGATATGCGTAAAAGAACACGTGCGTCGTAAATTTAATTTCCATTTTGCTTTGTTTCTTGAGCGCGCCAAACATGGGATCAGCTGTTATGCCCCGGATCAGCTGACGTGCCCCTGTGAAAATTCAAAAAGTGTGCAACACAGGGTAAATGTAAGATAGTTGAGTATACTATTCTCTGCACAAATGCTGCAAATAAAGCCAATTACTCCTTACTTCCCATTCTAAGCCCCAGAGTTGTACACCGGCAAAATAAGCTCCGCATTTCTAAATCACCCGTCAAACTTGTGCTGTTATATAGAAGTGAAACCTGGCATAGAATCCAACAAGGCAGTGGATATATTTGAACGCAAAATGCTCTGAAAAATAGATGGCCCAGTGAAACAAGGAACAGAGTGGAGACTACGTTACAGTGATGAACAAGTCAATAGTTAGTTATATGAACAATTTGACGATCCACCTGGGTGGGCCATGTAGAAAGAATGAAAAGAAGCCGGCTATCCAAAAAACACTAAAGGGTCGAGCATAAGGTAGACGCCCATCGGGGCGACCGAGGACTCGTTGGGAAGACACAATAGAAGTTAACAGCAGATCCTTGTTGGGAGTGAACAAGTGGCAGACTAAATCGCGAAGCTATGATGAATTGTGGCAAAATGTGCTGCTTATTTTTGATAGATATTCTTTGTTACTTGCAACCAAAACTGAAAAGAAAAGAAAAATCTGAAAATCTTTGAGCATTTAATTAATTGATTATACTATAGAATGAGCTGAATATGGCTACCAGTAGCTGAATGCAACCTCATGAAAATACAATCAAGGTCCTATGGACACTGGCATTGATTTTCATGAACAATCAATAGCATATATTTCCAAAATTCCTTTTTTCGCTAGTTTATTATGCTTAAATGTATATAAAAAATGTTTGTTTACTTGAGAATCGGGACAGTGCAGAAGGAAGAAAATTTTACCGAAATGATTGCTTTATTTTATGCTATCACAATAAAGTTGAACAAATCCACAAGTTTCGATTGCATTCTTAATTCAAAAACTTACAAGAAGCCATCAGGAGAGTTAAATATGTTGGCAAAATCATACGAAGATATGGCGTTATATAATTACTTCAGAAAAAATATTTGAATATGCCTAAAATTCTCTATTTATGGGATCTTCATTGCAGTTGAATTAAGGAAGTACCATGAAAGAGTTGAATATTACCATAGGAGCCTTCATATCTTCCCCACTATTAGTTTAAAATTGGTTTGCAATATGATCACCGCTTCTTTTTGATTGTCGTTCAAAGTAAATAGCTAATGCTATTTTTCATCTGGCACAAAATAACAAAAAAACTTTTTAAATTCCAGACTAAAATATTTAAGATGAAAACACGTCAAATAATCCAATTAATCTTACTTTTATTTATATTATTGTTTTAATGTAGTATAAATATTATAATTAAATTTTTAAGTCTTGATTGAATATATTCTATTCCTTCAAAATATCGGCAGCTTAAATCGAAGATATCCTGAATTAATATCTGGGTCATTATTTCTTGCCTAAAAAACCAACAATAATTCATCTTTGGACCATTCAGCTGTACTTTTTTTTATATACTTATAGAATCAAATGAAATTATTTTAAGTCTGCTTCCATTCACTGAGCAGGATGCTCATAGTAGTAACGATATGGATCAGTTGATTGACTTGGCTTCGCCGGTCTTACTACCACTGTATTTCTCCTATGAAAAAAAAATTGAGAATTCAACCTTGAGTATTTTTGCAGCATACTTTACCTGTTATGATCTCCTGCATGTACTTGGACACTAGATTCTTCAGGGTGGTCATTCGTAAAAATTTTCTTCAGCGCAATTAAACCCGCAATAGTTAGAGCCACTTTACTTACTACCAAAGCCTTACCAGCGACAAGAGCAATTGCTTTTAATCCAAGAGGTCCAGCAATTCCCATAGCTGTTAACATTGCAGCGACAATATATTTATATATTTTCTTATCCTTCCCACGACCCTCGCTCATGTCTACAATTAGCAGATGAGTTTTCAGAAACTTATCCAGCTTCATCAATAGAGCTTTATCTAATGGAGGTAGATCATTTAAAGCCCTTTGCTCGGTCGGGTCCAAGATACTTTCACTGGTTGTAACATTTTGCTTTTCAAATGATATGCCATCCATAATCCGAATTATATCCTAAAATTTGACGACATATTTAAATGTATGATCACAATTTAAGAGTATTAAATATATTTAAAAATATGTCCACTTTGAGGGACTGACAAGTAATGCCTAAGTATTTCATCTTTGAAGTTCTGCTTGAGGATGGCAATTCTACAGAAACCATTGAGAACTTTAATGAATCCCTACTATTCTAAATACTTTAAAAAGTAATGATACTTAGTTCCATTTAACACAGGATATGAGTGTTATAATATTTCCCTTAATGATCCAATATAAAAATACATTTTACGTATAATCAATTCAATCATCCGCTGAATAGCATAATATTTTGGATAAAGCACCTGATTCATAGCGCGCGAAACCACAATTAACGCCTTTTGTTTCAAACATCCTGTGAAATCATCTTTAACGCGACAATCGTTATAAACTCTCTGTAAAATCGAAAACTCTGGTCCGAACCAACTTTTTTCACTAGCTGCCACTATCGAGGATACGGAACATATAAGCAAGACACATTTTAGACCATTTCGCGACATGATATTCGTTATAACGATAATCCACTTTGTAAGAACGAATATCAGAGAAGACTTTAACACAACTAAAGATGCTCAGACGTGTCCGCTTCTTTTAAATAACTCTCAATGCTCTGCTTCTCATACCGAATGCGTCCAATTATTAATAATGCTCATTGCAGCGGAAAAATTGCGTGATTATGGCAATTCATAGGATCATCTTATTGTTGATTTTGCCGGACAAATATTTTAAGTCTTCTATACCATCCAGAAACTATGCTAACATTAACATTCATCTTTTCTGCTGTATACATAATTAACAACCAAGTTCTAGTTATCATATTAAAAATATTAATCAATTAACTGTAAACAGAAACAATATCTTTCGCTTTTCAACCTACTGGTCGTTTAGGATGGACCCGCTTTGTTGCACCTTATCAAGCATTTAATTTAAAAGAGAAAATATTCTTGCGGATCTTCAATTATGTTAAGTTACGAGTAGCTTGGTTTGACTCAACACGATGCGCCAAATGTGCAAGTGCATTAAAAAAATGAAAATAGCTCATGTGTTCACTAAAGATCTTTAACGCACGTAAAGGTGATACAAAAGATGTACTTGAATTTCTCAAGTATTAATATGTGTGATAGCTTATGAATCGGATAGTTTACTTTCTGCTATTTTCATACAGCATTCTTTTGAAAGATTGTGATGGATCTAGTCGCTTGGAATGAAACGGAAAGTATGATTTTTAATGGTTTGTTAAAAAAAATTTTACAATATGAAATCGGTACCTGTCTGTCCGTCCGTCTGTCTATCCGTCAGTGCGTCACAGCAAGTTTTCTTAGAAACTAGAGAAGCTACAATCATGAAATTTTGTGAACATCTCAGAAGTTTCTGGTTAATGATAGTTTCATGGCTCAAAAAATTCAAATTATTTTAAATGGGGTCCTTGCATATAAGATATGACCCCTTAAAGTTTTTTTTTCACCGAAAAATATCGAATAGGGTATCAAACGAAAGATCTTGATGAGATCTTTCAACATTTACTATTAAAATTGCAATATCGATAACGGGCAGGCAGAGGAAGCGGAAGAATACGAGTGAAATGTATTCCTCTCTATTGATTGGACACCTATGGACTGGAAAATTTGAAAAAAAAGAAAGTAGTTATCTATAACTACAACAAAGATAAATTCTTCAGAAGTTGAAACTCGCCCAATTTTGTTTGTAAAAATATGATTTATTAATTTTACATTTTCTAGTACAAAATCGTGAGCTCTACCCTTAAATCTATTGAGTAAATTTAATACACAGATGATTACTAGGAAGACTAATCAACCATGAAAATTTCAGAAGAATCGAATAGTATTAAACGAAGTTATGATGGTTTCAGTTTAAGGTGATACAACAACAATAATACGTGGCCTTGGAACAATACGCGCTTCCAATCAACTCAGATATGTCGAGCTTATTAGGATTTGCATGAAAGTTTCAGGAAGGGTTTATATCATACAATTTCAGCATTTATTTATATATATTTTAAAGGTGGGAAAATAATGGTGGTAGGTTCTTATGAGTATCACGGTAACAAATACCTTACGTATTGAAGTTCACTCAGCTTAGTTAACAAACGTAGAATATATAAATATAACATTTCTCCCAGTAAATGCAAATAGTAACTTTCAAATTTAAATTTAAGAGGTCCAAGAAAAGATCTGTATACACTGTAAGTTTCAATAAAGTCAAATCGTATCCACAAAAGCAATAGCCTTTCGAAAGTTCAGCTATTAAAACACAAAACAATGTATTGTTTTTTACCATCTTCTCCGTATTTAAAAATAAAAAGAGTAAAAAAGCTAGCTATAAGATTTCATCCAGTCAATGGTTGTTAGTAATATTGCGACGAACTGGTGGCAGGCTAAAATGGAGCAGCAATGGTTTTTCTTTTAATGTGAGTATCTTTTTGTTGTAAGTGTCACCAAAGCTTTTCTTGAGTTTATTCATTATAGGCGTCTGCATATATGTCGTAAGTTGAGAACAAAACCCTTCTGACATGCACGGAGTTCTGTCTTTACAACTTGCTTTTATTAAATGACTATCGGAACAATAACTCATCTCAGGCTTTTGAGATCTAACAATTTACATAGAGAAAATGACAGAGGTAATAAATAGTTAACTATATACTTTAAAATCATGTTTTTTTTGTAATCTGTCTGTGAAGAAAAATCAAAGTGTAAATGAAGCAGTACAGTAATAAGCTTATCTAGTCTTAAGCCAGAAAATGAAAATTTTGGAGTGCATGACTTTGAGGTGGTAAATGAGCCTGTATCTAGATATCAGCGACCATCATGCTATTGAAATACCTGTTCTTGTAAGCAAAACCTTTTCACCTTCCCTTATAGATTTCATTGTTTTGATCGTGCCCTTCCTTCCTGTTAAGATTCCCATGTGTGCGGGCTTGGACTAACTTACAAACGCCCATTGATAGGCCCTGTAGTTAGTCAACTACAGGGTTTTCTAATAAGAGGTGTTATTTTGATATCAAAAGAAAAATGCCATTTTTTAATATAAATGATCGAATGTTTATTTCATTATAAAGAAGAAGGTATACCGTTAATAGCAAAAAATAACATCAGGCAAATGACCACCACGACCACGCTTACCGGACCATAGCCTTTTCATGAAATGTTCCATAACCAAATCGCAAAGTGGCTGCCCTATGTCCTCGATAGCCTCACGAAATCCATCTTTGAGGTCTTGAATCAACGCTGGGCTGTTGGCGTAGACCTTCTCTTTCACGTGGCTCCAAAGGAAGAAGCCGCAAGGTGTTAAATCACAAGATCTTGGTGGCCAATCGTGATCACCTCTTCGAGAGATAACACGGTCCGGCAACTTTTCCCGTAAAAGATCAATGGTTTCGTTGCTTGTGTGGCACGTAGCACCATCTCGTTGAATCCAGATCAATAACATCCAATTCCGGCCAGAAAAAATCATTAACCATCTCTCGACAGCGCAATCCATTCACCGTAACTGTTGCTCCAGCCTCATTTTCGATAAAGTAAAATCCAATGAGCAACGTGATTTAGTTCATGGGATTTCGGACAGACTACTTGTGTTCACTCGGTGGTGATATGTACTGATTTAATGAGATCATATCATAGCTGAGCAAGCACATGGGATCATGGTACTGACCAAACGAACCTCCGAAAAAAATCAATACGGTCGTGAAAATGAGATACTCTAACTATCTCTAAGCGAAGGCCCGAGAGGGGCTGTTGTGCTACCAAGAAGAAGAAGAAGAAAATCCAATGACTCCACCGGACCGTAAATCACACCAAACAGTCACACATTGAGGATAGAGAGGCTTTTCAATCATAACTCTTGGATTCTCTGAGCCCCAGATGCGACAATTTTGCTTGTTGTATACCGAGGTGGAAATGGGCCTCATCACTCAAGATGATTTTTCAATGGAATTCCGGATCATTTTCATGCATTTCAAGGACCCAATTAGCAAAGACACCACGTTGTTGATGATCTCCTGGCTTGAGTTCTTCTGTTGACTGAACTTTATAAGCCTTAAGACCCAAATCTTTATGCAAAATACGGTGTAATGACGTTTGTGGAATGCCTAATTCCAAAGAGCGACGAGGAATGGACAAACCTGGGTTTTCTTCAACACTTTCGGCTACATCGGCAATATTCTCGGCTGTTCTTGAGTGACGTGCACGGGTTTTATTCTTCACATCACTAAGTTGTCCCAACAACTCGAATTTTTCCACCAATTTCTGTATTGCGGTCCGACAAGGTGCTTCACGACGATCCAAAAATGTTCCAGTTTTACGAACCGTCTCTGCCAAATTTTCACCATTTTATAGTAAATTTTAATAATTTCAATGCATTGTTGAAGCATGTATCATGAACGCGTAGTTTCTACTTGTGAAATGTCAAAAAATGACAGTTTCAAAAGTGAAATCTACCGAAATAGCGGGCTATTCAAAATAACACCTCTCATTGGAAAACCCTTAAGCACATTGTACGAAAATGTGTCCAGTGAGTCATTTAAATTAATTAATCTTTTAACAGCTAAAAGGTGTCCTAAACATATCTTTCAAATGCACCAATTGAACGTAAATATTAAGTTATAAAATAAAATAAAATATCATGTTTATTGAGGCGTTTTTTTATTGGATAGTCTAGAAAGTATTGAGCCACAGCCAAGAGACGATTCGCTCTTTCATTCTGGCAATTTTGATGTTAAAGATGCACCTCGCTCAGGTCGACCAATCTCTGAAAAGGTCGATGAAATCTTACAAAAAATTGAAGAAGACTGACACATAAGTAGCCATGACATTACTAAGGAACTAAATATCCATCACCAAACACTTTTGAACCATTTGCATAAGGCTACATACAAAAAGAAGCTCGACGTTTGGGTGCCGCATGAATTAACCCAAAAAAAATTTGATCGATCGAATTTCCATTTGCGAAATGCTAATAAAACGCAACGAAATCGAGCCATTTTTGAAGCAAATCATTACAGGTGATTAAAAAGGGTAATACATAAGGATGTCGTTTGAAAGAGATCATGGTCAAAAAAGTTGGATCATCACAAACGACTACAAAGCCAGGATTGACACCAAACAAGGTTGTGCTGTGTGTATGGTGGGATTGGAAGGGAATCGTTTATCATGAGATGCTATAACCAGGCCAAACACTCAATTTGGCTCTGTACTGTCAGCAATTAACCAGGTTGCAACAAGAAATTCAAAAAACGGCCAGAATTAATCAATGAAAAGGGCGTTGTCTTCCATCATGACAATGCCAGACCTCACACATCTTTGATGGCCCGGCAAAAATTGACAGAGCTTGGCTTGGAAGTTTTGATGCATCCACCGTATAGTCCAGACCTTGCAACATTAGACTATTATTTGTTTCGGTCTCTACCAAACTTCCTTAATGAAAAGAAGTTCACTTCAAAAAGAAACTGTAAAAATAACTTGGCCAAGTTTTTCGATGATAAACCACAGAAGTTCTACACAGATGGAATAATGGCTCTATCCAGAAAATGGCAAAAGCTCATAGATAATAATGGACAATATTTACTGAAATAAAATCCATTTTAAATAAAAGAAATATTCAATTTAAAGCTGACAAAAAAGGCTCAATACTTTTTAGAATATCCAAAAGTAACACACATGATTTAAATCATCTATTGGTCATAATTTCAAAAGTCTCAGGAACTTGTAGATAGAGGCCACCTGACAAACGCCTCATAAAATCATCACGCTTTCCAGTGCTACAAGGATGAGGAAGAGGCTCAAAGGTCTTTTTCCAATTCATCAATATTTCAAAATCGATGCGTCACTCTCCGAAAACAATTGATTGAAACTCTCGCATTTCCCGTATATAATCTTTGAAACTATAACCAAATAATGACTTTATGCAGATAGAAGAAATAAATTATTCTTCATTCATCTATATAAGATATTCTGCCATTTAGTTTCAGCCACCTTGGGATGCCGGTTCTCTGAAGTTCATCGATATTATGGATAGTATTTGGATGAAAGCTATGACGTATTGCACGAGCTGTAGGCATTTGCTTTTGATAATTGCCGCTAAAATAAATCTTCTCTATTATGACACGATATCACTCTGAAGTCAAGACAAAAAGGTGACGCACTTCAGGACATAAGGCATCTATTTGCTATCTTTGTGGTGTATATTACAAAAGAGTTTTACCATCGTGCAGTACATTCTTTTAGTAGCTTACTGTCAAAGTTTCAGTGAATTCTCTTCATTAGTTTTTTGAATGTACTACACGATGGTAAAATTCCTTTGTAATAGCAGCGTCATTGGGCGGGGAGGCTAAGTACTTGTTGAATGACCCACGTATATTCATAGGATTAGGAATGATGGTCGCTTGAGAGTCTCGGTGCCAAAATATTTGCAAGGTACCAAAAGGGAATTTTTGATAAGGGGTTTTTCTCGTATGATGAGACTGATGTCTTAACTGTGCTGAAAGATCACCCTGGAGAAGATATCTTATCATGTCCTAAAGCTAACGAAGTTTACAAGAAGATGAAAAATTTCCAAAATAAGGAGAGGAGAGCGTTGGTCATCGTCTTTATCCAGAATACTGTACAAGAAGGGGTTTCGTACCCCAGTTTTATGCAAGGCGAAAAAAGCAGCCTGCTCTCTAGCCTGTATGGCAGCCGATAAAGCAACTACACCAGTAGCAGACTGACCGAAATTTGGTTTTGAGTACTAACTGCAAACAATTTTTCGGATGTAACTTTTTCACACCCATTCGAAAAGTGGATTCATTCATCCCCCCCCAATTTCAATGCAAAGTGCCTGTAATAGGAAAATATTGTATCTAATGGCTATTGTGCCTCTAACTAAGTTCAATCAATAAGGGATCTCATATTGAATGTCCCGAAAGAGCCCACCTTCCACCGAGGTTTGTCTATTATTGACTTTTTAATCATGTCTGCGTATCTGAAAAAATATGCATATACATGTATATACACACACATATATATATATATATATATATATATATATATATATATATATATATATATATATATATATATATATATATATATATAAATGGTGGTCCAATCATAATGCACGATGTTAATTGTGAGTTACATCTTAACTTCAAGTTTTTCGCCCAACTTAATTTGACATTACTTTGTTTCAGTGTTTGACAAATTGAGCAGCGCTTTAAGGTCGTTGAAGCCTTGTACGAAAATGCGCGTTCAAATCAAATTCAATTTTTGCACTTTGTGATTTTTTTGGTCAGCATAATCGACCAAATGTGTCCACAATCGGGAGAACTATGCGTAAATTTCAACAAAGCGGGTCTGTAGGAAATGTGAAATTACCTGTGCATGCTCGCCCAGTTCGTTCTGCCGAAAGCATTGCTGTTCGAGATAGTGTGGCAGAAGAGCCATCAACCTCGACTCGTCGTAGTGCCCAACAATTAAACATCTCACGAACATCACTGATGCGAATTTTGAATAAAATTTTGAATTTACACGCTCATAAGGTTCATTTGACTCAAGAGCTGAAGCCTACTGAGCATTTCAAGCGTCGGCAATACGCCGAATGTATGGCTGAACAGACAGAAGGGAATGGTAACTTTACAGACAGAAGGTAATGGTAACTTTCACCTCGGTGGATTCGTTAACAAGCAGAATTGCCGCATTTAGGTAAATGAAAATCCACGAGTGATTGTTGAAAAGCCGATGCATCCACATAGAGTGACTGTTTGGTGCGGTTTATGGGCTGGCGGCGTCATCGAGCCGTACTTCTTCGAAAATGAGGACGGCCAAGCAGTTACCGTGAATGGTGTTTGCTATTGCGAGATAATAACGCACTTCTTGTGGCCAGAAATCGAAATTATGGACCTGGACGATATGTGGTTCCAACAAAATGATGCCACTTGCCAAAAATCCAACGAAACAATAGCTCTTTTGCGCGAGAAATTCAATGCCCATGTTATCTCACATTGTGGCGATATTAATTGGCCGACACGGTCATGTGATTTGACACCATTGGACTTCTTTCTCTGGATATATTTAAAAGAAAAGTGTACGTCACGTTCAGCACACTAACGACATTGAACCGCAATTATGTCTCAGAGTCATTGAAAACATGGACCATCGGATAGAAATATGTCACCATGGCCATGGCGAGCATTTGGGCGACATTTTGTTTCACGCATAATTGTCATAGATCTTTCTATTATAACAAAAAACATTAACATAATTCTCTGAAAACTTTTTATTTTATTTACAATCAACAGCGTGCGTTTTGGTTGAACCACCCTTATATATATATATATATATATATATATATATATATATATATATATATATATATATATATATATATATATATATATATATATATATATTTTTATATGTTTATGGTAATATACATATATATATATATATATATATATATATATATATATATATATATATATATACATATAAACTATGATGCAAATTATTGTTTTTATTGTAATACAGGAAACTCAAACCACCATGGCTTCGTT
The DNA here is from genome assembly GCA_963969285.1 of Odontomyia ornata. Classification (NCBI taxonomy): domain Eukaryota; kingdom Metazoa; phylum Arthropoda; class Insecta; order Diptera; family Stratiomyidae; genus Odontomyia; species Odontomyia ornata. Next base: position 31,327,933 of record OZ017740.1, on the reverse strand, counting down.
AAATACTATCCGATCTTACAAATGGCCATCTATTGTGACACAAAGTACCCGGAAATTGTAATTTAAATTCCCCGGGTAAATAATATTTTAAAAAAAATTATTTTGTTAAGTTGGTAGGACTGTCCTTAATAACTATGCCAAATATGAGCGCGTATTAAAGCTACTTTCCCAATATGCTTAACCTACTAAGGGTCAAAAATTTCTCACGCTGATGACAAACCGGGCCGGGAGAAAACAGACGATTTTAAGAGAAATTCGTCGTTACCGACGATACTTATGGCCCTTAAATAAGAGTGGGGCATCTACGTGCAAACGGTGCCCCTTCGCACCCCCTTAGCCGCATCAAAATCCAATGAACGCATGGCCATATATTTTCCATTTGAGTGAAAAACTCATACAAACATAATTTGCATGAATTTTTCCCTTAAATGAAAAATATAAACGTGGCAAATTTATGTTATAGTATTACGTGTGGAAATCACCTAACTCTATACCATAAATAAGTACGCGAGCGTAAGGCCACCCTACCCTGCGAGAGCACGTGTAACCACATGAAAAGGAGTGAGCTCACTCGATGGCTAGCTCATTATAGTGGAAGGGCCAGCCGACTTGGCGGGTCCTATACCTGGTCAGGTTCAAAACGAAAGGAAAGACCAAGTTTTAATTTTTAATGAGATCGTAGTGAAATCTCGAATTATCGTCCAATTTCTTAGCTGTCTTGTTTTGGCAAGCTCCTTGAGCGAATTGTGTATAACAGAATGTACGATGACATCAGTATCCTGTTTGCAAATGAACAACATGGCTTCATTAGAGGTCGTTCGACAGTAACTAATATGTAAGAACTTATGAATACCATCTCTCTTGCTTTCGACAAGAGCCAACAAGTCGATGTCATATACACCGATTTTACTATAGCATTTGACAGTGTTGATCACGGCCTTTTGGTTAACAAACTCCGATCGTTCCGCTTTTCCGACTCAATCCTCTCTTGTATCTTACCCTTCTTATCCCATCGCTCCTGTACAGTTACATGGAATAATTTTTTTTCATCGGACTCATTTAGCCCAAAATCTGGTGTTCCTCAAGGGTCAATTTTAGGCCCTTTGCTATTCAACATTTTCATAAATGATCTTCCCCCTTGCCTGTCCTCTAATTGCCTTCTTTACGCTGATGATTTAAAAATTTATCGTTCCATTAACTCCAGCAAAGACTGCTCATGCCTCCAAAATGATCTTGAGAATCTCCAAAATTGGTGTCAAGGTAATTTACTTCCTCTTAACATTTCAAAATGTTGTCACATGAGATTCGCCAACAAAATTCATCCAGTTTTACATGAATACCAGATTGATGGATCGCTGCTCGCACTAGTGGACAAATTTAAAGATTTGGGAGTAGTATTTGACCCAGGTTTGAAATTTAATATCCATATTTCATGCATAACCATTAGACTTCACGTGTCGCTGGTTTTATTTTACGATTCTCTTGCAAGTCTTTTAGCATTTCAACCAGCGTCCATCTATTCGTACTTCTAGCCTGGTCAGCCCTTGAGTATGCCTCCCAAGTATGGTCTCCTCACTATACCAATCTATCGGATGCTGTTGAAACTGTATAGCGTATATTCGCACGTTTTCTATTCTACAAATATAACCTCACTTACAGCTCCTATGATGAGCGCTTACAGATCCTCAACATTCCATCACTCAAAAATAGGAGAGAATTCTTAGACCTGTGCTGCTTTTTTAAACTATATCATGGTATTCTTTCATCCAACCTTCGGGAAAGGCTTTATATACGTCCCACCTCAAAAACGCGTTCAACTGACATATTCTTTGTGCCCTTTGCTCGTACCGATATTTATTTTTATTCATTTTTAGTACGCGTATCACGTAGTTACAATAAGCTCCAGCTGGGCTCCCTGCCACATTCCTTAAACGCTTTTAAAAGCATATTGCATAATATTCACCTGAGCTCCCAATATTTTATTAGTTTTTTTTTCTTATTTCAAATTACAACTTTGTTTATTCGCATGAATTATATTATATTTCATTACCTATTTTGTAATTGGATTCAAGGATCTGTAATAAGGTGTAAATAAACAAATAAATAAATTCATTATTTTAGGTGAATCCATTATAAAAATCATAAAAATGCCTTTCTCTTTCAGTAGGAAAGAAATTCTTGAAAGATTTTTCTCCACGAAAACATTCCAAAAAATTATAAATATTTAATTTTTAAATACATATATATATATATATATATATATATATATATATATATATATATATATATATATATATCTAACTAATTCTAACTACTTTTAGTGAACAATTTTTTGCTACATTGAATTTTTGTTTGGTCGAAATTTTTTGACTCAATGAAGAAAATATTTTTTTTATTAATAAACAAAAGAAAGTATTCACCCATCATCCTCACCAGGCGCCCACTAATGATGTGGATGATGCCTGAAACTTGAAATACGTTACGAGTGCTTGAACAAAACCATTACGTTTTACACTTAAATGAGGAGGAAAATTCCAAATCACACTTTTTCACTGTATATAAATCATCTTCCGTAATCATATATGATATCGAGACAAGCTGCTTTGGGTCAAATACATCAACAAGTGGTTCCGTTATAGCTACTTTTCGAATACAACCCATATCAAACTCAAAAACACCGCTGCACCATTTAATTTTTTTCCATCCTTACATTGACGATCTTCAATTGCAGTTATGAACAAAGTTCCACTATCTGGAAACATCATCCCATTTCCTTTTAGCTTTTTTCTCGTATCTCTTGCCAACACCCCGTATCCAACATTCATTCGTAAAATAAACAGTATCTCATTCATTCAGATATTATATCAACTTCTCAAGCCTGTCTAGCATTTTCACGTTCTCGACTTTTTCTTTGATAACAGTTATCACGTCTGTTAAATTATTGTCAATAACAAGCTGCCGTACATAATCCACTATATTCGAGCAATCTTTAAGATCTATCTTGTCGCATGAAAAACAGAGACAAGTCAGGAAAATCGGTCCCACTAAGACCGTCTCCGCCAGTGATATCGAAAGTGGTGGTTTGTCGTAAAAGTAGTTGGCACCCAGATGATGCGGTTTCTAATGGATGCACAATTTCAAGAATGTGAATTTTCTTTCCGACCAACTGGTGACTTGGAGAAAAAGACGCCTTAAGGTCTTTCTCTGTGATTTCACGTTCACAGCGCGAACCAATGGTTTCACAAAAGTGACTCACTTTTCCCTCTTGTTTTCGCTTGCCGCGATGCCACGTCACTCCTTTACCTTCTTCTTTAAGGTGCAGCACACAAACCCCGTCCACACATGTTCAACCCAACTCACAACACTCCTTTTCCGGGCAAGTTGTTCGCATGCAACTGCAATTTCCATTCGAGTGTGAAACGAATTCGTACTTAAGTGATAGGTAAGTTTTCTATCATTTCGAAACTGAATGCAATCTGTTGGATCCGCCAACAGCCGATGCAAATCATCACGCCACCGAAAGATAAACAATGAAAGACCGCGCGACAGCTGAGATACGACAGCGAATCGCGAGACCATTGGTCATTTCGAAGGACCTGACTGAATGCGAGACGTGAAACCCTCCAAACGCTTTCGAAATCCCAACTGTTCGTTTTTAATCACCGCTTGCCGGTGCGGTTCTCGCGCGTGCTCGCTACTTGACGACTCGTATCAAACTCCCTTCTTCATTCAAACAGCCACTGTAAGGTAAAACGCCGCAACCGAGGTTTGTGACGAGCCTCTCATCCGTCCACTGTAGATTGCATTCGGCAATGCAGTTCGTGGAAGATCTGCATGATAAAGGTGTTGTCATGTCCGAATTTTAATTGCAGGTGTGAATTAATAAAGTAATATAAGACAATAATGTAGAAAAACTTACATAATAATTAAAAAGAAAGATATCATAAAGAATATAAATGTAAAGAAAAATTTAAATTTAATATGTGAAAAAAAAAATAATATTAAATTTAAATTTATGATAAAAATAATAATATTAATTATTTATAAAACTATAAATTTGAATAATTAAATTTTCAAAACTGTAATTAATATTTAGATCAGTGTTATGCCGGTTTTCGAGCAGTTTGCTTAGGTGAATGCTCAATTACTACTGAATGAAAGAGTTTTCGAAGGATCATGAAAGCTTTAAGCGCTTTACTGAACATATTTCGACATGTTCATGATAGTATAGATATTAATCGAGATGAAAACTCAGGAATCGAACACAGGATTTATTGACATATTTTTCAAACATTGCCGTGTTTTGAATCGTTTGGTTTGACTCACATTTACTTTTTCACATACCGGACAAATTATTTTGTAGACCCTACTTTTTCTTACTTTAGTTTTCAAGTTTTCTCGCTGCCCAATAATGCCTTAAACTACCTATTTCTGCCACTACCTACTGCTTCTGACTAATGTTTTCCTAGTACACCTACCAATTGTTTATACATTATTAGTATGGTGTGACTACTCTATGTTCACATATGGAAGCCATCGATTTATTCGTTTGTGCTAGTATTTTCATGCTGTTTCTCATTATTTCTTGCTTCTTCTTGTTGATCATATTTATTTAATTATGCTGTTATTACCATTCAATTCCATTATGTCAATGATGTAGTTTTTCTTCGCCATATATCTCTCAGCCATAAATGAAATGGTAAGTAATAAGTAGATCATACTACTTTAGGCTGTTAATTTTTGGGGCTGCGCCTGCCATGAAGTTGATGGGATTTTCTTTGAGAGTTGTTTGGTTTTTGATAAATGTCGAAATCCAATCTTCCCTCTTTCCTAATGACTAATGTTTCTTAGAAGAGGATACGGCCATCTACACTGTTTCCACAGTAAATTCAACACTGTTGTAGATGCTATTCAAGTCAATAATTAGCTCACTAACTCTTTCTCTGGGCACTATCGCTATGATGTCTTTAACATATCTCTACCACATTCTCGGCATCTAACTGTTTTCTTCAATAATCAGTTCAATATTCATAAACATTTTGGCTGGCAATGCGATAGCGGATTGCTCATTGCTTGCCCTTTGGTAACTTTATAGAAATTATTTCTGAACGTAAAGAATTGTCGTTCGTATACATGACGCGAAAAAGATGGAAGTGATAGTGTGGGGACTCTTCCCCGCCCATTCCGTTCGTGTTGACGCTGTCCATGGTGAAACAGCAGTCGAGTGTCCACTCTTCACACAGCCGGAACTGGAAGAGGCAGTCCTTTCGCTGAAAGCGAGGAAGGCTCCAGCTGAGGCGTTGCGGCTTGACTTGCTGCTCAGCACATACAACGCTTGCCTTCGGGGTTTTCCCGGTACGATGGAAGGTAGCGAGGCTCGTGCTGACCAGCAAAGGGAAGGGAAATCCCGAATCGCTGTCTACATACCGCCCGTTATGCATGCTAGACACGGCCGAGAAAGTGCTAGAGAAACTCATCAAGGGGAGACTCACTGACGTGATTCGTGCTGCTGGGGACCTATCTCCTCGGCAGTACGGCTTTAGAGCAGGACGCTCTACCATTGATGAAATTGCAGAGTCATATAGTCGCACCAAGCGACGGATCGTCCTGTTGGTGGCACTCGAGGTCAAGAATGCCTTCAACTCCGCTAGATGGGTGGATATTCTGGATACGCTGGAAAACTCTTTTCAAGTTCCAGAATATCTAATGCGGCTTTAGAGGAACTACCTAAAGGACCGAAGCCTGCTCTGCGATACGAAACAGGGCCAACGAAGGATGGAAATTACATCGGGTGTTGTCCAGGGATCTTTTCTTGGTCCGGACCTGTGGAACGTGTCTTATGACGAGCTACTGAGACTTGAGATGCCAGATGAGTCTTGCTTGGTCGGCTATGTGGATGATGTTGCGGCTCTGGTCGCTGGACGCACCGTTGAACAGGCGCAACTTAGGCTAGGTATGCTAATGCGCCGAATGAGGGACTTGATGACTGCTCGCGGGCTCAGTTTAGCACTGAAGAAACCCGAAGTGGTCATCTTGACAAAAAAGAGAATCCCTAGAGTAAGGACGATCAGTATTGGAGATATACGAATCGAATCGAAGCCATCGGTGAAGCCCCAGGGGCTACTGATCAACTCAAAGATGAGTTTCTCTGAGCAAATCAAGGCAACGGCTGAGAAGGCTGCTTCGGGAATATCGGTTCTGAGTCGACTTATGGCCAACTTTGGGGGACCCAGCCCATCAAGAAGACGCCTCTTGATGAGTGCTGTAGGGTCAGTGCTACTGTACGGAGCAGAAGTACGGGGCGACGCTCTCAGCAAGGAGGTATACCGAAAACGTTTGGCACAGGTACAGAGAAGAGGGGCACTGAGAATTGCATCTTCATATCCGACAGTCTCTGATTCGGCGGTGAGAGTTATTGAAGGCGTGATACCTCTCGCCCTCCTTGCTAGAGAGCGCCGCGCTATTTACCTGCGCCAAAACGCGGATTCGAGGGAGATGGTTGTCCGCGAGGAGAGACAGCGCTCGCTCAACGATTGGCAGCAGTCTTGGGTGAATTGCACGAAGGGAAGGTGGACTGCGCGCCTCATTCCGGTTGTGAGACCGTGGCCAAATCGAAGACATGGTGAGACTGACTTCTATCCGACCCAGCTTTTGAGGGGGCATGGGTGTTTTCAGTCTTACCTGCACAAGATTGGTAAGTCACGGTCCCCCGATTGTCGGTTTTGCCCATGGGAGGAAGACAATGCCTACCACACATTTTTTGCGTGTACAAAATGGGCTAGGCTGCGAAGGGAACTCTACAAGGAGATGGGAGAGCTCACCCCGTATAGTTGCGGTGATGCTCGAATCGGTCGACAAATGGAACCAGGTGGCACATTGTCCTAAAATATAAAAGAGACTCACAGCAGCCGGGGGCGTTGGAGCTGGGGGATCGCTTTTCTGGCACTTCCTCTTCCCCTCTCCCCTCCCGGTAAGAAAGGGATCCCCCTGCTTGAAGGCACCTCACGGCGTAACAAAACGAGACCTGGCCCGAAGTAATGTGTCAAACGGTCCCAAGCTGGGTTCTCAGGTTGACAGGGGAGGTGTTTAGTGTGTAGTGCAGTTGCATTCTTGCGAGCATGGGGGTCCCACACTCTGTGCATAATTGGCATTCACCCCCTACTACAACAAAAAACTTGTTGAAATACTGTCTGCTTTGCCGATGTGATTGGAAATATTTTCTGAACATCAAAAAATATCCACCCTTGATTCTCCACCACTGTCACATTCCTGTCCATTTCGCAATATGAAACATTGTACAATTACTATCCGCTTTCACGTCACGCAACTCCCCGCCTACTTTGTGGGTTTTTAACTGATCCCACATTCTTGGTGACGACAAATCTAGTATTTTCAATCTTTCCCTATTTTCGAACCACCGCTAGCTTCACTCAGTGCTTTATTGACCTACGTTTTCTGCCAATGGATCGATTCTTAGTTGAAAAAAGATTCTCCTTTTCAACTTATTCATAACCAATTGATAGTACTCATGGTTTTCCATTATTACAACTTGGTTACTCGTATCTGCCTCCAAGAAATAAGAATCCTTTTGTCTCAGTTGCTTAACTACTTATTCTTAACTCGAACTCTTATACAGACCTGAATCTTGCATTGCTATGGTTCTTTTTCTTCTTGACGAAACTATTTTATTCCCCCTTCATACATTATTATATTTTCTATTTCAGACTTAGCTTCGGTGGCATTGTTGAATCCTTTATTTAATAGACAATATTCATCCTGTGTGAACTCTATGATCGTTTTATTTATAACAAAATTTGGCACTTTTTTAACAGCTGATTTCACTTTTGGTTGCTCTGCTCGTTTTAGTTATTTTCCAATTTCCTCTTTAAAAAATAATTATTTAGAGTACTAAGGAGGACCGAAATACATAGTTACGTGACAAATAAGTAAATATTATAGACAAAAACGACACTACGCTGTTTTTGTTTTACATTTACTAGTAAAGTTCGACTATAATGCTTCCGGCGGATGGAAATTCTACGTAACAAATTTTGGAAACTTTTCAGGCCCCCGTTATTGGGTTGCCGTAGAATATTATTAAAAGATCAAAGATACGTAAACATAATTCAAAGTTTGATTTTTCTGAGTATTACCATTATAGCATACTGAAAACTACAGCAGCACTGGAGAGATATGCGCTACATCTATTGGCCATAATTTAAACAAACCAACTTGCTCTCTAGCTGCAAACTTCTCTTTATCGATTGTTGCGCTACCTACTTCTCGAGGCTTACTTTCGCGCACGAAAACAGGTTTAGTTTCGTACAAGACTGTACTTTCAGAAAGATCGTAACAAATGCGTCTTTACTATTTATGTCTTTGCTAAACATCGAAAACAAGTGTGACTTTTTTCCACTAGGCGCAGTATTTGTTAGTTTGCGTTTGTTTTGACATTCAAAGTGTTTCCAAAATATACGAGATACATGTGCTCTAGTTATCTCGATCAGTAACAATACTGCTTCCTTTGTGAGATAAATTCAGCTCCGTATAATTTTGTTTTACTGATTCTTAAGTAGCATATCATTAAACCTGTAAAAAAAGCACTTTGAACCACTTATGGACTTTCGTGGTAATGATCCTGGAGCCGTGCAGTATGGAAATTTCATTAACTATTACCAATTCAATTCCGCCGAAGATCGAATCAAGCTTCTGCCAGACAATGTTTGGTTCACCAGCCCTGATGAAACTCAACCTTACCTCGTATTGGATATAGGCTGCAATTCAGGTGCTGTAACCCAACTCCTGCGCGAATTTCTCATGAAGCATACAAAACGCAAAGTTCTAGTTATTGGTGTGGATCTTGATCCTGTGCTAATAGAACGGGCAAAGGAATCTTACAATTTTGAAGGTATAAGTTTTGAGTGTGCAGATATAATGAGCGATGGACTTCCGAAATCAATTGTCGGTTTCCTTTCCCAGCACAATCGACTTTTCTTTGACGCTGTATTTTGTCTTTCAATTACCATGTGGATTCATCTGAATCATGGTGACGAAGGACTGCAACTATTTTTACGGAAATGTTCCGAGTTGGCCTTGTTACTAGTCTTAGAGCCTCAACCTTGGAAATGCTACCAAACTGCGTCAAAGCGACTACGAAAGGCCAAAGATACTTTTGCACACTTTGCTGATCTCAAATGGCGCACAAACGTTGAAGAGGAAATAAATACTCACGTGGTCGATGAACTCGAATGCCAAGTTATTTACAAAGCAGAACCAAACAAATGGAATAGAAAAATATGTATTTACCGTACAGCTAATAAAACTTAATTTTATTTTTATTTATACACTTTTATACATCACTCAATCTTCAGTCGCCCGTAGTCTTCAAATTTCATTGATCGGCTTGCTTCAGAAGTAGAAGCCTTCGGCCGAATTTCATCCGGCCACTTCCTCCGTCCCTGCATCGAACTCTAGCTTGACATCCGAAGGGAGACCCTCAACATCCACCTCGGTTTCTTGTGTATTTAGCCGATTGAGGGTCATCATCACCTCCGCTGACTTCGTACCAATCACAAGACCAGGCGTGGGCTCTTGTTCTTGCTTAATATGTTGTCCAATATTGGCTTGCTGGGACTGTTGTTGAATTGTCTGTACAATGGACGGTTGTTGCTGTTGCATGGGAACTTGCTTAACGGGAATACCCGCATCTTCAAATGCCTTCTTTTTCAGCGTTTGTCGAATTTGTGATCTACACGAAAGACACAAATTATTAAGGAATTTTACTAATAGAACAGATGAAGAAACTTACACGGTGCGACTTTTTATACGCAAACTTATTTTGTTCAGGTCTTCCGCGAAGCGATTTATTGATGCATGCAACATTTCGATTTCTTCATCTGTCCACTTGCTCCTAGATTAAAGATAGCAAAATCAAGCTACGAACAACCCAACTGTGCACTTACCCGGCGGGAGAATCGGCCGTTGGATGCAACTGCATTGTTAACTCACCAAGGCGATTGAAAGCAGTCCCGGCAGCGGTGAAAATTTCCCCAACCTTTGCATTTTAGGTCCAAAGATAATTAGAAACGGATATTAATGGAAAGTAAAAGCTTATTTAACAATTATCAAACCTTAGTAGCAGAATTCATTGTCTTCGGCGTTAAATCTTGGTTTACGCTTTTGACATCTGTCAAGTCGCAGAAAATGGTGGTTGCACAAATGGTGTAGTAGTTTTCGGGGACAGTGACATCTACTCTTGGGTACTCATAACGCAATTTCAAAAATGGTTAACAAGACCTTTTAGTGCTCCTTTTCATCAAGACTAGAAATAATCTGAAAAATTAAATCATTTGTAAATAGAATTTAACTATGAAAGCCAGTTCTCAGGATAATCACAAAGAATCCGCCATACAACACAAATCGAATGAATGATAGAAATCGTAATTCAAATGATATTCGATTAAACTAATTACTACAATTTTATAATTCATTCCGTGTGGCTTCTAGACTCAATATGTCAATCTACTCTAAATTGACTGGAAGAAATCTTGATATCAATTTGAAACAGAACTTATTACATTATGCAGTGATCAATTGAAAATTTCGCATTGGCGAAAAGGGCATCAATATCCTTGCAATGATCTCCACCTGAGTATCGCACTATTTATATTATTGTTTTGCCATTTGTCATTTCGAAAGTTTGATGATCGGTTTTCGTTCAAGACTTTTCTCCACGTTTAGCGCTCCAAATGTATAGATGTTTACCAATTTTCCAATGAAAACGCTATTTCCTTTCTTCAGAGTCAATGGCCATTGACACTGAAGAAGGGAGTAACTTATATATGTATATTTGTCAAAATATATACAACATTTGAAGGGAAAAATAGCGTTTTCATTGAAAAATTTGGCAATCATCTTTATATCGCTTTTCAGTTTTCCCATTTACTTTTTCTATTGTAGAGGCTACTATTTTTAGTAAAATTAGTATTAACTGCTCTAGGAGGACATGTTTGTAAATAAAAATCTTCTGAAGTTTTTCCCCTGGGACGAACTGAGTCTGAATTTTCTGTACTTATTCTTAGTATTTCGAAATTGCACACGAGTGTGCTTTAGACCACACGACTGAAGTAAAACTTCTTTTTATATGTATATGTGTGCGTATATACATACATATATATATATATATATATATATATATATATATATATATATATATATATATATATATATATATATATATATATATATATATATAATCTTCTGCAAATATTTAAATTTATTATCGGTTTTCATAGATAAGTTAATGTTTTTGAATAGATATTTAATTTATTTTCATTGTTTTCATTATTGGATACATCAGTAATTACTAAAGTTGATTATAAGTCCGAGAGCATACCATTACCAAGAGTTGTCTATCTTCGGTCAAGAAATTAACATTGAAATCTTCTGCTAAAATTAGTGGCAACGTATGATAGTTTTCTTCTAATTCTTCAAAGCCTATTCGACCGTAAATCATGTCTTTTATATAAAAACTTTACAATATTAATAACTATGTTATTGGCTGAAATGTAAACAACTAGCATTATGATGTTTGTTCCATCGTCCAAAACAGCACATATATCACCAATTGATGATTGACTAATATCGATTTCGCGAATATATCGTAATAAAATGTCCATATTCCAAGTTACTTTATTCGAGACATCCTTTGATTTCTGATAAATTTCCAATCTTGCTGATCTAACATTTTTACTCTTAAATTTCGCAATACAATTAAAATTCGGGATGTGAATGTTGTTTCTGTCTTCACTAACCTATATCTTCCTCTCAAATTCCGTTCGCCTCGCCCGATCACACTTTTCGTAACGCATTCACCAGCTTGCTCCCCAAGTTAAGCGTGCGTAAACAAGTTTTACTTCGAAAATGCTTATTTATTTCTAATTTGTTTCGCAAAAAAGGAGTGGTCCTTTGACCCTAATTCGTCTAGCGTTATCGGTTTGAGTTGCTTCTCGTTTGAAGCCTTTTTGAGCTATAGTGCTGGTAATATTCTCGTATTTTGATGCCTTCCGTAGTATAAGTCCTGGTAATATTTTGCTCTTTAGCAGCACCTTTGAAAATTTGTTGAGCTGAAAACAAAAAAAAAACAAAGCCTTGCTGACAAAATATGAAAAAATTAATGAAGGGTGGAGCTATCGATCAGCTGGTGAAAAGTCATCTGATCTGTTCAGTTTTAATCTTCACTAAGCCTAAACTACAAAAGCACTACTGATGAAATTGACAAAGCCAAAGATAAACGTAGATTGTTTTTGAGGAAATAAAAATTAATTTATTATGATGAATTATACCACTTTGGCTTCGAGGGAATTTGAATATGGCAAGGGAATGTTGTAGTACATGTTATCAAAGAAGCAGTGAACATTCTTTATGAAAAATTCTAATTCTCCACCAGTGGCATTGACTTCTACTCAAAGCACTGCTCATGGATACGGCAAAGCTATTCACCATAGGTAGTTCGTTAAAATTGGCCCTTTCTAACAAGTTAGTAACTAGTAGTGAACTATTAACTAGTAGTTACCATCAAATATGAATCTGAAATTGATTAGCCCTAAAAGAGCAAATTTTTATTGATTACTACATGGCATTTGTGAATTTGGTAAATGTCCCTCAGTTTGAGAAATTTCAAACATGGAGTTCTGCACGCCGATTCTAAGGATCTCCATCGCATACAAGATGATCATTCAATAGGGTTGCATGCTAATATTAGTGCAAAATCTTAAAAAAGGTCCAAAGGTTGAGTGAATAGATATTGAACTAAGATGTTAAAAGTGATGGGAATTGCACACTGTCATTCACTGCTGCAAAATTTACTAAGCGTAGAACAGAGTAGAGTGCAGATTCAATCTCTCCTCTAAGAAATTACGCGACATTGTGTCCACCATCACCTAACAAAATTTATGCATGGACCACAAACATCCTCCGCCTCCCTATAAATAATTGCAATGTAGTGAATCGAAATTAGAAAACTAAAAAAAATTAAACTGCAAAATGTAGGGTTTTACGTTTGGATTAAACTTTAATAGCTTAATGAAGGAATTCATAATACGTTTCAATATTCTTACAGACACGTTAAATTTGGTCTATATTACTCTAACACGGAAATCACTTGATGCTTTTATGTACGTTGAGTTCTCTCCTTCTATTCTTTCCCTTCCAATCACCATTTGATGTTATCAGGTGATAGTTTTATAAATATAGGACAATTAGCTAAAAGCTTTAATGTGCTTAACCAACAATCAGCGTGCCTTCATCGGGGAATTCATAAGGCGGTACTTCCAAGTTAAGGGGAGCTGGTCCTTTTCGGATACGGCCAGAAGCGTCGTAATGGGAGCCATGGCAGGGACAGTAGTAGCCACCAAAGTCACCAGCGTTTGCAATTGGCACACATCCCAAATGTGTGCAGACACCAATTACAACTAGCCATTCGGGTTTCTGTACTCTTTGCTGTAAGGAAATTAAGATTATTGATGGAATTCTGTACACAATTTGAAATATACGTCATCGTGTTGGGGATCTCTCAATGTGGAAACTGGAACTGACTTTTCGGTGCTAATTTCCTCACCAGTTCTGTGACGGATGAATAGCGGCTTACCACGCCATTTGAAAGTCATTGATTTTCCTTCAGGAATATCGGATAACTTAATTTCAATTTTCGCCAAAGCCAATACATCTGCTGATGCGCTCATTGAGCTAACAAATTGGGTTACTAGCGCCTTTGCTCCATATGCTGATCCTACGGTAGTTGCTCCCACTATCATATAAGTGAACGCCTTACGATTCTCGTGCGAGTCGTTTTTCCTGGTTGATCGCTGCGTTGCATCTCGCCGATACACAGAAAAATCTGGCACCTGCAGATCAGTGTGAGCACTACGAATTTGAGTCGCAGCTGCAATGCAAACCAAAAATACACGATCAGATACGAATTCAATTGACAAGTACATAACCTTAAAATTACATAAGAATTATACGTATTTCAAAGCATTTATTATGCAATTATTTACGTTTCTTAAGTTTATAAGAAACACCCTAATATTTGCTTATTAATGCGGAGAAAATTTGAATGAAGCTTTGTCGCAAAAATCGATTTGCAAGGGTTGCAATTATAACTTCATCCTGACCTGGAGTTGCGACGACAGGCTTTAATGCACTCGACACAACTTGGGCTGCACCCCGCAGGTATGCTTTTGACACGGCGTTGATCATCGTTCTGCAATTAAATACGTATGAAAATTTCACCAGCCACAATTGAACCACTTTTAATACCAAAAGTAACTAAATGCCCGTCGACTATCAAAATCGCTCACGGATGACAGCTCACGAAAAGACGGTGGCAGCTGAAGTACTGCACCAGTCAATTATGAGTACAATAATAGGGGGACGAATTGAATGCAAAAGTGTTAAGTTTTAGTGAAAGCTAGGTGGTACTTAAAGCGGTAGGCAGATGTTCGATGCGATATGGTGGTTTGTGGATTCACTTATGCATTTTGTCAACACTAGATGCCGCGTACAAAATTTGCAAGCTACGTCGTTGGAGGCGAGTTTTGCTTTTAAATTTAGTATTTTTGACGATAAAAAGTATTATAGACGAAATTTACTGCCATTCTTCAGTTGATCAAATCATGAACGACATTTGAGGTGATTAAATAAAGAATTTTTAATGACCGCAACACAAATACAATTTGATATTCGTTTGTTAAAATCTGTGATTTAGTTATATTATATTAAATTAAAACTAGCGAACTACGTTACGTTCTGGTGCTATTATTTTGTTGAAATATTTATAAATATAATGATTTCACACCTAATTGTGGAAGTCGTTTTACAGAAATCCTCAATTAAACTTTGTTTTAGTGTAACCATTTCTATCTTTGAAAATGGAGTACTCTTTTTCTTATATTCACAATCAATTTAATTGCACCCTGAAAATAATATACAACTACATGAAAATTCAGTCATGAGCTTGGAAGTACATCAGTGTTAATCTGCTGTCATATTTTTTTTTACTTTGTGGATCATGGGATCAAAATGAAAAAGAAGTGAAGGATATGACCAAATAGTTGAGTGACAAAATGAGAAGTGCCATGGTTTTGGCTCTAGCTCAATTAAGGCTTGACCCTCACGAAAAATAGTTTTAAAAGTAAAAACAACAAAATTTTCTTCTCCTTATACACGGTTATTTATTTTTATAAATCCAAACAATTGTTTCGACACCTATTTGATGTCTTCTTCAGTGGAACTACATCAAATAGATGTCGAAACAATTGTTTGGATTTATAAAAATAAATAATCGTGTACAAGGAGAAAAAAAAATGTTTGTTCTTTTTATATATGTTACACACGAGTTAAGAATTCGGAGAAAGAATAATTTTTCTTAATATTCTGCCAATTAAGAATAATGACTAATTACAACAGTATTGAGAAACAATTTATGTACGGATGTAAATAAAAAGGATGTACTTTTTAGCAAAATGTAATGTATCCAGTATTATCTGTAACTTAGGAAACAATCTTTGTAAAAATGATCAAAACCGTAAATGTTCGGAATAAATATAAACCAAAGTTTAACATATAATAACATACTGCTAGCTTACCAACGTGACAAAAAGGCAGCAAATGATCTCAGTGCCGCATTGGGCTTATTGGTTTTCCAATGATGCAGTAAATACATCGAATCGCTAACAACCGTTTTTATGTGGCCAGTTCTAGTACCAAATCATAACTGCTTCTCCACAAGGTAGTTGCCGAATACTTCTTTAGGTTTTGTTAAATAATTTTACAAAACCCAACTAAGATCGCATCCTGTCCGACCGTGTGTCACAGAAATTTTCATCGCAAACCGCACTGTTAGGTGTAAATGGCGCAGTTATAGATGTGAAATGGCGCTCTCTTGAAACTTCAACTATAAAAAGTTTTTATAAGGTATTTCAGGAGGGTCTCCCCATATAGGAGAGTGGCCCCTGAAAAAAATGATGAAAGATAGCCGATATGAGTATCAAATGAAAGGTTTTGATGGGAGCTTTTCAAAACAGGTCTTAAACTGACATTTTTTGCTTCGAAGGGCGCACGGAGAGGGAAAATACACAAAAAATTAGTGTCTACCCTCGCAATTGGACACCTGTGATCTGAAAAATCTGAAATAAATTATAAAGGTAGGTGTTTATGAGCACAACAAGAAAAAATGCCTTAGAAGCCAAAATTCGCTCAATTTTGGTATTTTATAGACTTTCCATCGTATCAGACACTGCAGTTTGTTATTTTGTAACAAAATGGCACCGTTGAAAATAGAGGAACAATGAATTTTCTTCTAAACGTGCACATGACATGTTACTTGACTTTATGCATTGCAGGTGACTGCGTT
Source organism: Odontomyia ornata (assembly GCA_963969285.1). Taxonomy (NCBI): domain Eukaryota; kingdom Metazoa; phylum Arthropoda; class Insecta; order Diptera; family Stratiomyidae; genus Odontomyia; species Odontomyia ornata. The sequence goes on along the minus strand of OZ017740.1, from coordinate 31,311,519 downwards.
TCGGAGAAGCTGGGTAAAAAGCCCTTCTGACATGAGCGTAGGTCTGTCTACCCAACTTGTTCAGAAAAGGCGACCATCCGAGGATGAAAGAAAACCTTCTGCCCCGGATAACGGAATCAATACTAATAACCTTGCCGCCAGAGTGAAGGCATGGCAATGGGTAACTTCTATCTCTGAGAAACCCAAATTGATTTCAAAACTTGGAACAAACCTTTCGAGTGAATTAGATCACCCATCTAGAAGGACTCTTTGACACCGCTGCAGATGAAAAGAATACATGGAAAGTTTCAACGTCAAAGTTGGTATTGAACAAATCCATAGAAGAATGGCAGAAGCCTTTCTTAATGTCAGCCATGAGAACGGCCCAAGCCTGCTAGACTTCGCATATAGCAAACATCTAGTCAACTGATCGACATGCTTCCCAGACCAACGCATTCCCAAAAAGACCAAGAAATCATCTAATAGCGTAACGATCAGTCAAATTAACCATATGTAATGATTTTCCACCATTCGTCGTCCGAGATTTCCCGAAGGAAATCTAAACCGACCTCTCATTGATTTAAGATCTGAACTGTTGAGGCACATCAACGAACTGTGCCTCCTAAGGATTACACGTTCGGATGCTCGCGATCTACTTTGAGGTAGCTGACTATGGGCCAGCTAGTTCGGAGAGGAATTTTAGCCATGAGTCCTTACGCGAGTAGACTACACTCGAATGCAATTTTTCAATCACCAATTAAATTTGCCCGTATAAAACGCATTCAAAAATTTTCCGAAGAACCTTCAGACCTTACTTCATCGCAGCTATTTTGAGGCTGCCAACAAGATCAAGAGAAAAATTTCAAACTGATGCGCTACCGATCTGGGTACCGACGCGGTGTCAGACATACTCTACTTTAATCTAAATCGCTAAATGAAATCTACAAAATACAAACTGTGACACCGCCTAACTGAACCGAAAGCACTTACTGACTTAGTGGCAGTTTGCATCGAACCCGCCCACTCGACCTCATACTCACCCCCCATTCCTACTTCCACTGAAAATCTCTAACTACTCAAAGGAGAGAATTAATGACATCTAGCAATTTATTTTTAATTTCATTCATTCATTCATTTTTTTCTAAGAATCAGTTTAAAATTTAATTTTTTTTCTTGTTTTACGTTACTAGAATGATGTATTCACTTCTAAATTAATATTGGGTTGTTCGATAATTGATGACTTGAACTGCATGATACATGACGTGAACTGCATATTTCATGTAGTATTGATTGCGTAGCTTATATTGTTATATACTATTTTAAAAATTAGACTTTAGACTATCTTCACTCAAAACTGAGCATTATTAGTAAATAACAAGTTGGTTAAAAATTGTGAAATTGTGTGAAGTTTATGGTGAGGACTACTGGACTGCTCAACTGAATGCCAGTGTCAGCGTTGCTCACTTTAATTCTGGAAATTTTAATGGGCAAGATGCACCATATACTGTTCGTCCAACTACTACTGATAACGACAAAATAAAGGCGTTAATCGAAACTTACTGCCGTATAACAACTTGAGAGGTAGCAGAGAAGCTCGACATATTGAATTCAACCGTTTACTTGAGCTTACAACTGATTGATTACGTAAACAAACTGGATGTAGGGGTTTCTCGTGAATTAAAGGGAATCCACCCTACCAAACACATTAACATATGTAACTTTTTGCTGAATCATAACCAAAACGACCCATTTCTAAAAAGAATCATAACGGGTATGAAAAATGGATTGTTTACGATAACGCAGTCCGAAAACGATCATGGAACATGCAAGACGAGTCCTCACAAGCTATTTGGAACGAAACGAAAGAGCCACTTTTGTACAAAAAATGAAAGAATCACTTTTATACAAAAATAAATTATCATAAATTTCAAAATGATTTGTAATGCTTCTAATCCAAAGTCTCAATTTGCCATGAGATTTTTTGCGATTTTTCATGAAATGTAAAATTTATGATTTTTGAAAATTATTAAAAAACAATTGATTTGATTTTTTCATGTGTGAAAAAAGAATCTGGATTTTCATTGGAATTTAACATTTGATTCGTCGAGCCGGACTTTTGAGTTTGTAGATTCTTCTTTGAGCAAAGCTCTTAAATTTTATGAATATCCAGTTTTTTTGCATATTGTTCGAGTACAATTATAGTGGTGTGAACTTTTGTACAATAAATTGACTTTGAAAGTACGTCGGCACTTCATTAAACAGTTATTACGGTCTGTGAGTTTGTGAATTTACTTTGAAAGTGCGTCGGTACTTAGCCATACAGTTACTCTGGTTTGTAACTTCGGAAATTCACTCCTGAAAGTGTGTCGGAACTTTATCACACAGTTTCTCTGATTTATAACTTTATAAATACACCCCTGAAAGTGCGCCGGTACATGTTGATAATTTCCATAAAGACACAATAAAGCATAGTGAAGATCGAGGGACACATAAGCAATCAAATGCTGTTGCTTGGGCAGCTTGTTAAACTCCAAATGAATTTCCGCAAGGAAGCGAAGGCAAGGAGGACCGTGTTGACGGTTAAAAATTGGTTAGATAAGCAATATAGGAGTTATGACGCCTTCAATTCAGGACCCGGCGTGATCATTCCATTGATGGATAGAAGCTCAAAGCAACTTGAACAACCATATTTTGCGGAAAGCGTTGATCGGGCGGAGGAAAATGCAGGGAAGTTGTGGCAAGTGAACATCGAGCTACACAGGAAACTAATGTGAGATTGCCTCGAATATCTTTCCCCAAGTTTGCAGGTAGTCACTACTGACAACTGGCAGAGGACGAACAAATCCAGTTTCCTGTTGCGGCGCATTATGCTCAGAGCGATTTCTACGTCGGCGACGTCCTCTCTGAAGCTTACAATGTGATGATGTGAATGTGAAGATGATCTTCCCGACATGCTCAAGTCAGCTAGCTTCTACCTGTGCGAATTGGTGGCAAACGACCTTCGCTTGTTACATAACATTCCACGAGAAGACGTTAAAGTAAAACTCACAGTAGAATTGCCTCTAGAACAAGGGTAAAAGTCTCTAGGAGTTGTGTGGTGTCCACAGGCCAATTATTTTACATATCGTTTGAAACCCCGAGAATGATTGACTCAGTATACAAAGCGGAGTGCACTATCAGAGATAGCGCGCTTGTATGACCCTTTGGGTTGGCTATCTCCTATAACTATTAGAGCGAAAATTTTAATGCAACGACTATGGTTGCACGAAACAGACTGGGATCAACCACAACCAAAGGAAATTGAGGTACTGCAGCTGAAATTCCGATTTAACCTTGCTGCGATTGAAACAATAAAACTACCGTGATGGATCCAGTCTACATTAAACACCAGCTATACCCTGCATGGATTTTGTAACGCTTCTCAAGAAGCTTCCGCTGCTGTAATATATATCGTATCCCAGGACAACGATAGTACTTATGTAAACTTGTTAACTGCAAAAGCTAAAGTGGAACCCAAATATCTTGTTAGCATCCCTCGTTTGGAGTTTATGTGGAGCAGTGCTGCTAATCAAACTCACAAAAAGAACGCTAAGTGTTTTGAATGTCAAAATCTCAGGATTGCATTTGTGGAATTATTTCGAAATCATCTTAGCTTGGCTCCAAGGGCATCCATCCATAGGGGCAGTTTTTGTTGCCAATCGGACAGCCAAGATTCTGAAAACAGTTTGTAACGCTATGTGGAATCACGTTCGGTCATAGCAAAACCCTGCAGATGCAGCATTTCGTGGGGTTGGAGCCAGAGAACTCGCAGAATTCCCGTTGTGGCGGTGAAGACTAGCGTGGCTCAAGAAAGACAAGGCTTGTTGGCCCACAATGCGAGATTTCTACCTACCGAGCTCGAAGTCTGGAAGACCATACTCTGTCATGTGCAATCAAATGAAACTGGATTCGAAATTTTATATAAGGTCTTTAAACTTACCCGTCTGCTGCGCATCACTGCCCACTGCTATCGTTTTTCACAGCTTTGTGCAAAGCAAACGTCTTCGAAGGGATATCTTACCAGCAAGAAGTTGTCAGAGAAGCTGAAACTCTGGTTTAGCATGTCTCAACGCTCGAAGTTCAAAGAAGATATTTGCGCTCTTCGAAATGAAAGGCGATTGCCAAAAACCAGTTCTTTGAAGAGTCTGAATCCAACTATCGACAACGATGGTGTATTGCGTCTCGGAGGAAGATTGTCACATGGAAGCCTATCCTACAATGAAAAACACCCAATTATACTCAGAAAGGATGGCAAGTTGACTAAGTTGATCCTCGATCAATTTCACAAGGCTACTCTTCACGGGGAGACGCAGCTCATGCGTGCAACGTTAAGCAGACGTTTTTGGCTTATAAATGGAAGGCGTGTAATACGCCATTTCATCCACAAATGATTAAAAAGCTTTCGGTCTAAACCAATGGCCTCTTTACAACTCATGGGCGATCTTTCCTTGCCCCGGGTAACTCAGTCGCGCCCATTTACGCACACAGGGGTCAATTATGCTGGATCTGTCATTATTAATGACGGCTTCGGAAGGAGATCGAAAACATACAAGGCATAGATTGCAATTTTTATTTGTTTAGCTGTGAAAGCAATACACCTGGTATTGGTCAATGGACTCACAACTCAAGCTTTCCTGGCTACTTTGAAGCGTGTTACGAGCAGGAGAGGCCTATGCTTGCATTAATACAGTGATCAAGGAACAAACTTGGTTGGTGCCAGTACCGAGCTATCCCGAATCGTCCGTAAATGCGCTGAGTTAGATGCTGATAATAGAGTTACATGGCATTTCAACCCGCCAGCCGCTCCACATTTTGGAGTGCAGTGGAAAGCGGGTGAGAAGTCCATGAAGCAGCACCTGAGAACGATACTAGAAAAATAAAAAAAAAATAAAAAAAAAGAAAAAAAAAGAATTTGAGAACGATACTAGGCAGTGCATTTTTAGGTAAATTTCTCGAGAGAAATTTACCTAGTGCGGAGAGCATCATATATATATATATATATATATATATATATATATATATATATATATATATATATATATATATATATATATATATATATATATATATATATATATATATATATATATATATATGGGATATAACGAAATTTGTGACCATGCTAGAGGTTGCAATTTTGCTTCGATTTTCACCAAATTTTGAGGAATGGTGTATTGGGTGATTCTCTCGGTTAGGTTCGTGAACCAGCTATATCGGCCGGGCGAAAACAAAATGGCGGCCATTTTAGACGAAAAATCACGATTTCTGTTCTGACCAAAGTGTAGCTCCGATTTGGATGAAATTTGGTACAAAGGTTTATTGATGTATGTACTGAATCCCACATTAAAAAATCCAAAGTCGGTACGGCAGAAACAAAATGGCGGCCGCTCAAAGGTCGAAAAACGTGCAAAATTTTGTTGTTGTAATAGTGATCAAAGCTTTCAACAGATTTTCATGAAATTCGGTAGTTTGATAGAAATTATAAGTATCTAAAGAATTATGTAAAAAAACTGGAGGTCAGGTTGCAAAAAACAAAATGGCGGCCAGTTGAAGGTCGAAATTTCAAAGGCCTTTAAAAGTCACAATTTTGATCCGACATATATGAAACTTGGTTTCAAGATAAACATTACTTACACCTACAGTCTTTGATATTTTGGTGATCATGCATGTGCAAATTTCAAAATGGCGGCCGTTTGAATATGCGTTTTTTCATGTTTTTGTGGCCCTCTAGCGGTCACATTTTCCAACGGATTTTGATGAAACTTGAGATTATGAATCCCTGTACTATGTTCTTGTATTTTGCACGAAATTATTAAAATTGAATGAAAAATAAAAAAGTCTAAAATTTAAAGCCTAATATTTTTAGCTGCGATTTCCTTTAAAAATTGAATTATTTTGCCCTGTCTAGAGTGAAACTCCTATTTGAACGAGATAGTACATTGATTGATGAGGTCCTAGCATACAAAGATTTAAAATAATCCAAAATCAAATGCATGCATTCAAAATGGCGGCCCCCAAAGGTCTGAAGGCAAGCGCAATTCGCTATTTTAGTGCCAACTGAAATAATGAATATTTTTCATTGAAACGTTTTAAATGACTTTACTTGAAAGAACTTATAAACCAGATCATTTTTAAGATATTGTATAATATTTTTAACAATACCCTAAAAAATTATAAAATCGCGACTTGTCTGTCTGTCCGTCCCTCCGCCCGTTTGTTCGTTCGTCATAACAAGTTTTCTCGCAAACCACATGAGCTAGAATGAGGAAATTTTCTACGTAGGTCAAAAGTGGTGCCTCTTGAAATTTGCAGTGCAAGAAAATATTTTAAGGTATTTAAGGGGGGTCTCCCCATACAGGCGGATCTCCCCATACAGGCGGATGGCATACAATTTTTTTTATTTCTGTAACCCTCTAGCAGCCAAGATTCTCAACAGATTCCGTTGAAACTTGAAATTATAAGTTATTAAGGCAAGTTAATTTAATTTGATTATGCAAATCGAATGACAAATAAAACAGTCGAAAATTTACAGCTTAATATTTTTAGCAGCCGATTTCAATAAAAATCGAAATGACGGCCCTCACAGTTCAGAAAAAAATTGAAATGTATATATTAATGACAATGCAAGTGCTGATTAAACTTTTATGGAAATCTTTTGAAATTAACTATTCGAGCTATTTAAGCCTTTGTGTGGTTACCACTGTGAACTTTGTAAACAGCAGATGCGAGAAGGGCGAAACCGGTATTTATATGTTTACAACAATATGTAATCCATACGCATGCAACTCAATTTAATTAGCAAAATATTTGCGCCCCGATAAAAGGTTTCTAAAAACGAACGTGGCCAGATTTTTTTTACGTTAATAAATACCCATGTGGTACTACCAAAATTGCAGAAAGAAGTTTAGTAGTAGGTAAGCCAAATTCTTTTTCGAAACTTTACGCTACATACGAGAAATTTACCTTTCCGGCTGGTGCTGCCAACGGGGATTTTAACTTATGAAGAGCTGAGTACTACACAGGCACAAGTTGAAGCATACATAAATTCGCCTCCATTGTATCCTATAAATGATGATCCTCTTAATACAGTGACTCTCACGCTAGCCCATTTTCTAATCGCAGATACGTTACTTGCTCCTCCGGAGGACGAAGTCATGGAGTGCAACATTTCTCAACTAGATAGATGGCAGCTATCTCAGCTTTTTGCACTACAGTTTTGGAATCGGTGGAAAAGCAAATATTAAGTGCAGCTACAGCAGCGACCCAAATGGACTCATCGAGAACATTGTCCACAAATCGGAGATTGGTGGTGAAGAGTGACAATTTTCTTCCTTATAATTGGCCATCAGCTCGCATCACAGCAGTTCACCCTGGAACAGACGACTTAGTAAGAGTTGTGTCTATTTTTTGCAAAGGAAAGACCTTACCCAATCGCAACATTTGTTCTACTACCACTCGAAATAATATCAGAAGCAGAACAATAATAAACAAAATATGTTAACCTCAACAACTAGTAGCAGCTGGACTGCACAGAGTTCAGGGGAGGAATAGGTTTGAAACGAAACGAAAGAACCACTTTTGTAGAAAAATAGCTTATCATAAATTTCAAAATGATTTGTAGTGTTTCTAATCCAAAGACTCAATTTTCCATGAGATTTTATCGGTTTTTCATGAAATATAAAATTTATGATTTTTAACAGTTTATAAAAAAAACAGTTGATTTGATTTTTTCATGTGTGAAAAAGTATCTGAATTTTCATTGGAATTTCAAACAAGCAACGTTCAAAGCCAAAATTCACCAAAAGCAGATTATGCCTTCTATGAGCTGCTTGCAAGAAACCAAACTATTGATTCGAACGTCTACTGTCGTCAACTATCGAAATTGAACGAAGAAATCTAGAAAAAATACCCTGAACAGGCCAGTTGTAAAGGCGTGATGGCGTGATAACCCCAGACCCCACATCTCTTTGAAAAGCCGTCAAAAATTATTGGAGCTCAATTGGGAGCTGATGCCACATCCAGCCTATAGGCCTGATTTAGCATCATCAGACAATCATTTGTTTCGCTCTCTTCAAAACTATTTGAATGGTAAAACTTTTGATTCCAATCAGGCTATTCTTCGCTTTTATAAACCAAGGCTTCTTCGAACGTGTAATTTTTCAACTTACCGAAAGATGGCAAAAGGTTATCCAACAAAATGGTCATTTTATCGTTGATTAATGTTTGTTGTTAATATAAATAAATTTACTTTGAAAAACATGAAAAAAACGACATTAATTATTGAAAAACCGAATACAATTATCCAGTTGTGTCTCGAACCAAATTTTAATACATAGGCTATTGACTCTTAAATTTATTGATGAATGGCCCTTTTGATGTAAGCATACCCTTTCACTGTGACAATTTTTCCTGTTTTTAGATTAGCGTCAATCATAACTGGATAGACTCATAGTGCGTCGAAATAATCATTCGAAGCAAATCTTCTTTTTGCTTGCGGCAAGAGCTTTCCACAAAGGTCAGGATATATTGTCTTATGGAGGCATTAAAGAACTGAAAATTCACTTTGGCAAATGCAATATTATCCCTTATTTTGTAAAACAATCTTTCAAGCAACAAAATTGAGTTCTAAATTCTAATATTTTATTTTTAAATCTACACGTAATAACTTCAAGCTAATCCATAAGATTTGCAATGAGCTATCTCATTAGAGAATAACTGAAGGATAAAGCCATCATAATGAAACGAATGACAACGGCTAGTGCCGGATTGACTTTGCTTGTAGCAGAAATCCAGTCATATGTTCGACTTGCTTCCCACATCGACGCATACACAAAATGGCCTGGGTATCACCAAACCAGATTGACCATGTTCTGATCCAACGACGTTGGGCTTCGAGCATACCTGACGTCCGTACATACCGAGGAGCCAATTGTAACTCGGATCGTTACTTGATCAAATTAACCCATCGATAACAAATGTCAAAGGCGTATTCGGCGAAGACCAGCCCTCTACAAAAATTTGACGGCCTCCAAATTAGCTAGCTCCCATCCTATCAGACACATCGCTGAAAACAAGCAACGAGCTATGGGGTGAAGCGGAAGTGGCTATCAAATCGTGGCAGAACAGATAGTTTGACTTCAAGTACGGTGCAAAAGAAATAATTGGTTCGATGATGAATGCCAAGATGCGTTAGATAAAAATAATTAGACGCAAAAACAATATTTAGCTAGGAAAACCAGGACAAAGAGAGTAAATTATGAAAATCTCAGGAAAGTAGCGAATTAGATAATTAGAATAAAGAAAAGAAAATACTATGACAACCAATTGAGAAATATCGATGTAAGTCTAGCGAGCAACAACACAAGACAAGCACACAAAGTAGTGAAAAGTCTGAAACGAGATTATTAGCCCAAGACCACACTCTACCCTGATGACATCGGTAACATCATCGCTGATGAAAACAAGATTAGGGAAGTACGAGTATGGGCAACATATTTCAAGAATCACACAGCTCCAGAGCAGCGGAGTCTATAGATATTCCCGGAGAGCTTTCATTAACACCATCAACTCAGGATGATATTTGTTCCACCATCAAAGAGAACAACCATAACAAAACCGGGCATCGAAGAGATTCCATTTCCGGTATTCAATAAGCCATCTAGCATTTTCAGCAACAAGAGCATATGCCAAACGAGTGGAGCCAATCAATTGTATTCCCTATTCACAAAAAAGATGACAAGCTATAGTGTGAAAACTGCAGACAAATATCACAACTTTATACGGCGTTCAAAATATTTTGAAATATAGAAAATAAAATCAGACCACGCGCCAACAGTATTTTTCAGGAGTATCAAGGTGGTTTTAGAGCAGGTAACTCGATGACAGACCAATTGTTTACAGTCAAGCAGGTACTTGAGGAATGCTGAGAGGTCAACATAGACGTAAACTAAATTTTCGTTGACTTCAAACAAGCATACGACAGTATTGATCGTAACATACTGTACCAAATGAAACTTCACTTGGGTATTCTAGCCAAATTAGTCCGTCTTACCAAAATGACAATGACGTCGACAACCTCCCAAGTCCGCATTAATAACTAACTCGCAAACGTCTTTGACACAAATATTGGACTAAAGCAGGGAGATGGGCTGGCCCCATTGCTAGTCCACTTGTCTCTGGAATACAAGTATGTCATAAGGCAGCTACCTGTCGATGCAAGAGCTAAGTTACTATACAAGTCGAACCAAGTAATAGCCTATACGGACTACACCAACATTTTGTCACGGTCGTTAACAACCGCCAAAGAACTTTTCCTGAAACTCAACAATGAAGCAATACTAGTAGGACTACAAATCAATGAGAAAAAACCAAGCTCATGACGCAGTTGAGGAAACACACCTCAAACACCTAAAATATCATACTAAGTGAATACAAGATAAAAAACGTTGGCAAATTTGTGTATTGAGACGCCAAAATAACGAGAAATGCTAATGAAATGAAATACGCCGAAGAATACAGTAAATAAAATATTATTCAGTTTTACCGATCTTGAAGACCAGCTGCATACACAGAAAAACAAAGCTCCAAGTATACAAATCGGTGATAAGACCTATGCTACAGTATGGAAGTGAAACATGGACCCTAACCCAAGCATTCATAAACATATTGAACGCCTTCAAAAGGCGGGTCCTGGGGTGGATAATCTGACCGAAACTACAACTACCAACGGCAAATCTGATTCATCCATGAAATGTTCGACGAGACGGAAGTCTCAACGACTATAACATTGCGCACGCTGCAATGAGCTAGCCATGTGAATTGTATGGATGAACAATGGATACCCAAAAAGGTATTCGTTGAGAGAACGGAAGGGCGGAGGCCAGTAGAGAAACCAAGGGAACGCTGGTTAATGAAAACCGTTCATTGCTGCTCGGATTTCAAAATCGGAGGACGCGGTCAATGGACCGAGACAGTTGGAGGAACTTATTCCAGGAAGCGAAGCCCCGAGAGGAGCTGTAGGGCTACGAAGAAGAAGAATCTCTAATAACTTATCCCGTTGATTATACATTTTATTTTCAATAGTCATATTTGCTCGTGGTTGATATGCGTGGAATACCGCCATGGTGATTCACAGTTTTTGGCACCAAAGTTGCCAGCGTAGACAAGTACCTCGTCGGTTTGTGTTTTGAATGTTTGCAAATTAAAGCAATAGGTATTAACTGCTAAATTGTCAACTAGACATAAATTCATCACCACTATTAAACTTTCAAATATGTAATTAATATATATATTTATGTTCTAAATTGACACTGCACTATATATATGCTGTATACGTTTTTATAGTTTATCAGTTTCAATCCATCTGTCACCGAAACAGCTGCAACGAATATTCAGGTTGTTACATATTTAAATAAAAGTGAAGTGTAAAATAACTCAGTGTTGTGTTTTTCATTATGTTTAAAAAATCTATGTCGATCTTCATCATATAAAGGCCGAAACCCTCAACTTAAAAGTTTTAATACTAAATTTCCGTGTGCTCAAAAATCATACTTTCTAAATCATGTTCAATGCATCAAATATTTCAACAAAATTTTACGTCATTAGCTACTCGTATATACAAATAATCTTTAGGGAATTCATCTTACAATTAACAATCAATTGAATGTACGGTGGCAACCCTAAACTTGAGCACCTATTTCTTGGCGTCAACACGACAGCATGAAAGCTACCCAAAAAAACTAAAGCAATTTTTCTAAAAATTGCAGAGTTATCATATACGCACTTCATCATTGTAGTTGAGTGTGCAACGCCCAAAAGCGCATGGCAAAGAAGGATGGTAGAGCCAATAAAACCTAATGGGGGACGCAAGGACGAACGTCCAGGGCCGAAAGTGAAAGTATGCAATCTGCAGACTACAATCAAAACCGTCTCTAAGCCACCCTCATGCAATACATTTCTCCAACATTTTCACGTGTTTGTATCTATTTATGCATACAAGCATATCCGTATTGATTGCCTGCGCGATTCCAACTTTCACTTTTCTCCACTTTCGCTCTCCGGTTTGCCTTCATTCGTCCTGCATCCCATGTCATCAACGTCATTTGAATTACCACCACCCCATATTTCAATCCCTTTTGCCTATTCAATTCCTTGAAAGTTTCGTGCTGCAAGAAGATAATAATTGATGTGGAGTAGGAAGCGAATGTTGGTCCATTATTGGAGCAGGAAACAAGGAAGGATAACGAAGGATATGAGAGTTTGAAGCGAAGCATCCGGAATCGACTGATTTCTAGGGATGTGTAAGTTATGTGCATGCAAAGCATATGAAGGAATTGTAGAGATCTTGATGTTGCGGACGAAAACACATACGACTGCAATAGAGATGGGGTGATGTGGTGTAATGCAAATGGTGAAGATTATGTTGAGTTTTTGGGATTCTACTTATCTAGAGTTGGATTAGAGATTTGAAGTGGATAAAAAGTTCTAAAAAATTCAAATGGGACTGGTTTTTTGAAGCATGCATTCTGAATGATGATCAAGTAAGAGTTTTGAAGGCGGTTAGGGTTTCAAACGAAAAGTCGAAATTGAAAAGGAATTCTGTCATCCAGAAAAAAAATTAAAGGGGAAATATTAGATTTCCTGGTTATTATTTGTTATACGAGGCACCAGAAGTTAATGTTCCCAGGATATTATTCGAAAGTCATAGAAGATGAATTATGCTACTGCCTGTTTATTACTGGTCCGATGTCCAGATTGATAAAAATCACTTGCAGTTATTTAACTAACAAATTTATGATTATGATGATAAATTCACAGTTACCGAATCAGTTAATAGTATATAGTGTCTTACTGTTACTTAAATTGCACTTGAGAACGGGTAAATCCAAACTCATCGTTCCATGAAATATTTTGCATCGACATATCTGAAACGAATTAGCTTTTTCAACCTATACTGAAGTTCCTGACGCTATCGGTCAGGGATTTGTTCGAACAGATAAAAATATTCCCTTAGACTAACTTTGCTCCTTTCACCGAAACTTGTTATTCAGTAATTTCTAGAAAATTGGATTCCAGCTAGTCCGAAATTTGCTAATTCGGTTATTCCAGTTTGCTGGCGCAACTTATGCTCCATATATTTTTGAAGCATCAAAAATGCATATAAGTAGTGCGATATACTCGTTGTGTGGACATGAAGTACGAGTCCCTGTTATCGGCAGACTCTGGGTAACCATTGAAACCATGTACCATGAATTCATTTATTGGTTTCGATATTCCCAACATTTTTGGCTCTTCGCATTGCTGACGCAAAACTTGAATTCAGATTTACCAATTCTCAACTAAAATTGTAGGTGCTTCCTTATGATAACGACCAATTTGCCATTTTAATGGAAGTTCAATACACCAGTCTGTGGCTGCTGGGGTTCTTTAGGCAGTACCTGAGGTGGTCGCTTCAACAAAGTCGTTGGAGAGGCCTCCGAAGATGTGGCAACTATTGCATCGGGGACCAGCAAAGGTATCGTTTGACTCTATTGGTTTAACTGGCGAGGAGCTTTTCGTGGTGGAACTGTCAGTAGATGGGGTGGAGTGCTGTTCCGTTACTTGGTTTGTCGCGAGCGCTGCTGGCTGTTGTGAACACTCGCTAGCAAGTTTTTTGACTTCTTGCTATTTGTACAATCTAGCGTATGTATATCTGGTTTCCCACAACGGAGACAAAACATGTTAGCCTCTGCCTGGCATGTGGCAAAGTGGTATCCTGTCTGCTGGCAGTTCCAATACCTAGGGGCCAGTTCGTGTGTTTCTCTTTGATGTTCTTGGTCTAGTTCTGTGTAGGATGGAGAAATGGTCTTCGACGAGCTGTCTATTATAGATGGTCTGACGCGGGTAGAGCAGGCACCCTGTGGTCAGCTACTGAACGACGACCTGATTGCTCTCGTCGGCTGGAGAAATTACCTTGGGATGTGGACCGCTGGGAGTGTTGCACAGCTTCAAGCGCTTTTACGGACGCGCGAAGCGCATGCATGGTTTGGCGTGGGGCGAACACCAGTCGCTCTCGCAGCTCCGGCCTGATCCCCTCCCAAAGAGGCTGAAAAACTCAGACTCTGGCATGGGGCTCATCAGACGCTCCAATTGGCAACACAGGGCTGTAGTAGTCGTCTATGGTCTCATGCGCCTGTTGGTGTCTGTCTCTAATCCGCCATTTTAAGGTGTCGTCTACCTCGACTGGTGCGATCTCCCGTAGTGCTGCACACCTCAACGTCTCCCAGTTAAACGTTGGAGAAAGGTCCACGAACCGCCAAAAACAACGGGTTGCGCCCCCGTGAATAACACCTGGGCGCAACTTGTGACTGCTCTCATATTTCCCCCTAAGCTCAACCAAGCCATGTTCTCAACCCTTCGCAAAAAGGCATCAATGGTGGTAGGGTCATTCTGGCCTGTATACACCAGCTTCCAGCCAGCCACTGTCTTGGCTACTTCAGATGGTGGAACATTTCCTGGCTGAGTAGATGGTTGAAAATCCCAGATGTCACCAGGCATGGGACGAGATGATGGATCCGGAGACGGTGTGCCAGACAATTGCTGTAATTGTTGCCTCATTAGCTCCATGCTGGTAGCCATTGCCTGCATGGCGTCTTGTAGCTGGGACATCTTATTATTCGGAACTGAAAAAAAAATTAGTTTTAAATTAAAAAAGTGGCCGTTACTGGCGAACCATAAAAAGACACCTGGCAAAAAAAAATATGAATGGATGAATAAAAACAACAAGATAAATAGATTTACAGATTTAAATAAATTTAAGATAAATAAATATAATTAACTGAGTAAAAGAAATAAGATTTAAATTTAACTTGGAAACAAATATAATATACTCAAAAACAAGAAGATTAGCAATATCAAAACCTAACTCAGTCTTTACATTTCGTCACAAATGGTACGCTCCTCCTCTGCTCTACAGGGACTACTCTCTTGAGGCACCATGAGAATCAGGGTTCAGAAGTCATCTTTCATACGCAAGTTTCGACCAGGTACAATTTGCCAGCCTGTGGTGAATTCTGACCCGCAAGCAGCGCGTGTCTTATCATGGATAGTCACGGATTAGCTAAGCAGCCAGTCACGTGAAATCAAAATCCATGTAATAGAAGACACTTAGGCACCACTTGGTTTGGGGTGCAGATCAGAAGTCACCGCAAAAATTATGTTGGGTAACAACTTCCGAATACACGAAAGGAACCTAATATCATTTGGCCTTGTTAGTCATACAATGGTGGTAAACCACCAATGTATGAATCAAAAGCAGGTCCAAACGATATTGATGTCCAAGGACAACTCACGTACGGAAGTTATTATTTGCTGGGGCACGATTAGTGCAATATCCCTTTTGGATTACCTACCCGCCAAAAATCTGGACGCCTCGTAGGGTCACCTAGAGACGATGAACTGTCTCGTGCACATGACTGATGATACAGCCGGGCTTTTCGGGCCCCACGTTGGGTGCCATTTTGTGGTGAAGGTAGGTATTTTAAATAATGTCCATAAAGGACTGCAGCGATTGTCTGCTGCCTTAGCGGAAGAAGGATGCACGAAATCTGTTCAAAATTGAATTTTTTGGGTATTTTGTAATTTGTTAATATTTCATTGCTAGAAAATATATTTTGATGAACCATCGGTCTTTCCTTTTCATCAGACCTGACCGAGTATAGGACACGCAACGATGGCAGGCTCCTCCTGTATCATGGGCTAGCCATCGGGCGCACTCCTCCGTTTTTTGTTGTTCAACAGGGGCTTTTACCGGGTAGAGTGCCCTTTTGTGGTATAGAGTTATGTGATCTCATCACATAATTCTATAACATAAATTGGCCACGTCTATATTTCTCATTTGATGGAAAAATTCATGCAAATTATGTTTGTATGAGTTTTCCACTCAAATGGGAAATATATGGTCACGTCTACGTTTGGATCTTGATCCGGTTGGGAGGATGCGAGGGGGCACCACCTCCATCTGGATGCCCCACTCTTATTTGTGGGCCATAAGAATCGTCGATAGCGACGAAGTCCACCTAAGTTCGTCTGTCTGCCCCAGGTCCAGTTTGTCCTTTGCGTCAACAATGTCCGTGATTACCTCCTTTTCGACTTCGGTCGACATTTATTTGACCCCAGAAATTCGTGGATGCGAAATTCTTTTGTAGTAGGTCCTTGTACTGGGGGGAAAGAACCCGCCCCACGTCACCGCAACGCTAGCCTGCCAGAACATTCATGCGTCCCCAGACAAGGCCAATCTCAGTGGATCCCAACATCCTCTTCCGCTGAGGCTGCAGTCCTTTACGGACGTTATTTGAAATACTACCTCCACTACACCCACTGACCATCAACACCAAGATTCAAGCAAAAACATGACTCTACATGAATTCAGATCAGCGTCTGCTTCTATTAAACAACTAAGAGATCGCTTCAATCCACAAATAATCCTTTGCGAAAGTGCACATGGATCAACGATTAGTAACGCAATCAAAATTAGGAACAGATGGTTGCAATATTTCCATGCACTGTACAAAATAATTCTTGGCTTTGACGTCTCAACAAAACTAGTCCACATGGTTAAAGTCACGGTGCTAAACACAAAATCCCAGGCCGCAAATGAAGCCTATTACCTTATACTTCCCATTCTAAGCTCCATAGTTGTACACAGGTAAAATAAGCTTCATATCCACAAATTACTTATCAAACCTGCGCTGTCATATAGAAGTGAAACATGGACCCTGACGAGCGAATCCGAAAAGGTAGTGGACATATTTGAACGCAAAGTGCTCCGGCAAATCTATGGCCCAGTGAAATAAGGGACAGAGTGGGGACTACATTACAGCGATGAGTTGTATGAATGATTTGACAAGTCACCTACTTGCGTATAGTTATGCACATTGCATGGGGCGGGGCATGTAGAAAGAATGAAAGAAAACCGACTACCTAAAAGAATATTGAAGGGCAGAGCAGAAGGTGGATGTCCAGCGGAAAGACCGAGGGCTTGATGGGAAGGAATGATAGAAGTGACAGCAGATCTTTGCAGGAAGTGATCAAGTGGCGAACGAGGTCACAGAACTGTGGTGATCGAAGGAAGTTAATCCTGGAGGCCAAGGCCCGGCTTGAGCTGTCATGCAATAGATGATGATAAAATATTGTATCCGGCCTTTCATATGGTAATTTACTTGGAATATGTTTGAAATTAAACCAACTTCATCATGTCGTTCAACGGGCGCAAAATCATTAACATAGCACATCTGTTGAACCAATATCGTCGCGGCAGTATTTGCTCAACGCACTTCAATTCAATGAAATTCAAAATTTCTTTTTCCACAAATTATTTTGGAAATCATGAAAAATAAATGTTTAGTAATTTATCGGAGAATATGATTGAGAAGTTTCTTTAAAACAATTGACAATTGAATTTTTTTTGGAAATACATGATTAATTTTTTAATTAATTGTGCAATGTAGAACTCTTTTGCAACTATTAGTACTATGGCCGCATTAAACCATAAGGTCCTATCTGAAATTCATGTGTAATTTTATAGCACTTTAGTGTATAAAATTGTGTTTGTTACAAAGAACGTCAAACATTTCTAATATATGGAAAACGTTTTATAATAAAGCATTTAAAGCTAGAAAAAATGTGTCAGAAATAGAAACACATTGAAATCCCTTCATAGTATTCTAAAAGTTCAGGGGTTTGTACAACAATATTACAACTCCCTATTAAAATTGATACCTGTCCGCCTGTCTGCCTGCATGTCACAACAAATATTCTCAGAAAATGCTAGCTAGAACCATCAAACTTCGTGAAAAGCCCGAAAAGGGTACTTTAACGTAAGTTTTGTAGCTGAAAAGGTTGTCAACGGATATCAAGGGAGCTATCGCCATATAAAGCTAAAACCCCATAACATTTTTTACCAAGGAAAGTCAAGTAGGGTATCAAATGAATGGCCCGGCGAGATCTTCTAGAATCAGGTTTCATAACTGCATTATTGATGTTGAGATGCATAGTGGAAGGGAATGAACATAGCGCGGAGGTTATGTAGATCCTCTGAGTAATCTTGAATAACCCTTGACTCCATATTGTGTTTCTGTAGTGCCTTAATTGGCCTTATCTGAGTAAATTTAGATCTTTTTGTCTCTAGTTTTTGTTGTTTATGATAGTTTTGCTACCATTTGAGTCGGAAATACAACTATTTGTAAGGTATTTCTGTCAGTCTGCATCTGGTGTTATCATTAGCCCTGGCAAATGCACTCCCATATCCACGAAAGTTTCCCTTTTGGAGCCATAAAAGCGGTCCCGGTGCTATGTTCAAAGAGCAATCCTTCAGAATGATCCAGTTTTAGTTCGAAAATCAGTTGTCGATTCACTTAGCTTAGTGTTGTAAAGGGTGCAATAGTTTTCGAAATCAACCACAAGTAGACGGAGAGCTAACAACATATTTAGTTTGGCCGTTGCAAAAGTCACAAAAATTAACGTTCTGAATCATTTATCCTTCCTGAAAAATAATAGTCAACGCTGACCGGGTCATACCAACATAACATTTTAAAAATTTGAATTAAAAAAATCGGGATAATTCAGGAGGTAGCCTTCGATATTTTTATTGCAAATATTATTGCCAGTATATTATTGTCTTACTGAAGTGCAGAGATATGGACAAGGAAAACAAAGCTTCTTCGTATAGAAGCAAAGCCGGATATCACCAATCAAACATACACATACTCAAAAAAGTCTGCGTACACTTGCTGGTCGTAGCAAATATATCAATATAAAAACCTTTGCCATTTGTTTATAACTTAAAATCTTTTCTTTATTATATTCATTAAACTATATGGTACATAAATATGTAACTGATCACTCGTTCGCTGTTTAGGATAACCAAAATAAAAAAGTTTCATCCAAAAAGTCATGAAAATCCATCCAAAAAAGTCTGCGTACACCTGAAAAAATTTATTCATTTTATTTGAAAACCACTATATTAGCTTTCAGATTTTGAACCTTAATATCTAGTAGCATAGCCTTTCCTATAAATGACTTCCTTTAGCCTATTTGCATGGATTGAACAAGTTTTGATGTTTCTTCGGCCGTTATTTTGTTCCACTCGTTCAAAATAACATTTTTTAATGAATTTTTGCTAGTTTTGTCATGCTTTCGGATTTTTCTTTCAAGTAAATCCCACAAATGCTCAATTGGGTTTAAACCTGGTGATTGAGGAGGTGTGCCTAAAAGTTTTGGGACGTTGTAGGCCAACCAAAGCCTATTTATTTCAGCTGTATGTTTGGGGTCATTATCGTGCTGAAAGAAAAATGCGTTCCCCAGCCGCAATTTCTCGGCACTTTGCTTAATATTATTTTTTTTAATGGAATCCATTGTAGATTCTATGAAAACGAGTTGCCCCACTCCACTGGCTGCCATACACCCCCAAACCATCACACCGCCGCCTGCATGCTTTATAGTGGGAATCAAATTTTCTTTATTCTTCTTTATTTGAGTTTTCTCCATACTAATTTGCGTCCTTTTATCCCAAATATACAAAACTTACTTTCGTCCGAAAAAAGAACGCTTTCCCAAAATTCTTTTCGCATATTTACATAATTTTTGGCGAATTCCTCTATCTTTCGGCGATTCCGTTCCGATATGAACGGCTTTTTACGTGCGACTCGACCATGGTAACCGCCTTTTCTGAGAATTATGCGCACTGTTTCATCGCTTATTGTTTTATTGTATTTCTTTCTTATATCCTGCGCAATTTGGAACGCGGTTAATCGGGAATTTTGTTTCACAGCATTAATAATACTCCTACGTTCACGTGCTGTAAGTTGGGGAGGACATCCTGACCGATGCCGTGAAATAATCAAACCGCTTTCTTTGTAATTAGCAACAACTCTTTGGACCGAGGAATTGGTTCTCCCAACTAATTTTGCGATTTTACGAAAACTTTTCCCGTTTTCACGCAACTTTACTATGACTTTACGCTCACTAATACTGATTTCCTTATTTTTTACTTCCATATTAAAGAATAGTCTTTTATTCACGCAAAACACACAGACAATTTTCCAATGAAGTACTGTCACGCAGAACAATGAAAAAATGAAGGCGTCAACATTGCACATTTCGGGGAATCCCCAAATTTTGTGATGTGTACGCAGACTTTTTTGGGGCTGCTCACAGACTTCCAAGTATTGAAATTACTATACATATGTATGTTCGATAATTTTGGGAATTTTTTAAACAAACCTGCTTCAATACATTTGTCGCAGTTTAGGCTCTTTTATCGAAATGATTAAATCAAGATCACACTATTGATTCATACGATTCTAACATAATTCAGTTTGTACTAATGAGATGTACGCAGACTTTTTTGAGTATGTGTATAAAACTAACAAATTAAAGTAGGACAGCTCATATACACTTGAAGTTCGACGCCTCTGAAAGAACGAAATGATCAGTGTTCCCGATGCAAAGAAAATCAGGACACTGTAAAAAGGGCATATTTTTACTATAGTCGTTGCAGCTTCGCAAATGCCCTGATAGATACTTCGGGAACAAATTGAGTTTTTCATTAAGACAACAGTTACATGGAATCTTCTCTTTAATTTATTAAATTCATCTAGTACGTTCCACAAATATTTACGTATTCACATGCATAGCTTTCAACAAGAAAATCGTACTATGAAGAGAAACTCTTGTCTATTTACCAACATTACTCTAAATCAATTTAGAAGCCGAAGCTAAAGCCAGCACAAAACTGTTACTCTTGCTTTTCAAACACTTTCATTAATTGAAACCAGAAATCGAAATTACTTGAAAGGGAGACTTCGGCACTGTATCCCATCCAAGCACTGAAATAAGTGTGATTTGCCAAAATAAGGAATGAACAATGCAGTATTTAACAAATGTCTCTGATTTTATATTTAATTACTAGATAACGAGAGACATTAGAAATTAACTTCAAATATAAGTTCCAGCTTATGGAGCACCAACATTGTTGCAAATCATTTTGCAGCTTTTCGTCAAATATTCAAATTTCAGCCAATGCCGTTTCTTCCTTTTTTGCCTTTATTGAGACTACTAGCTACCGGCTCAGCAATAAAATATATGTATTTTTATATTACGTTTACTCCAAATCCACGAAACTGTCGAATTATTCCCAGAAATCTTTTGGGTATGTGGAGTTGACAAAAGAACTAGAAATCGCATCATACAGGCGATGACTAATCATTTGCTCTCGTGCATCAGCGCTTAATTATAAGTATTTTACAACAAATACACAGCGAAGCCCACAATAAACAGAAAATATCTTGGAAATAACAAAACAATCTAACACCTCGTGTGCTTTTTTGAAACCGGGATCTCCGCTCTCCTCCGCGAATCTAGGCTTGAACCCAACAAGGAAATCTAATTCATGGTCGTTGCAAATTATTGACCTCTTTTGATGTTCAAGGTAACGCGAGCGCGCTTCACTCTAAAATCAGCATTTGAAAACTGCAAAACGTCATTCATTATTCAAAAGCCTGTTTTGCGCTTTATTCCAGTGCCGCAGATATGCCGGTTCTATCCGATGAAGACACCACGAAGGCAACATCAGCTGTCAAACCACTCATTCGCCGGTTACCATGCTGTTTCCAGCTGAATGCCGGCTTAAGAAAGCTCCCGCGGGCTCGCGAAAATTAAAACAACCTCGCGGGGGTGAGGTTTCGCGAGCACCGCGGAACATTACGAAATTCCACCAACATACTCGAGCCCCAAGTGGAGAATGGATTGAGCGATTGATATGTGTTTGTTATTATCTGCATCGACAGTACGCAAGCTCATTGGACTATGTCTTACATGCTGTTTTGTTAATGTCGGTATGCGGTAATCAGAATCAGAAGCGCCCCCTCTCTTACATAATAACCAGCTAGGCTATATTCCATCTGTACATTCCGATCCGGACGTACTCTCACGCTCCCCAGCGCATAAGTAGTTTGATTGGAGGTGGAAGTTGCGAATAGCGATGTGTTATGATGTGTGGATCGGTGGACGTTGGAACTTGGCTTGGGTTGCACGAGCAAATTTTTTACATATGCAAGTAACCATGCAAGAGAATATTGACCCGTTTGAGCACATGACCTTACTTAGCGGAAGAAGTTGTTTATCAACCCGCAACCAACGAAGTAAGCAGAAACGCTGAACATTCTGTTCTGCAGTGTGCACTGGGCTCCAAAGCTTTTTATTGACTTCACTAATTGGCTTTATGCGCTCTTCGAGGAAAGGACGTGGATAAGAAACTCCACACATGGAGTGATTTTTATTTCGAGTCATACTTAAATTTCGTCGAAAAATACCTGGTAATAGAAATATTAGTAAAAATAATTTGGTATTTTTATCCATATTACTATTACTAGGTATTTTTCTACGAAGCATCAATCCTACCTGCGATAAAAAATATATTGGCCTGTGCGACAAACCGAATTCATGACAACTATTGTATATGCCAACACGTTTGTTTTTATATTTTTTTGGGATTTCCTGAAAAAAAACAATTAAATCATTTTTTCTTCAACCAGCGCGATCCAAAAATTTCTTAAAGCAATCCGAAAAGAGACGCAGGAGAGAAGATCAGACTGTTTTACGGGATCTTGACTACTTTTCAAAACAAATATGTATGTCATCTGAACAATAATCCATATAAACGATTGTAATACATGACGAAATAGCAACTTGAACTTCTTTAGATAAATGGCAGACAGCAATAAAATGATTGAAAAGGAGTAATAATAAAATATTTAAATCTGATTAATTTAAACCATACTAATTAAATCCGATAAGAATTGCTTGGTGGAAAGGAAACAATAAAAGCAGCTCCAACTATGAAAAATTTCTGTCCTCCCCTTCATGAGTGAATCCAAAACATCTGAAAAAATCATGGAAGTATGTCTTCATGATCCAAGACCAACAAGTACATCAGAAATCGAAATTCGATCACCTTTGATAATAATTCCACATATTATGCATTTTACGTCATTTCCTAAAAAATCAAAAGGGAACCCTAAATTTTTCAAAAATGTATATTTAAGTTTTCTGGTGATGGAAGAACGTGGCTTAGAATTTTCAAAAATTTCAGCAATTAAATATTTAACAATTATATATTTCACAACGGGCAACATTTTCCTACTACTTCGACTTGCTTTCCCTAAAATCCTCTCCTCTTGACTTGACTTTCTAGAAGCGTGTTCGGTCGCCCTATTCTCTCTTCTAAATCTAAACTGTGAGTTGTAGTTTTGGTATACTAAGTTGGATATGCCTAATATAGGTATTCATGCCGGCCATTCTCAACTTTTTTTTTGCTTTTCAGACTACATATTGAAGCGATCGGTCCACGAGATATAATACAATTTTTTTAGTATAAGCTGTGTATCCATATTTGTTGTATCCAACGAAATAATTATTTCTAAATTACCAGTCCTATTGAAGCGTCATACATAAAAACTTGCTCCTTGTCCTACAGAGCCAGCTTTTTCCGAGGATCTGCGGAAATAATTTACATTCTGCTTTTTTCCAATTTTTTTTTTGATAAATAATACTTGTGTAGAGTTTAACATACCCTTCTGATATCTGAGTTGTCATTGTATTCAAATAGTTCTTAAAAGTCATCGTTATAACGTAGCCTCTACATTGTTCTTGTTTCACTGGGCTGTGGATTTTTAGTAGCATTTTTTGTTAAAATATGTCCACTGCCTTTTTGGGTTCACTCGTCAGGATCTAGGTTTCACTTCCATATAACAGCACATATTTGATAAGTGATTTTAAGGTACGAAGCTCAATGAGAATAGAACAAAACTCACGACAATGTCAAGAAAAAATATACTCAAACACACAAAATATCACATTTGTTGAATACAATATCGAAAATGTAAATATCTACGCGCCAAAATAACGAGAATCGGTAATAAAAGAAACCAAATACGCCGAAGAATACAGCTCACAAATAAAATATTTTAATGAGTATTGACATTCTTGAAGACCAGATGCATACACAGGAGAACACAGCCCCAAATACACAAATATGTGATAAGATCTGTGCCATGTCATAGACGTAATACGTCGACCCTAAGCCGAGCATCAGCAAAAATATTGAACGCTTTTGAGGGACGGGTTCTAAGGCGAATGATTGAAGGGAAACTAGACGGGGACCAATGGTTAATTCGATAAAACCATGAGCTGTATGAAATTTTCGATTAGCTGGGCGTTTCAAAAATTTTAAAGCTGCGGAAGCTGCAATGGGCTATTCACGTATCGTATAAACGAACAACGGTTACCCAGAAATGTATTTGTTGGGAGAACTGAGTGGCCGAGGTCAGTGGAGAAACCGAGAAAACGCTGCTCTAAATTGGTCTGTGAAGACAGTTCATCACTGCTCGGATTTCAAAATTGGAGATGGCAGTCAATGGACCAAGACAGTTGAAGTCGCTTCTTGTAGGAAACGAAGGGTCGTGAGGGGCTGCAGTGCTATGAAGAAGAAGAAGATACGAAGCTGATTCCACTTGCGCACAACTCTGGACTTTAGAATGGGAAGTCCGAAGCAATTGGCTTTATTTAGAGCATTTATACGGCATCTAATCTCATCTTTTGGACGCCTCTTCTATTCAGGTTGGCTCCAAGATTTACGAAGGTATCCAAACTGTCAACTTTATAGTCTCCTGCAGTGAAGTTTTGTTGAGCTGGGATGTTCTGTCTCGTTTGAGTCATGAATTTAGTTTTCTTTTTATTAACTTGTAGGCTAATTGAGTTTGCTTCAGATTTTGGGCTCAGAAATTCTTCTTTGGCATCTGTAATTGACCGTGCCATAATCTTGACATCATCGATATATCCTACCAATTGTGTGGACTTGAACATTAGTTTACCAGAGGTTTCAGCTTTTGTATCACTAATGACTTGTTCCAGTGCAATATTATAGAACATTGGGACGAGTCCATAATTTTTATCAAGCCTGATTCCATTATGAAGCTGTCCGTTATTTTGCCGTTTACCTTGGCTTGGGATTCTGTATTTAACATCGTGATTTTGACTATATGTTGTTAGGACGCCAAAATCTAGCACTAGTTCGTATAGCCCATATACTTGTATGAAGCCAATTAAGAGTTGGTGTCCGTCAATGTTATATTACCAGCACTTTTCGGAACACCTGCTTAGAAGAGGAGATTTGGTCTATTGTAGACAATCTACTTTGAAGGCCTCTCTGATACACTCCTATAATACTTTCATAGGACGCATTTATTTTCTTTTAATAATTTATATGACGAAAATAGTTAAGCAATGCCTCTATAATTTTCAAACATTAACTTGTCTCCCTCTTGGTGTACAGAAAATATTACACTTCTAGGCCAATCTTCCGGTAGTTTCTCTGGCCATATTCTGCATATTAGTTGGTGGAAAAGGTTATTTCTGCTTTTATTCCATCTATTTCAGGAGCCTTATGTTTTCTGAAGTCACGTACCACTGTTTGTACTTCATCTCCTGTTGGTCTTGATAATGGGACCTCTTGTTCTGCTTCTGGAATGTTGACAGGTTCAGTCGTTGTTGGAGGTGCTGCGAATAGCTTCTGCAAATATTGTAGCTACCTATTTTTGATTTTGACTGCGTTACCAATGATTGATCCTTGTGAACTTTTGCAAAGATTTGTTTGTGGATTAAACCCATCTCTTATTTTCTTAATAGAGGCATATAGAGTCACGTTTTCGTTTCTATGTTGGATCTTGGTGTTGTTGGTCAGTCGTTCTTCGGTGAACTTTTTCTTCTTCTTTTTTGGCCCAAGTAGGTCACTGGATGGATTTTTTGTACGCCTGGTTTGTTTTTTCTACCACTTCATCAGCCCAGTTGTTCCTACTTTTCTCTGGTCGATACACTAAGACCTCTTTGGTCATTTTTGGCGGCCGCTCGTTTTTGTATAAGAACATGGTCAATTTACTGAAAGTACGACCGTCTGGGAATGCCCACGTTTTCTTGAGAATGTCTTGGTAGGGGAGGTGTATGGAGCTTACTGTGAAGCCTCTGCTTATAGCAAAGTCTATCAAGTGTTGCCTATTATCGGTGGTCCCTGCATGAAGGCTGAGCCCTCTGGTTCTTCCCCTGTGCGCTGCTTCTCGACTTATTTTCGCATTGAAGTCATCCAAAGCAATATGAATGTCATTTGACGGCAATTCATCGACAATACGTTCCGGAGTGCTGTAAAACTCGTCTTTGATTGCCTCCTTCTTATCTTTTATAGGTGCGTGACAGTTGACTTGCCAGACATTAAAGAACAACATTCCAAGTTCAAAATATAGTCCTTTATACGTTACGAGATCAACAATCCCAAAAGAGATACTGATTTGCTAGGTTTTTTGGGGCTGTTCAAGTTGGAACGGAGCAATCTAGGTATTAGTGGTTCAATTACAATGGCTAAATTATTGGTGCTTATTCGTGGCTTGTGTTTTTTTCAATTTTACGTTTGTTTTGGTTAACAATTTTTGAAAAATTAGAGATAGATTTTAACATGTACGTTAGGAATCTCGTGAAATTAATATATTGGGATAAGATGAAATTATTGGTTCGAATTTATTAGAATTAAATTAGAACGTATCAGATATTAGCGTAAAGTTCACAATTTTGTTGTGCTTTCTTTAATACTATATATGCAAACTTTTAATGGTTTGGTTTATTTTTTCTATTTTTTGCCAATTAGTTGATAATATGTAATAATTTTGATTTAATAAAAAAACCGATACTGTTTGTTTTTTGATTGCTTTATTGTTTAAATTTAGAGTGCTAAATGAGCCAAAATGTATTTAATTTTTTAGTAATGTTTTGAAGCCTTCTTTAAGTGTTTATAAATTTTGGAATGAGTGATGAAGTAAATTGGACCGTAAGCCACCTACCTCCTTTAATAAAAAACTGGACCACATGTTAGTCAACTGGACTAAGTATGTATATACATATCTATACAAATATATCTTATCTGTATCTTATCAACTGTAAAGGTTTTCTGCCTTCCAAAACTAGAGAATGGAAAAATCAAGTGAAGCTTATATCTACAGCGAGTACAAATCTATGTTATGTCTCAGAGAAATATGATAGGCATGAGGACCACAATAAAACTTTAATCGATTAAGACTAGAGCTCAATATGAATAAAATACTTATCAAGTTTATATTATATCCATTGTATGTACATAATAACTTCGTCAGATATAAATAACAAAAGCATATAAATAACAAAAATATTATTTATTTACCGCCTGATCATTTAAATTGAAACACTTAAAAAGTGCTTTAAAACTGGAAGTAAAACACCAAAAGTGTTTTAGTTAAACTATTTTAGGTATTTTAATTATCAATTTAACTATTAGTAATTATTTATCCACAATATTTAGTGAATAACAATACAAAACACTCATTTAAATATTGTTCGTTATGCTTTTTATGTTTTCAACTAAAATATAAAGCCCTATTGAAATTGGTTTTGTCCGTCCATTCATCTGTATGTCACATCAGTTTTTTGTAGATGGATCAGAAGTGATAATCCGGTATCAATAAATTTTTCATTGGTTTTAAAATGGAGTCCCCCGATTTCGGGAGGAGAGCCGCAAACATTTTTTTACCGAAGGTTGTCATGCGAGGTACCAAATGAAAGGTCTCAATGAGAACTTTCCAAAACAGGTCTTAGAATAGCGAATTGCAGGAGGAGCGGAAATATACGAAGAATTTGTGTCTCTCCCCTCCCACTCGCTATTAGATACCAGTGACCCGGAAAATCTGAAACAAATCAGGAGACCTTTATGAATAGAACGGCAAAAATTTCTTAGAAGTCAAAATTCGCTCAACTGCGTTAAAAATACTATGATTTCCGAATTTCACATTTTCTATAATAAAATCGTATAGATGCACTTAAACGTAACAAAAATATATTCTTAAATAGTTTTACAAACGGTTTTTATACTCTATAAGTTCGAAGGAAATCAAATCACACTACCAGAAGTTATATCCATTTGAAATTCCTGTAATCATAACAATGCGCAATTTCGGCATTCGATGGACTTTCTATCGAACCAGACACTGCAATTTTGACCTGGCCTTCTTAAAATTTTCAAATCAGATGATTTACATAAATACACTGCAATTTCAAATGTGTTTTTTAACGCGAGTGCCGTGTTCAGCCATGTAGACAGTTTTAACACGGATTATCTGTTTTCCTAAATTACACAGGAAATGCGAGTTACTTTCATATGGAAAAACGAGGTAATTTCACATGGAAAATTAGTGTTCATTATACACGAAATACGCATGTTATTTCAATACGAGACACGCGTGTTATTTTAAGACGGTATACACGTGTAAATCCAGGATTCGAAATAAAATTTTGATTCATACTAATGTATTTTTCTAAACATGATGATATTCTAATTTTACTATACATTCACATCACATCATCACACCGGGAAACAGTACAAACAAAAGCGTAATCTCAAATTCCGGATTAACATCTTCTTAAATTTCCACGTCTTTATAATCTGATTCTGGGTTTGATTAGATTTTCGCTAACTTAACATTTCGATAAAAAATTCAAGGAAATGTCCAGGATGGCTTGAAAGCTACTTTTTAGGGTTTCTCCGCGTTTTTAGGGTTTTGTAAAATAATTTTACTAAGATCTACTGAAATTTTAACTGCCTGTCCATCTTTTTGTGTGTTACAGCAATTTTAACTTTAAGCGATTTTAATTTTTTAACTCAGTATCGTCATTATGTTTGCATGCTCAATCACGGAAGTTATGAGTACTACGGCTAAATAACTAGGATTTGTGTGATTTTATTATGAAAATAAATGTAATTTATAAATTACTCCTTTTATTTCACATGCTATCGCACTTACATAATTGATGAATTTGATTTGCTCATTTTCACAAACAAAACATCTTTTTTAATCACAACTGTTATATTTCATGAGAATATGTATAAATAGACTCACGAACGGATAAACAGACAATCAGAAGCCTTAACAAACGTGCGCGAGCACTAACAACTTCCTTTAAATCAATATTTGACAACTACCGTGTTGCCTTCACATTCGTTTCACATTTTCGCATTTTAATCTAGTTTCCCGTGTGAATCGTGTTTTTAGGGTTTTGTAAAATAATTTTACAAAACCCTTCTAAAATCGCGTCCTGTCTGTCCGTCTGTCCGTCTGTCTGTCTGTCCGTCCGTCCGTCCGTCCGTGTGTCACAGCAGTTTTTCTCGGAAACTACTTAAGCTAGAAGCATCAAATTTTGTATATAGGTGTAAAGTGGTGATCTCTTCAAAGTTCAACTACTAAAAAATTTTATAAGGTATTTAAGGGGGGTCTCCCCATGTAGGGGAGTGACCCCCCGAAAAAAAAATTTCATTGAAGGTAGCCGATATGGGTATCAAACGAAAAGTCTTGATGAGAACTTTTCAAAACAGGTCTTAGTTTGGCAAAGTTCGCTTCGAGGGGCGCACAGGGAGGGGAAATACACGAAGAATTTGTGTCCCCCCCCCCTCGCGATTGGACACCTTCCATCCGAAAAATCTGAAAAAAATCACAAATGTAGGCCTTGGTGAGTACAACAACAACAAATACGTGAGAAGTCGCAATTCACTCAACTTTGTTAGTAATAGTATGATTTATCGATTTTATGTTTTCTTGAATAAAATCTTAACGGTACCCTTAAATTCAATGAAATTCAGTACACAGATGTCCATTTATAAGATTGATCAACCCTGCAAGTTTCATAAAGATTTAGCGAAGTTATAGCGGTTTGAATTTACCTGTATTACTATGGAACAATATGCGCTGCATGTATTACTATGGCAACATATGGAACAACATGCGCTTTTTACCGACTCAGACACTACAGTTTTGCTAGGATTTGCATGAAAATTTCAGGAATGATAGGTGTCATGAATAACTTTGAGAATCAGTTCAGCTAGTGGTATCAGTAATCGTAAAACAAAATCGTGGCTGTTTTAAATGCGAAGATTGAATAACTTTGAGTTATTTTTTCCCAACTTCAACGTTTAAGGTGCATGCTTTGAACACTTGATTCAATTTAATGAATGACTGAAGCTGAGTACCTACAATTAATACTCATAAGTGAAACAAGTCAAGGAGGCGGGAGGGAGCTTCTAACAAAAGGTATTTGTAACAACTCTAGGATTCGAAAAAAATGGCTATTAATCGATGATAACAATACAGGAGAGTGGCCCCTGAAAAAAAATTCATCAAACGTAGCCGATATGAGTATGAAATGATAGCTTTCATGGGAGCTTTTCAAAACAGTTCTTAAACTGTCAGTTTTTGCTTCAGTGGGGGCACAGGGGGGAAATACATGAAAAATGTGTTTCCTCCCTCGCGAATGGACATCTGAAATAATTATCAAGGGAGATATTTATGAGTAGAACAATAACAAAAACCTCAGAAGTCGAAATTCTTACAACTTTGTTGATAATAGTATGGTCTTCGAATTTCATAGTTTCTCCAATAAAATCGTCATTGACATGCTTCTTGACTTTATTCAATCTGGTGACTGCATTTTGAAAATTGAATACAAAACCCTTCTGACATGAGCGTAGGTCTGTTTACCCAACTTGTTTCACATGCGTTTTGCGTGACACGGCAAATTGTAAATACGGGTATACCGTGTCGACAGCTGGACACGGTACACCCGTGTTATTAACCGACTTCCAAAAGAAAGAAGGTTATCAATTCATCGCGTATTTTTTTTTTTTTTTTGTATGTTCACGCATAACTTTTAAACGGAGATAGATAGAAGAGTCCTGTTTTTGGCAAATGATACGTCTTTCTTCCAGTTAGGTCCCGTTTAAAGGATAAGAAATTCAAGTAACGGTAAGGACTTTTACCGTTAAAACTAAAAAAATTCCGACTTTCACCCGGATTTTTCAGCATAACTGATCGACGCGCGTAAGGATTTTGATTGTAGACGTTTCAAATGAAGGAAAACATATTGATCTAAAATGTATGGGAACAGGATTGAAATCCCTCTAACGACTCTGTAGATATTAACAGTTAAATATGATACATTGATGTCGAGAAATTGACTTTAAATGATATTTCGTACGAAAAGTGCCAATTAGTTGGCACTCTGCAAGGATTTGTTAGAGATACCGAGTCCTTTGGTGAGGGATGATAAAAATGATTAGTATCCTTAATTTTCTACATAAACGGTACATTTTAGTCCTTCATTTCTACCGGAAATAACCAATAAATTAATTCTAAATGTGGAATAAATACAATTCAACAATAGTTAAAGGGAACATTTCAGGATGCTTTTCTCTTCCGCATTCATTCTTTGCTTACCAATGAGCTTGGTATAAGATCCTTCTTACATCTTACGTTACATATAGGATTATAAAATTCCCCGAAGAAATAAGAAGAATTGAATGATTGCAAATTATAGAGTTGACTCACTTTCCAGTTAGTATGATATGTATGTTACAACATATGCCCAGAAATCTAAAATTAGTGTTTTCCATACTAAAAACCGGCGAGAACCGCAACCTGAAAAGAGATACGTTTCCTGCTATAATTGATCGTAACTGTACAGATAAAGATGAAAATGCATAGCCGAGTTTTCATTGAACTATATGGTATGATTTTCTTGCAACTTTCATGAAAATTAGGTGCCATAATTAACTGAAAACGAAGGCGATGGGTATTGAATAAACGTGAACGAATGATGCGGTTAAGAAGGATATTTTTAAGTAAATTTCATGAGATTGATTGTGGAGTGAACTTTATGTTTACATATACAAATACATACATATGTCTATACATATATATATATATATATATATATATATATATATATATATATATATATATATATGTTTGTATTGTATAAACATATATATATATATATATATATATATATATATATATATATATATACATGTGCGTATATATATATATATATATATATATATATATATATATGTATGTATGTATGTATTGTATGTATATATATATATATATATATATGTATGTATATATATATATATATATATATATATATATATATATATATATATATATATATATATATATATATGGCCATGTGTGTATGTGTGTGGTTGGTTGTATGTGTGAGTCTACATAGGATATAACAAAATTTGTGCCTGGGGGTCGCAGCTCTGCTTCGATTTACGCCAAATTTTCAGCAATATTTCCAGTTCCAGTTCGTACCAAAACTAGTACAAAGATTTATTCAATTGTGTGATAAAGCTAACATTGAAAAATTAAAACACGAACAATTTGAAACGAAATGGCGGCCGCTCAAAGGTCGAAAAAAAGTTGAACGATAAAAAGCACTTCAGTGTCAGGTCAGAATATAAAAATGGCGGCTAGGCAAAGTTCAAAACTCGAAACTTTCTCAGGGCTACAATTCATATTGGATTACTATGAAATCTAAAAGCAAGGTAGACGTTGATGAGATCATGGATTAAATGTACCAGAGTTAAATTCGATTCCTATGAACGCTGCAGATTTTAGCCGTAGTGGCTTTTGCATTGGAGTAAAAAATTATATTTTAATATACGAGAACATGATACAATGTATTCAAGAAAATTAGTTTTGAATGGTTTGAAATGAAAAACTTTACCACTAAAAAGGGTGAAATAAAAAACTTTTAGAAAAAAAAAGAAAACCGACTTCGAAATGCCCTAAAAAGGATGAAATAAATTTTATGGAAGCGGTGCCAAATGAATTTCCACATTTCAAAAGAAATACTTCCAACATCTGCACCATCACAATAAAATCGGGGAAAAAATGATATGGCACCGCTTCCATAAAATTTATTTCATCCTTTTTGGGGCATTTCGAAGTCGGTTTTCTTTTTTTTTCTAAAAGTTTTTTTTTTCCATCCGTGTTTTTTTTTCATTGCCTTCATTTTGAAACGGTGTCATTTAAACACGGTTGCATGGAAGCTCGCGTTCCCCATGTTTAATAAATACGGTAAAACTTTTTCCTGTGTTAAATTTACATGCAACAAGCTGCTAAAGTTTTGCAGTGTATTTCTGGGAATTCATGATGTGAGTGTTTTTTGTTACATTGTAACAAAATGGCGACCGCTGGAAAAGGAGTAATTATGAACTTACTTTTAAGAATGTACATCTGACGTGTTTTTTAACTTTATTCGTTGTTGGTGACTGCATATCGTAAGTTGCGTACAAGACCCTTCCGACTGGAGCGTAGGTCTGTCTACCCTATTTGTTTAATAATTAGTCCGAACAGTTTCTGGTTTAACCGTTGAATGGAGAGTAAATTTGTGTACATTCAAATGGAAATTGCAACGAATTACTGCAGTTGATCTTCATAGGGCCATCTTTATGCCCAAGTACATTGACTTTTGACGTTGTATTCATGATCTATAAGTTTGGAAACTCCGGAGAGACTATTTACATTTTAATTAAAACTAATTTGAAGGATATATTATTGATACCTCGGTCGTGCTGATCACCATGTAGATCAGGGTAGTTGTTGGGCATCAAAGTCCAAATTAGCGACTTCAAAAACACGCAAGTAATTTAATTGGGCTAATTTACACATTCGTATACCGAAAACTGAATGCCTTTTTTAAACTTCTCGAAAAATGCACATGCACATAAAGGAATCAAAAGCATAAAGCGCATCTCGATCGGACTTGCTGTACAGGTTTTCGATAGCTTTTCGTCCAATTAATGATATCTTACAAATGAAATTGTAACAATACACTAGGAAATTCGAGGAGTCGTTTCATCAACACTCCACATCAAAATTTTTAAGCCAAGAAAATGGCTTTTTGTTAGCAAATTTGGCTGAATGCTGGGGCTGGGCTGTATTTGTGATTCTGTGTCTTGCTTGAGTATGTACCGATCTTGATGAATTTTTTGACTGAAGTTTCAAGAAGTTTAAAGACACTTTTATAATTGTCCTGGGTAAAGTGTAAAAGTGACACATCATACTATTTTTTAATGTACATAATTGAGCGAATTTTAACTTCTAATGTGCTTGGTGGCCTATTCCTCACAAAGACCTATCTCTGTGATTTTTGCAGACTTTTCGGATCACTAGTGTCTAAACGCGAGGAAGAGAAAGAGTACAAATTGCATGTGCCTTTGTCACCGCCTTGGCCTCACTGAGTGCAAGTTATTTTTTAACATCTGATTCTTAAAATTCTTATTAAAGCCTTCGTTTAATATTCCAACGAAGTATCCTTGTCGAGAAAAATTTTAAATGTCTCTTGAGTATATGGGCGGAACCCACTTAAGAACCTTTGGAAATTTCGATAAGGCCAGCGATTTTGCAAGATCACACCATTTGACCATTTCACAAAGTTTGATTTTGGCAGACGCACGGACAAACGGAGAGGTGGAAGGATAGTACGCGAGCTGGTAGATCTTGATAAAGTTCGTTTCACAAAACTTAACAACGAGGTGCATAATGCACTTAAGCATGCTGTACTAAACCCTGGTCTACTGTACTTACTTTCCGTTGGTGCATGATTAATTTTCAATTCTAGGTATTTTTCGTCAAAAAAACAAATGGACTTGGCGAGAATTAACATGGTTCTTCTATCATTTTTGCAACATTAAATAAAACCATAGATAACAGACGACGCCTTCGTTTTTTAACCGCTTGAAATTCTGCTTACCTTTCTTATACATACATATTTTTCACTTAGCCTTCGCAATCAATCCACTTGATAGTCTAACCTGTTTTCTAAGTAAATTTGTAAATGTATGAGCTCTTTAAGTGAACATTCTATTGAAGCTATTTATTTCAAGTTGCCTTTGTAATTTGCATCTAGAACTCCACTTTCGGCCGTATCCGCGGTGTTGCTTGAATTTTTTTTTTCTAAAAATCTAATTCACTTTGGCCATTAGTCAGCGTCATCAGTGCTTTGTTGATTGCAAGCAAACATTTCTGCTGCACACACGCGCAGCATGCTTTGGATGGTCGTGTTTGATTTTTTGGGACAACTCTTTTACCTTCAGGCGGAACTTCTAATCTTGCAATAATTTTAGCGCAATGGACTTGGTAATATTTGAAATTTAGAAGACAGTGACCGCATTGAAGGTCATCATGTGGTTAACATTTGCAATTGAATAAATAGACGAATGAATAAGGTGTTGCACAGCAGTTGCGATTCAAAATCGATATTGCAGAAATGAATTCTAGATGTAGATTAGTAGATACTGGCGGATCAAACGATTATTCAAATTTAGCTTTTAAGCGGCAATGACTAGTAATTTTTGGGGGGTTCAGCTCATGTACGAATTCTTATTTTAATCTGGGACAGATATTGGGGAAAAATAGGGACAAATCGCATGGTTCAACCGATAGATACTTCAAAGCTTAGAAAGTTACTAAATTCGCAGCTGCGTTATCAATGAATTGTGCGTTCTAATTTATTCTCAAGGTCGATAGCAAATTAAAGCTGACACACAGATTGTGCGACCCATAAATTACCAATGCAGATATTTTGAATAATTATCAGTCGATTCCTGTTTCACGACAATCGAAAAATGAAGACATCCGCGCAATGTGAAAACAGCCAAAAGAGAATCGAAGATCTAAGCAATATTTTAAAATTCGGCTCAACAAAAACAGAACATGCTCAAATATCAAGAAATTGTTTATTTCGCATGTAAGCCCCGAAAGCGCATTGTATAGAATTTGCACACTATGCCAAACAAAAGAAGCTTTGCACAGAAAACCCAAGAAACTCTTCTAACACAACTATCCGGTTTTCAAATACGCATCAAGAAAAAGACTGTTCTTACGTAACACATATAAGAAATATCGCATTTTGCTTTCTTTTGCTTTTGTGGTTCTTCTGATGGTTTGCAAAATTATGTGGATGGATGGAAAGATGTAAATAATGTTCAAAGCTAAACTCACACATCTTCATGAACTAATTTGGTCAAGTTTTATTCGGTTCAGTGAAATGAATTTTACTTTCTAATGCATTCTTGTTAATTTTTTGCTTCGCCCAAAGGAATCTGGGAAGAATGGGAATAATAATAAGTACACAATGTAGATTTTATTGGATAGGGTGTTTAAATTTTAAGAAGTATTTACCACGCCAAGCAATGATGAATTATTTGGAAGTTAACAAATTATTCCTCACTAACTAAATTTTATTATCTTCAAATAAACCTGTATCAGTAGTAATTTGGAAAATATT
This sequence comes from Odontomyia ornata, assembly GCA_963969285.1. Taxonomy (NCBI): domain Eukaryota; kingdom Metazoa; phylum Arthropoda; class Insecta; order Diptera; family Stratiomyidae; genus Odontomyia; species Odontomyia ornata. The sequence continues at coordinate 31,275,261 of OZ017740.1, read as the reverse complement.
GTATGTTTTCTTATAAGAAACCCTCTTAAAACCAATTATTAGTTTCATTCATTGGTTGTTAATATGATTGTTATTCAGGATGCCCCATTATATTTATAACACACTTTAATCCGAAATGCGCCAAGCATCGATTGCTGTGGTAATTTTATTTGATGACATCGAGAATTGCACATAACATACGTCTTTTTATTTTAAGTTCAACCCCTTAGGTTCCCATTGCACTGCTCTGAATTTATTCTTAATGAGATTCTATATTAGCATTGGACGGATTGCAAACCTTCCAGGATGGCTGTTTCTTCTGTACACTTAATTTGTTTCGTAAATCGCAAGCTAATCACTATCCTAAGCAAACAATCAGCAGAAATGCAATAATAACGGGTATTCATTTGAATGCGCTCCAACTCCAGCACTTTTGATTTCTTTCATCATCCATTGAATTTTCCTTTCAAGCGTCCTTCGCAACATCATACTTACTACATTCAGCCAACTATACCAAATAATACATCCGGTGCACACTTTATCACGATGAAAGTGAAACGGAAGCTTTCCGTAATCCCGAGCACTAGGGAACGCAACGCAATTCACCCGCACTTTGCCGATCCCGGGTGACACATCCCCTCATTGAATTCTAAGAAAGCAAGCCAACCGAAACTGAAGGAAGCAGGCGAGGGTTGTCGATGGGTCGCATTCGACTGAAAACTGAGTAGTTATATGTACATACATAGGTGTACGGCGCTGCAAGCGTGCTAGGATATGGGCGCCAGCATGAGTAGGTAGTTGGCAGTCGTCAAGTATTTCAAACATCTTTACAGCAACGAAACGTTGTAATATCTAAGAATATTAGTTGGAGCGAGAAGCAATGCACTTAACAGTCCTTGATAGCTCTTCCTACTTTCACTAGAGAGTAGTCGTCGAAAGGCGCATTTGTTAGTGAGTGGTATGATCTTATTCAAGGATACTATACTATCTTTGGTTTGGCAACGAAGCAAAAACGAAAACAATATCCTCTATCTAGGTCATCAGGAAACGGAGGGAATGCTGTGTATAGGAAATACTATATGATTTGGTACACGGGCGCTTTCTTATGCTTTCCTTTAACTTTTATATACGCACGGCTGAAGGAGCAGCAAAGTAATGATCTGCACGCATAGCAATGCAGAATAATGTTGAAGGAGGCCATTTGGCTTGTTGTTATGTATGGCTGCGGCAAGAAATGCGTGTGCAAGGACAAATAGGGCAATGGGACCTCTGAAGTAAATTGATATTTAAAGATCCCCCTTCAAAAGGAATTGAATGCGTCTTAAAGTTGATAGTCATTACGATGTCTTCAACTTTTTTTATTGAATTTTTAGATTAACCTGTAGGTTATTTTGTAAGCAGTAAGAATGGAGCATAAAATACGAGTAGTTAGGTAATTTGAGAAAGGGAAGGTCATTTTATCCTATGAGAATATGACTGACCGCAACAATGCACGAAGACAAGGCTGTAGCCAGTGGGAGCGGTTAGGAGGTCAACCCCCCCCCCCGGAAATTTTTCCAAAACTTAATTATATGGTAACTCAGTATTGTATTATTTGCTTCTTCACAACAAAAAAACAATGAAAACTATCCCCTAATTACCACTCCAATTAAAATAATCGTCAGCATTTTAACTTCACTTTTTAGGGTTTTGTAAAATAATTTTACAAAACCGTACTAAAATCGCGTCCTGTCTGTCCGTTCGTCCGTGTGTCACAGCACTTTTTCTCGAAAACTACTTAGATAGAAACATCAAATTTCGTCTGAAGTTTTAAAGTGGCGCTCTCTTCAAAGTTCAACTACAAAAAGAATTTTATGAAGCATTTAAGGCGGTCTCCCCACAAAGGGGAGTAGCCCCCGAAAGGTCTTGATAAGAACTTTTCAAAACAGGTCTTAAACTGACATTTTTTGCTTTGAGAGGCGCACAGGGAGGAGAAAGACACGAAAAATTCGTGTCCCCCCACCTGATTGGACACCTGTGATCAGAAAAAAATCGCTCAACTTTGTCAATAGTACAGGTTTTCCAATAGGAGGTGTTATTTTGATATTAAACGAAAAATCCAATTTTTTAATATAAATGATCGGATGCTTACTTTATTATGCCGTTAATAGTGAAAAATAACGTCAGGCAAACGACCACCACAACCATGGTCACAGGACCATATCCTTTTCATGAAATTTTCCATAACCGAATCGCAAAGTGGCTGCCCTATGTCCTCGATAGCCTCACGAATTCCATCTTTGGGGTCTTAAATCGACGCTAGGCTGTTGGCGTAGACATTCTCTTTCACGTGGTCTCAAAGGAAGAAGGCGCAAGGTGTTAAATCTCAAGATCTCGGTGGCCAATTATAATCACTTCTTCGAGAGGTAGCACGGTCCGGAAACTTTTCCCCGTAAAAGATCAATGGTTTTGTGTTTGTGTGGCACGTAGCACCGTCTTGGTGAAAGTAAACGTTGTCCAGATCAAAACTACCTAATTTCGGCCATAAAAAAATCATTAATCATCTCTCGATAGCGCAATCCATTCACCGTAACTGTTGCTCCAGCCTCATTTTCGAAAAAGTAAGGTCCGATGACTCCGCCGGACCATAAACCGCACCAAACAGTCACACATTGAGGATAGAGAGGCTTGTCAACAATACCTCTTGGGTGTTCCGGTCCCCAGATGCGACAATTTCGCTTGTTAATGAAGCCACCGAGGTGGAAATGGGCCTCATCACTGAAGATGATTTTTCGATGGAATTCCGGATCATTTTCATGCATTTCAAGGACCCAACCAGCAAAGACACGACGTTGTTGATGATCGACCGGCTTAAGTTCTTGTGTTAACTGGACTTTATAAGGCTTAAGACCCAAATCTTTATGCAAAATACGGAGTAATGACGTTTGTGGAATGCCTAATTCCAAAGAACTACGAGGAATGGACAAACCTGGGTTTTCTTCAACACTTTCGGCTACAGCAGCAATATTCTTGGCTGTTCTTGAGTGACGTGCAAGGGTTTTATTCTTCACATCACTAAGTTGTCCCAACAGCACGAATTTTTCCACCAATTTCTGTATTGCGGTCCAACAAGGTGCTTCACGACGGCCCAAAAATGTTCGAGTTTGACGAACGAATTTTAATAATTTTAATGCGTTGTTGAAGCGTGTATCGTTCCATTTTATCAAATGTCAAATGTCAAATCTAAATAACAGCTTCAAAAGTGACATCTACCGAAATACCGAGCTATTCAAAATAACACCTCTTATTGGAAAACCCTTAAGTATAATCTTCGATTTTCACATTTCCCCCAAGAAAATCGTATATGTACCCTTAAACTCAACGATTATTTAAGTAGTCTCCGAAAAGTTCCTTATACTCAGCAAGTTTGATGAAAATCGAATGATATACACGGAAGTTATAGCCATTTAAAATTTCTCCTATTACAAGAACAATAACACATGATATTGGTATTTTATGGATTTTCCACCGAATGTCACCGCAGTTTTGATTTGATTTGATCTTCTTGAAATTTTCAAATGATAAATAAGATAAATATTTTTGGGAGTTCATGATTTGAGTGATTTTTGTTGGTTTGCAACAAAATGGCGACAGTTGAAAATAGAAAAATAATGGGTTTTCTTTTAAACGTGCACATCTCTTTGACATGTTTCTTGACTTTATTTGTTGCTGGTGACATCATTTCTGAAAAGTTGGGTACAAAACCCTTCTGACATGAACGTAGGTCTATCTACCCAACTTGTTTATATATTTTCAGTTTAGAAAAAATTTCAGTCGAAAGGACTTGAACAAGTTACTATGTACGAATATACGCAAACTTAAAACGGCCATGTCTTATTCAAAACCCAAAATTTTTTGCTAAATTAAAAGAATACTCTTTTCACTACAAGCCCATTTTTTTCAAAATGAAGTACTTTAGACCACTCAAACTTTTAGAGCATATCAAAATACATAAATAAAGGGAATTGTAAAGTGCTGACCACTATTTCAACTGGGGTAGTAATTAAGAGGCGATTTTCATATTTTTTTGGTGATAAACGAAGGGGCAACTTTATTTTCGCCATAACTCGCTTAGTTTTGATGCTAGGAACTTTTAAAAAGAACAAAAATAGAGGTGTTTTAAAGCACTTTAATAAAGGTTCTCTAATTTGTCGTCGAAAAATGCATCTTTTTTCCGGTCATTTCACAAGTAAGCTTTCAATTTTGATGTTTAACGAATAAGAATCAACCTTCAACAAGCTACTCGTATTACTCCATTTGTATTGAATCTACAGACGTCATGGATCCAACATTCTTTTTGTTTTTATAAGCTTTATTTTAATTTTGCATTATCTTTTCGATAAATTAGTTCCTTTTTGAGTTATTCGCAAAAACCGTTTGAAAGCGTTGGGTTTTTGGTCCAAAAATTGATACTTTCACTCAGAAAAAAACTTCACAGGATAAAGTTTGCTTAGAATCAGTCAATCTATTCATTCATGGACTATCCACCCCCTGGCAAAAGCTACCCCAACATGGGGCCTTCTTTGAGGTAAAGGTCGAGTAGAACCTAAATGCAAAAGTTTTCCTAAGTGTACTCGTATGCTGCTACATAATTTTTTAAGTAATTTTCGATTTTTTAATAATTTTCAAGTTTTTGAGTTATTAAAGAAAATAAATGAAAAACTGCCAAAGAACTCTTTCTGACACTCGAACAGCGATGCAAAACTAGTAGGACTACAAATCGATGAAAATAAAACAAAGCTCATGACGCAGTCAAGGAAAAATACCTCAAATACACAAAATATCACACTTGGCGAAAATAACGAGTACCAGTAATGAAAGAAACGAAATACACCGAAGAATATAGCTCGCAAACAAAAAAATTTTATTCACTTATGATGATCTTGAAGACCAGCTACACACACAGGAAAACAACGCTCCAAGTATACAAATCTGTGATAAGACCTATGTTATGCTATGGGTGTGAAACATGGACCCTAACCCAGGCACCCGCAAATATTTTGAGCGCCTTTGAATGACGGGTCCTGAGGAGAATAATAGAAGCGAAGCTGGAAGAGGACTAATGGCGAATTTGATACAACCATGAGCTGTATGAAATTTTTGACGAGCCGGAGGTCTCAACGATTGTAAGACTGCGGAAGCTGCAATGGGCAGGACACATGAATCGTATGAACGAACAACGGATACCCAAGAAGGTATTCATTGGGAGAACTGAAGGGTGGAGACCAGTGGGGAAACCGAGGAAACGCAGGTCTGACTCGGTCGACGAAGGCAGTTCATCGCTGCTCGGATTTCGAAATTGGAGGACGCGGTCAATGGACCGAGGCAGTTGGAGGCGCTATTTGCAAGAAGCGAAGGCCCGAGTGGGGCTGTAATGCTACGAAGAAGAGAAACATATCAAAAAATGAAAAATCAGAACGCCCACTAGAAATCACCATATTCGCAAATTTATGACAAAATAGAATTCGGATTTCTCTCTTCAATTTGTTTCAGACAAATTTTTTATAAGTGCAATGAAGCTATGCTTTCAAAAACCGATTGTATTAAAACTTGGTTACACGGTACCCTTTCCATGCGAATTCCACTCGCGCTTGCTCTGTATTAAAATATTTTAAGGTACAAAAAGAAAAATATAATTTAAAAAAAAACAACGCTACTTATTTGTTTTCTGACAAATATATATATTTCGGGAGTAAATGTTCTCCCTTCTTCAGTGTCTAATTTTTCTGAAGAGAAACCCTCAAGATGTGCAATATATATGCTAAAGCTAATTAGTTATTAATGACCGTACTTAACAAAAAGATGCATATCAATGAAATAACAGGTCATAAAAGTATACTTTAAATGTGGGTCAAATGAATTTTGGTGGAACTATTAATTTATTTTAAAATTTTTGTAATCTGAACTTAATTATTTAGAAGTGATTTTAAAAGAGGTGAATCTCCATTGCCAACATCATCATTCAATCGCTTTTCCATAGGTTGCCGCATAATCCAAAGTGTCTCGTACGCATCCAGTTTCCTCAAATCTCGTATTTCTTTGATGACTTCCAACTGCTCCCAGTTAACGTTGTGTCCTTCGCAAATGTGACGGGCTACCGATGATCGAACGTCTTTTACTTTGTTTTTCGTTAGTGCTGATTGTGCTTCTCGAACATGCTCGTTGAACCGGACTTTCACGCTGCGTTTTGTCTGCCCAATATATACTTTTTCGCATTGCTGGCAGTTAATCTTGTAGATCCCTCGCTTTTCATGTTTGCTCCTTATGTCTTTGATTTGCGCTACGTTGGTTTTAAGCTGAAACGGTGAGCTTCTGGTCACCATTTGGATACCGTTTTTCCTCATCATTCTATTCAGGGCACCGCTAACCTCCGACATGATCATTACTGCTCTTTGCGTTGGTTCGTCCTTGAGTGTACTCAGTTTTGTGAGCTTGCGTCTTTGCACTCTTTTTTCCATTTTTTTCCCCATTCGTTTCACTAACATGGGGTCGTATCCATTTTTGACAGCTGTGTCCATGATGTAATCTTCCTCTTTTTTCCGGTTTTCTTTGCTTAAGGGGACGGTAATCATTCGATGTAGCCAAGTCTCATTTACTCCCGAAATATATATATTTGTCAGAAAACAAATAAATAGCGTTGTTTTTTTAAATTATATTTTTCTTTTTGTTTAATTACAGCGCTAAAATATGGAGATTTTCAATATATTTTAAGGTGTTTAAGGGATTCTTCCCATATAAGGAGGTGACCCTTGAAAAACAATTTTTTTACCGAAAGTAGCCGAATGGGTATCAATGAAAGATCTTGGTGAGAACTTCTCAAATTAGGTCTCAAACAAGAAGCATTTGGAAAGAGAGGTGCACGGTGAGGGGAAATGTATTAAAAATTTGTGTCCGCCTGAAAAAATCACAAAAGTAGGTCTTTATGAGTACAAGGCCAACAAATACCACAAAAGTCAAAATTCGGTCAACTTTGTTATTAAAAGTACATTTTATGAATTTGACGAAAGATGACCCTTAAATTTGCCAAAAATCAAGTCGTAAACAGCTAAATTATAAAAAATTGAAATTTATCAATTACACGTGATTCTGTGTAAATACACGTTCGCAAACAATGTGTAATGTGTAATGATTTTGATGAAAATTTTAGAAATATTTTGAAACATTCATATTTTATCATGATAACTCAAACATTGTGGCAAATTAAAATACATAATAACCATACATGAGTTTTCTGAGCTCAATTCATTTCATGTGATGTATGTGCAAGTCAAGTTTTGATATTCAGAAGACGTTGTTCGATTAACTAACCATTTTACAAACCCCTTCCGGTAGGAGGACTTTCCCGCTGCTTTTATTTGTTTTCACGAATTTATTTGTCTGGAGTCTATTGCCGTCAAGAAGAAAAGAGTCTCACAGTCCAGCATGAAACATCAGTTTTGTAAAAAAAAGATGAAAATACCCACTTAACATCTCTAAATTTAATAATAAATTTAAATTCCGATTGAAACGGCACAAATTGAAATTTTCATCATATTCGGCTACATTTTCTTTATGATGTGCCTGGTAGAAGAGATATATGGGAGTAGTTGATTATTGAATTCAATAATTGTATGAGTGACAATTTGGTTTCAAAATTTCAAAGGCTTCGCCCAACTATTATAGACCGCAGCGTGCACCGTTCTGATATTAAAGAATCCCCGTTGGCAGCACCAGCCGGAAAGGTAAATTTCTCGTATGTAGCGTAAGGTTTCGGAAAAGAATTTGGCTTGCCTACTAATGGACTTCTTACTGCAATTTTTGCAGCCCCACATGGGTATTGATTAACATAAAAAGAATATGTCGCCGTTTGTATTTGGAGACCCTTCATAGAGGCGCAAACATTTTGCTAATTAAATTGAGTTGCACACGTATGGATCACATATTGAAAATCGGCGGGTAATAAATTGTTATAAACATATAAATACTGGTTTCGCCCCTCTCACATTTGCTGTTTACACATTTCACAGTGGTTACCACACAAAGGTGATAACTTTTTGGCTTAAATAGCTCAAATAGTTAATTTCAAAAGATTTCCATAAAAGTTTAATCCGCACTTGCATTGCCATTAACATATACATTTTCGATTCTTTTCTGAACCATCAGGGGCCTTCATTTTGATTTTTATTGAAAACAGCTGCTAAAAATGTTAAGCTGTGAATTTTCGTATTTTTTATTTGTCATCCGATTTGCATAATTCAATTAAATTAGCTTGCCTTAATAACTTATAATTTCAAGTTTTATCGGAATCTGTAGAAAAACTTGGCTGCTAGAGGGCTTCAGAAATAAAAAAAATGTTTATGTCACCCCCCTGTATGGGGAGACCCCCTTAAACACCTTAAAATATTTTTTTACACTGCAAATTTTAAGAGGCACCACTTTAGACCTGCGTAGAAAATTTCTTCATTCTAGCTCATATGGGTTGCGAGAAAACTTGTTGTGACGCACGAACAAACGGACGGACGGACTGACAGGCAAGTCGCGATTTTATAATTTATAATGGTCTTGTTAAAAATATTTTACAATACTTAAAAAATAGTCTGATTTATAAATACTTTCAAGTTAAGTCATTTAAAACGTTTCCATGAAAAAAATTCACTACTTCAGTTGCTACTAAAATAACGAATTGCGCTTGCCTTCTGACCTTTGGGGGCCACCATTTTGAATGCATTCATTTGATTTTGGAGTATTTTAAGTCTTTGTGTGCTAGGACCTCATCAATCAATGTGCCAAACCTCGTTCCAATCGGAGTTTCACTCTAGACAGGGTAAAATAATTCAATTTTTACTGAAAATGGCAGCTAAAAATATTATGTTTTAAATTTTCGACTTTTTTATTTTTCATTTAATTTTAATAATTTTCTGCAAAATACAAGAACATAGTACAGAAATCCATAATCTCAAGTTTCATTAAAATCCGCTGGAAAATGTGGCCGCTAGAGAGCCACAAAAACCTGAAAAAAACGCCTAATTAAACCATCGCCATTTTGAAATTTGCACATGTATGATGACTAAAACATTAAATACTGTAGATCTAAGGAATGTCTATCTTGAAACCAAGTTTCATATATGTCGAATCAAAATTGTCTCTTTAAGAAGCCTTTGAAGTTTGGAGCTTCAACTGGCCGCCATTTTGTTTTTTGCGACCTGATCTCCAGGTTTTTTACGTAATTCTTTAGATACTCATAATTTCTATCAAACTCCCGAATTTCATGAACATCTGTTGAAAGCTTTGACCACTATTACAACAACAAAATTTTGCACATTTTTCGACCTTTGAGCGGCCGCCATTTCGTTTCTGCTGTACCGATAAAGCTGGTTCACGAACTTAACTGAGATATTTACCCAATACACTTTTCCTGAAAATTTGGTGAAAATCGAAGCAAAATTGCAACCTCTAGCGTAGTCACAAATTTCGTTATATCCCATATATATATATATATATATATATATATATATATATATATATATATATATATATATATATATATATATATATATATATATGATACTCTCCGCAATAGGTAAATTTCTCTCGAGAAATTTACCTAAAAAAACTGACCGCTGGATTGGCGACCGATTTCAAAGAAAACAAAGGGAAGAATCGTGAAGTCTTTAGCTGATTGTTTATCAGTACTATCGAATAAGAATTGAGCTTAGGACATCGGTATGGAACGATAATATTATGGCTGAATTTTTCAAATCGACTGGATAGCTAATGTAATTTTAAGTTTTAAAATTTTAATTTTTCTAATTTGTTATCTTGACGATTGCACTGACTACCATCTAACTGCCGAAGAATTCCGAATAAATAAAAATGCTGAAATAGTCGTTAAACTATTTTTAGTCGCTAGAAGAGTAAAAATTGTCGCTAAAGGGATTAATCTTCCACTAGATTCGAAAGGATATTAAAATCGAACAACTGTTACGGAAATATCTTCGATTTTCAGTTACTTACGCTCTTTCGACCCACCATTTATTATTTATATGATTAAAGTGTACTTAAAATGGTATAGTATTCAATTGATTTTCAGCGAATTTATGGTCATTTAATTTTTTTGATTGTTGCAACAATAACAGTAATTACTATTCAAATGCATATTTTTCCATCTTTGCTTTCACCAGAAACAAGATTATAGCAAATATTTGAACATTACTGGCGCTAATACCGATAATCTGATGAATGTATCATTCGAAAGTCAAACTGGAAAAAACGGATTTGTTTTGGTAATTTAGCTTAAAAAACAACTTGTCCAGTGCACCTGCTGAGCTTCTAATGTTTTTATTTTATTTTATTGTCAATCGCAAACTGTTAACGAATAAGTCTAAATGAAATAACATGAAAGCACTTCAAACAGATCCTTTAAATATTTCTTTCCTCAATAGGTTTTAAATTTCTGTATTTTCAATGTCCACTCAGTAGCATGACTAAATTTCATGAATGAAGTTTGAACGAAAGGCAAAAGAGTTTGTTTGAAGAATATTTTCAAAATAACATACAACCAAAACTACCTGGAAAAGGTTTGACAAACATATAACAAAAACATACTTACTTAACATAAGATACCAAAGTAAGCACCCTATAGAATGGGCCTTTGAATACAAATTTTAAAAAATTTTCACACAGCGATAAGCAGCCCCTCTGCAACATATTTTCCTGGCTACGGCTTTGCCTGAAGATATTTCTTCCATATTAAAAGATGGTGTAAGTGTACTTTCAGTAAAAGCATTTTTAATATAATTTTCAATTTAGTCCATCGGACCGAAATAACAACGAAGTTGACAACCTCCAAAGTCCGCATCAATAAACAAGTCACCGATGCTTTTGACACAAATATCGGACTAAAGAAAGAAGATGGGCTGGCCCCATTGCTATTCAATTTGGATCTGGAATATGTTATAAATAAGCTACCTGTTGATACAAGAGGTACATAATTACACAAGTTGAGCCAACTAGTAACTCACGCGGATGACATCAACATTTTGCCACGATCATTAACAACCACCAAAGAAGTTTCTCTGAAACTCAACAGCAAAGCAAAACTAGTAGGGCTACAAATCAATGATAATAAAACAAAGCTCTTGTCGCAGTTGATGAAAAACACCTCAAATACAGTATCAAAAATGTGGATGAATTTGGGTATTTAGGGGGCAGAATAACAAGATGAAATACGTTGAAAAATACAGCTCGCGAATAAAATATTTTGTTCAGTTTTGATGATCTTGAAGACCAGGTGTAAAAACGGAAAAACCAAACCCTGCGTATACAAATATGTGATAAGACCTGTGTTATGCTATGAGTGTGAAACATGGACCCTAACGCAAGCATCCAAAAACATATTGAACGCCTTCCAAAGACGAGTTCTGAGGCGAATAATTGGATTGAGGCTAGACGGGGACAATGGTACAAGCATGAGCTGTATAAAATTTTTGGTGAACCGAAGGTCTTAATGATTATAAGTCTGTAGAAGCTGCAATGGGCTGGCCACATGAATCGTATGGACGAACAACGGATATACAAAAAGGTATTCGTTGGCAGAGCTGAAAGGTTAATACCAGTGGGGAACTGTGAAAACGCTAGCCTGACTCGGCCGATGTCGACAGTTCATCGCTGTTCGGATTTTGACATCGGAGGAGAATGAGACAGTTGGAGACGCTTGTTGCTGAAAGTAAAGGCTTAAGGGGCTGTAGCGCTACGAAGAAGAAGAAAACTATTTCAACACTATTAAACAAACAGACAGGAATTAAGGCATCAGACAGTGTAGCAATTATGCAAGTGATTTCATGTTAAATGAAACTAACATGTCGCAGTAGATTAATATTTACTAACCATCATAATAAGTGTCAGTTGCCAATCCTATGCTGGGGCAAGAAGTGAGAGGTAATGAAAGTAGTAAAAATTATCAATCAAAAAGCCATTTTATACCACACCACACAAGATTGGATACTTCAGTACGAAAGTGAAATACTTCAGGTTCCGCCCCAAATAATGTAGGAACTGCGGCCTGGTAAGGACACTTTACAACAATATACAAAGATAAAGAAAAAGGATGCCCTAAAATGTGGCCAGAACGAATGCAAAGGCTCGTGCAACGTTGCAATATGCGTATTATATAATAGCAATGACCATGTGGCCACTGACCAAAAATGCCCTAGGTGGGTCAATACAGACATGAAGTTGAAATGAGCACTATTCGAAGCTTCATAAATGGTGAAGCACAATATATCATCAACAAGAATAGATATGAAAGCCGCGATCTGGAAGACATTGCACAAATGGAGTTCTCTCAACTGAGCAGATATAAATTCACCAACAAAAGAAACCGTATCATAGATGTCAGGAAAGTTTTCATGAAACAAACTTATGCGCAAGTTATAGCGTCGAGAGAGAAAACCAAAAAAAAAAAAATTATCCATCAACAGAAACAACATACCTTCCCTACTGTGGAAAATATTCAACTTCTAACTAAACCCATCACGAATAACCTGACCATACCTTCAGATTTGGAAGAAACCATGCCTGACCTTCAAAAAAGCATAATGTCTCTGCTATCTTTGCAGGATGTAGACAATGTTATAGACAAGCGATTAATAGACAAACTGTCAGAATATCTTATTCTAGTTAAAAACAAATGTAGGGAGATAGCGGTGGAAGAATCACAACCTAACACGTCAAGAGACATGAAATAACAACCACAAATTTGCGATACATTATTATGATCTGACTTTTCAAAACGCATTTCGCATCAATCATTAATAAGGGAGGGTACTCTTGTATTTAATTTTATACATGTTTCTTTAAACTAGCTATTAAATCACAATAGACACTGACATTTCTGAAGCCATTTATCGGTCTATTCATTACTTACAACTTAATTTTTTATACTTTTATATTTAATGAGGGTCACATGGTCCTTTCCCATCACTGATCCCCTAATTTAAATATTGATCTTAAATTCCTAATTTCTACTAACGTAGTACCCAACGGGACCAGAAGCTTGGTCCTCATCCAATGCCTCAGCCTCAGTAGGCCACTTATATGAAAAAATAAAAATTAATCAAGAAATATCGATCACGCTGGCCAGCGCAAACTCTGCCAAATGTCATTTTTACGTCTTCAAAAAATAAGGCAGATTTCTGCAAAAAGCAGAAGTAAAGAACAGAAAACTACCACATCAATACTTCATTGATGATAGTTCAGATCATTTCATCCTGTGAAAAAGATTGAATCTAAAGTGATTTCATACCGCATGAAATTTTGGGATGTGAACCAGTGCACCCTTCAGAAACTAAAAACAATCATCGGTCACCTGCGTAGTGGGGCAAACCCGTCAGTCAGCGCCAGAAATATATTGATAAGTATTGAGCCTTTTTTGTCATTTTTCGATTGAATATTTCTTTTATGTAAAATGGATTTTATTTAAGTATATATTACCCATTATTATCTATGACCTTTTCCCATTTTTTGGGTAGAGCCATATGTGTAGAACTTCTGTGGTTTATCGGCGAAAAACATGGCCAAGTGATTTTCATAGTCCCTCTTTGAAGTGAATTTCTTTTCATTAAGGAAGTTCTGCAGAGACGGAAACAATGGTAGTCTGATGGTGCAAGGTCTGGACTATACGGTGGATGCATCAAAACTTCCCAGCCAAGCCCTGTCAATTTTGGCCGGGTCATCAAAGATGTGTGTGGTCTATCATTGTCATGATGGAAGACAACGTCCTTTCTATTGATCAATTCTGGCCGGTTTTTTTGAATTACTTGTTGGAATCTGGTTAATTGCTGACAGTACAGAGCCGAATCGAGTGTTTGGCCAGGTTCTAGCACCTCATGATGAACGATTCCCTTCCAACCCTACCATACATACAACATAGCCTTATTTGGTGTCAATCTTGGCTTTGAAGTCGTTTGTGATGATTCGCCTTTTCTGACCATGATCTTTTTCGTACGAAATTTTCATTTCTTACCCATTTTTCATCACCAATAATGATTTGCATCAAAAAATGGTTCGATTTCGTTGCGTTTTATTAGCAGTTCGCAAATGGAAATTCTGTCAATCAAATTTTTTTGTGTTAATTCATGCGGCACCCAAACGTCGAGCTTCTTCATGTATCCAGCCTTAAGCAAATGGTTCAAAACTGTTTGGTGATGGATATTTAGTTCCTTAACAATGTCATGGCGGCTTACGAGTATGTGTCGGTCTTTTCAATTTTCGTAAGATTTCATCAACTTTTTCAGTGATTGGTCGACCCGAGCGAGGTGCATCTTTGACATCAAAATTTCCAGAACGAAAAAGAGCGAACCATCTCTTGGCTGTGGCTTTTGATAAAGTGTGTTAACCGTAGACACGACCAATTTTTTCACGAACCTGCGATGCATTGTCACCTTGATTGTAGTCAAAGGCATCGTCCACCCTGAATTTGTTTCTCCTGCACAAACCGTCAACGCCAAGTTTTATGTGGAAGTGCTCAAGAGACTCAAACGAAGGGTCAATCGGGTCTAACAAGACATCGCAGCTGACTGAAAGTTGCACCACGACAACGCCCCGGCTCACACCACCTTTCTTGTGAACCGCTACCTGACTAAGGCCGGCATCCCAACGCTTCCGCAGCCGGCCTACAGCCCAGATGTGGCTCCCCTGACTTCTTTTTGCTTCCTCGCCTGAAAAGGCCAATGAAAGGCAAGTATTTTGAGACGACAGAGGTGATCCAAGCAGCTTGCACCGCGGCTCTTAAGGCTATTCCGGAGAACGCCTTCCGTGACGCCTTCAATGCTTGGAAATCGCGCTGACAGCGCTGCATCGACGCAGAAGGAGCCTACTTTGAAAGTTTTTAAAGAATTGTAACGATTGACTCAATAAATTTTTTTAACTCGGCTTAGTCCTATTACTTTCCAGACAAACCCTGTATATATATATATATGTATATATATGCATACGAGTGTATATACGTAGATTTCGAAATTGGAGGACGCGAAACAGTTGGAGGTTCTTTTTGGAGGAAGTTGTACTTCTATGAAAAAGAAGAAGAATATACGGGTGAAATTGAAACCTTTCTTTCCTTTTGATGTTGGCTAAAAAATATATAATCGTCTGAAATCACAAATTTTGGCCTACTATGCTATGTTATCAAATTTTCAGAAATATTTAACATGTTTTTAACCAACTTCAAATACGAAAGAAGGACATAATTTTAATTTGGATTCAATTCATGAATTCTCAACCATAACTTTGAACGGAGATAAGCAATAAGATCCTATTCTCAGAAAAATGTTTGGTTTTCTTTTCATTAGTTCTTATTTGAAGGACATATAAATCCAATAACGGTAAACAACGAGCCACGGTATTTGAATTCATTTCACAGTTTTAGTGCCAATTTCTCTTTACTAGGAATTAATCTGTGCTTGGATTCCATTTATTAAGGTTGAACTTATTGAACTCTTCATGATCAACAAACAGTCAGTGCGGCGTACTATTGCCAGTTTTTTCAGTCAGCAAAAATCTCCTACCGAAACAAAAGACGAGGTATGCCTACTAAAGAAGCCACCCTTCTCAATGACAACGCTAGGCTGAAGAGAAATGGGCTGGGAAACACTCGAACATCCTCTTATAGTCCAGAACTATCCCATTGTGACTACTTTTTGTTCACACCTCTGAAAGAACCATTTTTGTGGGAGAAGTGTGTAGTCAACGTAGAAGACTTCATCGAGAGATGTTGATATCTTCTTCTTCGTAGCACTACAGCCATCCTCAAGCCTTCGCTTCCTGCAACAAGTGCCCCCAACTGTCTCGGTCCATTGACCACGTCCTCCGATTTCGAAAGACAAGCAGTAGTGAACAGCCCTCGTCAACTAAGTCAGAGCAGCGTTTTCCTGGTGGTTGCCGCCGTTCAGTTTTTCCAACGAATACCTTTTTGTGTTGCAGCTTCTGCAGTATTGCAGACCTACGGCGCGACAAAAATGTCATTCAGCTCATGGTTGCCTTAGAACCTGCTTTCAATACGTTCGCGGATACTTGAGTTAGAGTCCATGCTTTACAATCATAGCACATCATTATTTTCTGACTTATCCCTGTTGTTCGGACTAGAAAATTTTGCTCATAATTTAGAACAGAACAAGTTGGGTAGACAGACCTACGCTCATGTCAGAAGGATTTTGGACCCAACTTCTTCGAAATGCAGTCACCAGCAGCAAATAAAAATAAGAAACATGTCAAAGAAATGTGCACGTTTAAAAGGAAATCCATTGTTTCAACTAACAAAATCATTCAAATCATGAATTCCCAAAAATATTTATCTTGTTGATCTTATTTGAAAGACAGCTTAAATATCGAATTGTGTTGTGTTTAAAGGTACCTTTACGATTTTATTGTGGAAAATGTGAAATTAGATGATCATACTATTACTAACAAAGTTGAGCGAATTTTGACTTCTAAGATATTTGTTGTTGTTGTACTCATAATCATCTACTTCCATAGTTTTTTCAGATTTTCCGGATCACAGGTGTCCAATAGCGGGCGAGGACATAAATTTTTGCTGTATTTCGCCTCCCTGTCCACCCCTCAAAGCAAAAACTGTAAGTTTAAGAACTGTTTTGAAAAGTTCTCATCGAGACCTTTTATTTGATACCCATACCAGCTACCTTTGATGAAAGTTTTTCTTCGGAGGCTACTCCCCTATATAAGGGGACCCCCCTTGAATACCTTATAAAATATTTTTGTAGTTGAACTTTAAAGAGAGCACCACTTTACACCTACATATAAAATTTTATGTTTCTAGCTTAAGTAGTTTGCGAGAAAAATTGCTGTGATACACGGACGGACGGATGGATGGAAAGACAAGACGCGATTTTAATAGGGTTTTGTAAAATTATTTTACGAAACCCTAACAATTATTTAATCAGCATGAATCAACGCCTGCATTTTGTTGGTAGTTAATTGTTGCCTCTAAAAATCACTCCCAAAAAACCCTCTTGAAAAATAAGTCATAAAAAGGATAAAAGTTGTATGGAATCGAATATCAAATCAGTTTGCCCGTTTCGTAAAGTAAACAGGATTCACTTATTGATCAATGGTAAATAAATTGAGAAAAATCTGATTTAGCTTTTTTTTCTTAAAGTTTCCTTCAAACTTCAGTATTACCACGTCAAAATTATGGGGCTTAAACATAATAAAAATTTCGCAGGCATTATATTTACCAAGAAACACTATCATAGTTTCCTTGCTTGAAGTAACGCGTTTCAGATTTTTTGTGTCTTGCTGGCTCTATCGCTCAACGTACACATTTGCATTGTTTCATATGTATCACAAAGTAATCCCCTAATATACAATTTCCTCACATCCGGTTCTTCTATCATACAATTGCTTTACTTTCTGGAAAATGTTCATTAATTAGATCAAAGATGTGGCACACAATGAATTTAATTTTGAGTTTTAAACTCTCTAGTCAGTCGATTTCAAAGTTCTAATTATACACCCACGGAGTAAACTTCAATACATTCATTGCCTGATTCTCTCAGCGACGACTCTACGTTTGCAAGGATACGTTTCCTTGCGAGCATGGTGAGGATGTCGTGTATAGTGAGTTGAGCTCACTTTCACTGAAGTTCACCTGCAACATAGACATTCTCATACGGGGTACCTGTGCACAGGATGCTGGCGGAATACTACGACTAGAACCGGGGCACACCTTGATGTAAATCAATAAATTACATCTATATACAGCAGCACGATTTGAAAGCTGGTAAAGCAGTTATATATTACCGATTTTCATTATGTGCACGAAAGCCATCGCAATACCTTCTACACTGAAAAGTAGTAAATATCGCCATATAGAAGCAGTCTACGGGCTCCACCATGATTCACAGGATATTTTCATGCCTTGCAGTTTACTTGTTCATGGTTGACTATCGTAGAAGGCGGAGGATGGTGGAACTTTGACCAGGTTGAGGAGTTAGCATTCTGAAGAAATTTCAGCATTGCAAATCGCCCTTTCAATTCATTGAAATGAAGCAAATGACATTATACTGATATGCTCAGAAAATGAAGTCATTCATATTTCGTATGTTTCCGCTGGTAGAGAATCGGAAACAGAAACAAAAGTCTTTTGATTTGTTTAATCTTAAAAACTAAGATGGGCTTTTTGATGAATGTCTACTAGAGCAACAATATCTAATAATTCTCATTCTTGATACCTACTCGAATATAAATAATTTTTGCTTAAAAGTCGTTCAGTAATTTCAATGGTAAGCCTAAAAGTATGCAATATATTTTTGATTCGGACTGTGCTGTTGCTGCACAATCGAGCAAATTTACGAGTGTACCATTTGGACCCAATATGTTTTTCAGTATTCGTTTATGCAACGGGTGACATTACTTTGGAGTTAAAAATAGCACATCCCTAAAATTTTGCTAGCCAAGCAGAATCAAATTTTACCAAGTTTTCCCCTATACTGATTATAATTTTTAATAAAACTATCTCAACATTAATAATTTATTTCAGAGCATTTTTCAGTTGAATGTGCTGGTAACAGTAAGGACATCGTCCGATTTAACATTTTATGCTTTTATTCACTCAAATAAAATCTTAAAACTATATGAAATAAGTTAAAATATATTATAACTGGAATATAATCAAATGCATACATGATCAGACAGTTAAGAATCGGGCGAAATTCGTTTATGCTAAGGATTTTCGCCCTAACTTCACGAAGATGATATAATTCAGAAAGGATTACCATTTTTGTATCATCCAAATACTAAAAACTGATACTTTATGAAAAGTGTTCCATTATCAAAAAGCTCCAGAATCTTTCAGCATTTAATGAAGTTTGTTTCCCAATTCATTGATTTAGAGCAACCTGTTTATGCAATCGGCCTTTACATCTTATTCTTTTTGTAAAAAATCAGTTTGTATACTTATAAACCATGGAGTGCTAAATTTCTTTCAGGTTCCACTTTCCCAAGCTCTGGAAATTAAAGTTTCTAACAAATTGTTTTACACATAATAATGTCAAAAGAGTTATTATATATAGTGGCAACAGTTTCAATGAAATCGAGAATCGATATATGATTATTTATAAACAAAAAGTTGATATTATACAATGAATCATGGACTAGAAAAGTTGATTATGATCGTGGGAACAAACCACGTATCCACTGTTTATTGATGTGAACTCTACTCCATCAGCTACAAATGGTTGCATTGGTGACGACTTATCTTAATTGCTTATATGCTTTAAAGGAAAAGTTTAAACTTCAAAGCCGATTTTCTCGAATATCTCTGAGATGTGTGAAAAATGATTCTAAGGAAAATTTATTGAGTATCATTACTACCACTTCTGAATATTTCAAACCATAAGGCCATCATGTAAGTCAATCTTGATTCTACAATTTAGCTCATCTTTGACAGCATAGCGCACCAAAGCTTGGGTAACTAAGGTCGCGGGGCCGGAAGTGATGCCCTTTCAAAGTTTTCGATACAGAAGATGAACATTTAAAAACAATTTAAAAAAAATCGCAGCATCAGAAGCTATGCAAGTTGGGGAAAACGAACAAAACTTTTTGCTTAGCGATGCCCTTCCTGCAGTCTGATTGAGTGCAAAAGTAAGGGGTTTGTGGTCTGTAAGCACAAAAAATTCAACACACTAATGATGGTCACTATCATGAGAAGATGCCAACTCACGTTAATTACACTTTGTCTTGACTCTGCGCTGGAAAATTTCATTTAAGAGAAAGTCAGTATAAGCCAACAATCTTTCTGTTTTTAATGTAGGTCCTAACCCATTACCATATCAGATGCATTAAAAGTAAGTCTCGAAGGTACACTCTCTTGAAAATGAAAGAAGAGCACAGGTTCTACTAAACTGTTTGGGGTCCATTGACCTATTTTTAACTCTTACTTTTTCAGGTTAGTGAAGAATTTGTCGTTTGGATCCAAACAATATGAGCGTTCTACTGGAAACGTATGAAAAGTTAATGACATTTAAAGACCATAAAAAGTTTCTGACTATTGAGTAATTTTCAAAAATTAAACTATCTGGAATTAATTGAGCCAAGCTATTTGGATCAAAATTTGCTAGAATAAGTGAAATTGCTTTCTTCCTAGAGTCATACTATACACTCTGCTGCCCTACAATAAGCACTAACTATTCCTTCTCATATTAAACACCGCTACGAAGATCCAAATCCATCCATACCATCCCTTACAGCACAGCCTAAACTCCACAAACTCAATATTCCTCTCCGACCTATTATCAACTACTGCCATGCTCCTGCACACTAACTAGCACGGTACTTGGCAACGGTATTGGCTGATTCCATGCATCTTGATAACAAATGTACTTCGAAAAATAGCTAGCGAGCTGCACCACCCCTCTAACATTGACTGACACTTATCGACTATGATCACTCAACGACACCAGCCTCCACACGTCTATACCCGTCGATAAAATGCAGACCATGCTAAAAGAAAAACGTTCATTCAATAACAGCCAACGATTAAGTGGATCATAAAGACCACAACCAAGCAAAACTATTTTAGGCTCAATTTTTACACATACGAGTACATTGCCAAGGACGATTTGGGTATGGGACATCCAATGTTTAAAATAGTGTCAGAAATATTCTTAAAATCAGTGAAAGACATTTTATACCCAAACTTGTTGAAAGATTCAATGCGATATTTTACAACCAATATATGGATGACAGTTTCATCGTTATTGACTCAGAAGAAAGTAAATTAGATGTACTACTTACTTATATTAATGAAATAAACCCAAATATAAATTTCAATATAGAAAAAAGAAGGAAACGGACAACTCAAATATATGGACCTGACCGGGGTACTGGAACAAACATAATTAGACTATAAAATATACAGAAAACTAACCACAACTGATCATGCCATACATGTTACATACATCTAACCACCCTGCGGAACATAAACTAAAAGCGCACAGATCAATGGCGAAGAGAATTCACTCCATCTCCATGACTCCTACTAACTACTTCGACGAACTACATAGCATTTACAGAATATCTTGAATTAACGGAAACAAACAACGTCATATAGATGAACTTATTACACAGTACACACAAAAACAGGAACGCTAACTGACAGAAAAATACAAGAATGACCAACAGTGGACTTCGATCACATACGTTGCAAAGAGACATACAAACTATCAAGCTTCCTGAAAAAGTAAACTGAAACCAAAACTGAACGACACATGAATCTACGCGAATAGGAGCATATCTAAATTACCTGCAAGGACTGCGACATGGTACACATAGGAAGGACAACACGGAAACCAACAGCAAGATATAAAGAGCTCTTATGATTTTTCTTACACAACAAGACATACTCGAACTACGCGACGCAATACAAAACCACACATAGAAGCCTGCCTCTATTTCATTGTTAACAAACAAAACAAACAACCGAGACTTGATATCCTAGAAAGACTTGAAATATGTAAAAATAGAAAGACAGATGGTAGCATTATCAACAAATAACTTATCACGAATTCCGGTACAATTTTCTCAATACTAGACCATATCCTCTGACGAAGCCGAAGCGAGACAAACCAGAGCAAATGGACACCCAACAACCCAAAAAACAAACTGATATCCTTCTACCTGCCTAACCCATCGTACACCTATATAAAGTCATTTCCTTCCACACTTACTTTAGACCGTGAAGATGACTCTGATCATTGCTGCAATGCATGTGTTTTTTGGTCAGATCATGAACGTTTTTTGTTGTCATGAAGAAGGAAATTGTTGGAGGCTTGGCACATCTTTCTCCATTACATTTTATAATCATTGGCCATATATAGTGAATGCTTATTTTTAGGAAGGAAGTTAACAACATGACTTCAAATCTATGAAAGGAATGTAGTCAACTTTATCCAATAAAATCCCGGAGCATCACTCTCATTGTATTCCTTGACGGCTTCTGGTTTGTCATCTGCCTGGTTTGTCATCTGCAATTTTTGATCCTTAGTAGGTTACCTCAGGCTCAACTCCGGTCGATATTTCTTTGTATCTTGAAATTCGTGGACGCGAAATTTCGTTTGTACCTAGTGGGCCCTTAACCTTGGGAAAAGAGCTCGCTCCACAAAACCGCAATGCTAGTTTGCCAGCGCATTCACGCGTCGTCAGACAAGCCCAATCTTGGCGAATCCCGCCATCCTCTTTTGCGGAGGTAGCAGACCATTGCTGCAGTCCTTCACGGACATTTATCACACCCATTTTCACTACATATCAATGTGGAATACAAGTTTATTTTTCATAGTTTTGGCCACAACAACATTTTCAGTAAGATGCATCAGTTTACTGATACCCAGTGAAAGAGTTACCTTTAAGCCTAAGCCTCCCTCCAACCTTTCGTGCCAATGAAATTGTGTACTTTATAAGACTAGTCTAAATTAAGTTTGACATTTTAAAGACATACAAAAGAATTCTGCACGTTCATTTGAAAAACAGCTGTGACTAAAAAATTTCTTCAACTCCAAAAGAGGGAAGATTATCAGTATATATTTTACTGTTGCTTCTTTTTAAGGCTTTGTAAAAAAAATTTACAAAGACCTACTGGTTTCGCGTCGTGCTTGTCCATCTGCCCATCTGTTTGGGCGTAACAGAAAGTTTCCTCAGAAACTATACCAGCTAAAAAGCTGCAACTTTGTGAAAAGGTCAGCAGTAATGGCCTCTAAAATGTAGGGCTTATCAAATATTTCAAAATTTTTTAAGGGCTTCCGTTCTAACAACGAAGTAGCCCTTAAAATTTTTATTTATCAAAAGTAGCCGAGTGAGGTATTAAATGAAAGGCTTTGATTAAAACTTTTACAATCTGAAACAAAAAAGACATTTTGTGCATTCAGGGGTAACGAAATGTGACCTGAGCAGCAATAAACTGTCTTCGTTTAACGGGCCAGACCAGCGTTTCCTCAGTTTCTACACTCGCCTTCGCCCTTCGATTGTCCTAACGAATAACTTCTTAGGTATCCGTTGTTCCTCCATACGATTCACATGCCCAGTCCATTGCAGCCTCCGTAGTGTTACAATCGTTGAGATCTCCGGACCGTCAAAAATTTCATTCAGCTCGTGGTTGCATCGAATTCACCGTTGGTCTCCGTCTAGCTTCACTCCAATTATTCGTCTCAGAACCCGTCGCTAAAAGGCATTCAAAATGTTTTTGGATACTTGGGTCAGGGTCCATGTTCTTTATTTTTCTATGTATCCAGCTGGTCATCAAGGTCGTTAGAACTGAATACATTGTTTTATTTACGAGCTGTATTTTTTGGCATATTTCGACTCTCTCATTAGCGATTCTCGTTATTTTGGCGCCTAAAATCACAAATTCGTACACATTTTTGATATTGTGTTCAGCAGGTGTGATATTTTGAGTGTTTGAGTTATTTTTCCTCAAATACTTCATGAATTCTGTTTCATTCTCATTGATTTTGCCCTACCAGGTTTTGCCTCGATGTCAAATATCAGAAAAAGTTCTTTGGCAACTTTTGACGAGCCTGACAAATATAGGGTTTTCCAATAAGAGGTGTTATTTTGATATTAAAAGAAAAATGCCATTTTTTAATACAAATGATCAAATGTTTATTTCATTATAAAGAAGAAGGTATACCGTTAATAGTCAAAAATAACATCAGGCAAATGACCACCACAACACGCTTATAGGACCATATCCTTTACATTAAATTTTGCATAACCTAATCGCAAAGTAGCTGTCCTATGTCCTCGATAGCCTCACGAATTCCATCTTTGAGGTCTTGAATCAACGCTGGGCTATTGGCGTAGACCTTCTCTTTCACGTGGCCCCAAAGGAAGAAGTCGCAAGGTGTTAAATCCCAAGATCTATTCAAAATAACACCTCTTATTCGAGAGCCCTGTACATTTTTCTTGAAATTTTGGTCCGAATTGAAGTGAAATTGAGACCTCCAGCGTGTTTACGAATGTCATTTTATTCCGAATATATATATATATATATATATATATATATATATATATATATATATATATATATATATATATATATATATATATATATATATATATGTATATATACATATGCATATGTATCTATAAGGGGTGTGTTTTTTAGAGGTATAGAACTTTAAGTTGGCAACACTCTATAATGCTACGTATGGTGTGACCGTTGTCATACGTTTTATGGTGAATTTGGTTTGTCATCTTACCACAAATAGGTTTTATAGGCCGATGGTATATATTACCGGAATATTTCGTTAGTATCATTTGACATCATATTTGCATGATGGTATTTACAGAGGATTTTTATAGAGGTATAGAACTGTTAGTCGGCAATACTTTTTAATACTGCGTATGGTGCGACAGCTGGCATGTGGTTTATGGTTAGTTTGGTTAACCGTTTCACGAATTTCACGAATAGGAGGGAATGGAAGACAACATTCGACGCTTTATTAAAGAGATACGGCCCCAATTATTGGTTAGAGTCGTCGAAAATATGAACCTCCGCCAGTTAGAGTGGCAGAGAATTATCTTTCCAATAAAACCAACAACATGTTTTGTTCTATTTCAAAGTTCTATACCTTTAAAAAAATTTTTATAACACACACACACACACACACACACACACACACACACACACATATATATATATATATATATATATATATATATATATATATATATATATATATATATATATATATATATATATATATATATATGTGTGTGTGTGTGTGTGTGTGTGTGTGTGTGTTATAAAAATTTTTTTAAAGGTATAGAACTTTGAAATAGAACAAAACATGTTGTTGGTTTTATTGGAAAGATAATTCTCTGCCACTCTAACTGGCGGAGGTTCATATTTTCGACGACTCTAACCAATAATTGGGGCCGTATCTCTTTAATAAAGCGTCGAATGTTGTCTTCCATTCCCTCCTATTCGTGAAATTCGTGAAACGGTTAACCAAACTAACCATAAACCACATGCCAGCTGTCGCACCATACGCAGTATTAAAAAGTATTGCCGACTAACAGTTCTATACCTCTATAAAAATCCTCTGTAAATACCATCATGCAAATATGATGTCAAATGATACTAACGAAATATTCCGGTAATATATACCATCGGCCTATAAAACCTATTTGTGGTAAGATGACAAACCAAATTCACCATAAAACGTATGACAACGGTCACACCATACGTAGCATTATAAAGTGTTGCCAACTTAAAGTTCTATACCTCTAAAAAACACACCCCTTATAGATACATATGCATATGTATATATACATATATATATATATATATATATATATATATATATATATATATATATATATATATATATATATATATATATATATATATATATATTCGGAATAAAATGACATTCGTAAACACGCTGGAGGTCTCAATTTCACTTCAATTCGGACCAAAATTTCAAGAAAAATGTACAGGGCTCTCGAATAAGAGGTGTTATTTTGAATAGATCTTGGGATTTAACACCTTGCGACTTCTTCCTTTGGGGCCACGTGAAAGAGAAGGTCTACGCCAATAGCCCAGCGTTGATTCAAGACCTCAAAGATGGAATTCGTGAGGCTATCGAGGACATAGGACAGCTACTTTGCGATTAGGTTATGCAAAATTTAATGTAAAGGATATGGTCCTATAAGCGTGTTGTGGTGGTCATTTGCCTGATGTTATTTTTGACTATTAACGGTATACCTTCTTCTTTATAATGAAATAAACATTTGATCATTTGTATTAAAAAATGGCATTTTTCTTTTAATATCAAAATAACACCTCTTATTGGAAAACCCTATATTTGTCAGGCTCGTCAAAAGTTGCCAAAGAACTTTTTCTGATATTTGACATCGAGGCAAAACCTGGTAGGGCAAAATCAATGAGAATGAAACAGAATTCATGAAGTATTTGAGGAAAAATAACTCAAACACTCAAAATATCACACCTGCTGAACACAATATCAAAAATGTGTACGAATTTGTGATTTTAGGCGCCAAAATAACGAGAATCGCTAATGAGAGAGTCGAAATATGCCAAAAAATACAGCTCGTAAATAAAACAATGTATTCAGTTCTAACGACCTTGATGACCAGCTGGATACATAGAAAAATAAAGAACATGGACCCTGACCCAAGTATCCAAAAACATTTTGAATGCCTTTTAGCGACGGGTTCTGAGACGAATAATTGGAGTGAAGCTAGACGGAGACCAACGGTGAATTCGATGCAACCACGAGCTGAATGAAATTTTTGACGGTCCGGAGATCTCAACGATTGTAACACTACGGAGGCTGCAATGGACTGGGCATGTGAATTGTATGGAGGAACAACGGATACCTAAGAAGGTATTCGTTAGGACAATCGAAGGGCGAAGGCGAGTGTAGAAACTGAGGAAACGCTGGTCTGGCCCGTTAAACGAAGACAGTTTATTGCTGCTCAGGTCACATTTCGTTACCCCTGAATGCACAAAATGTCTTTTTTGTTTCAGATTGTAAAAGTTTTAATCAAAGCCTTTCATTTAATACCTCAC
The DNA here is from genome assembly GCA_963969285.1 of Odontomyia ornata. Lineage (NCBI taxonomy): Eukaryota > Metazoa > Arthropoda > Insecta > Diptera > Stratiomyidae > Odontomyia > Odontomyia ornata. The sequence goes on along the minus strand of OZ017740.1, from coordinate 31,248,659 downwards.
TCGGCTACTTTTGATGAATAAAAATTTTAAGGGCTACTTCGTTGTTAGAACGGAAGCCCTTAAAAAATTTTGAAATATTTGATAAGCCCTACATTTTAGAGGCCATTACTGCTGACCTTTTCACAAAGTTGCAGCTTTTTAGCTGGTATAGTTTCTGAGGAAACTTTCTGTTACGCCCAAACAGATGGGCAGATGGACAAGCACGACGCGAAACCAGTAGGTCTTTGTAAATTTTTTTTACAAAGCCTTAAAAAGAAGCAACAGTAAAATATATACTGATAATCTTCCCTCTTTTGGAGTTGAAGAAATTTTTTAGTCACAGCTGTTTTTCAAATGAACGTGCAGAATTCTTTTGTATGTCTTTAAAATGTCAAACTTAATTTAGACTAGTCTTATAAAGTACACAATTTCATTGGCACGAAAGGTTGGAGGGAGGCTTAGGCTTAAAGGTAACTCTTTCACTGGGTATCAGTAAACTGATGCATCTTACTGAAAATGTTGTTGTGGCCAAAACTATGAAAAATAAACTTGTATTCCACATTGATATGTAGTGAAAATGGGTGTGATAAATGTCCGTGAAGGACTGCAGCAATGGTCTGCTACCTCCGCAAAAGAGGATGGCGGGATTCGCCAAGATTGGGCTTGTCTGACGACGCGTGAATGCGCTGGCAAACTAGCATTGCGGTTTTGTGGAGCGAGCTCTTTTCCCAAGGTTAAGGGCCCACTAGGTACAAACGAAATTTCGCGTCCACGAATTTCAAGATACAAAGAAATATCGACCGGAGTTGAGCCTGAGGTAACCTACTAAGGATCAAAAATTGCAGATGACAAACCAGGCAGATGACAAACCAGAAGCCGTCAAGGAATACAATGAGAGTGATGCTCCGGGATTTTATTGGATAAAGTTGACTACATTCCTTTCATAGATTTGAAGTCATGTTGTTAACTTCCTTCCTAAAAATAAGCATTCACTATATATGGCCAATGATTATAAAATGTAATGGAGAAAGATGTGCCAAGCCTCCAACAATTTCCTTCTTCATGACAACAAAAAACGTTCATGATCTGACCAAAAAACACATGCATTGCAGCAATGATCAGAGTCATCTTCACGGTCTAAAGTAAGTGTGGAAGGAAATGACTTTATATAGGTGTACGATGGGTTAGGCAGGTAGAAGGATATCAGTTTGTTTTTTGGGTTGTTGGGTGTCCATTTGCTCTGGTTTGTCTCGCTTCGGCTTCGTCAGAGGATATGGTCTAGTATTGAGAAAATTGTACCGGAATTCGTGATAAGTTATTTGTTGATAATGCTACCATCTGTCTTTCTATTTTTACATATTTCAAGTCTTTCTAGGATATCAAGTCTCGGTTGTTTGTTTTGTTTGTTAACAATGAAATAGAGGCAGGCTTCTATGTGTGGTTTTGTATTGCGTCGCGTAGTTCGAGTATGTCTTGTTGTGTAAGAAAAATCATAAGAGCTCTTTATATCTTGCTGTTGGTTTCCGTGTTGCCCTTCCTATGTGTACCATGTCGCAGTCCTTGCAGGTAATTTAGATATGCTCCTATTCGCGTAGATTCATGTGTCGTTCAGTTTTGGTTTCAGTTTACTTTTTCAGGAAGCTTGATAGTTTGTATGTCTCTTTGCAAGCGTATGTGATCGAAGTCCACTGTTGGTCATTCTTGTATTTTTCTGTCAGTTAGCGTTCCTGTTTTTGTGTGTACTGTGTAATAAGTTCATCTATATGACGTTGTTTGTTTCCGTTAATTCAAGATATTCTGTAAATGCTATGTAGTTCGTCGAAGTAGTTAGTAGGAGTCATGGAGATGGAGTGAATTCTCTTCACCATTGATCTGTGCGCTTTTAGTTTATGTTCCGCAGGGTGGTTAGATGTATGTAACATGTATGGCATGATCAGTTGTGGTTAGTTTTCTGTATATTTTATAGTCTAATTATGTTTGTTCCAGTACCCCGGTCAGGTCCATATATTTGAGTTGTCCGTTTCCTTCTTTTTTCTATATTGAAATTTATATTTGGGTTTATTTCATTAATATAAGTAAGTAGCACATCTAATTTACTTTCTTCTGAGTCAATAACGATGAAACTGTCATCCATATATTGGTTGTAAAATATCGCATTGAATCTTTCAACAAGTTTGGGTATAAAATGTCTTTCACTGATATATATATATATATATATATATATATATATATATCAATATATATATATATATATATATATATATATATATATATTATATATATATATATATATATATATATATATATATATATATATATATATATATATATATATATATATATATGCAAATACATATAGATTGTGACAAAAAAGCACCCGGAAATCGCAAATAAAACGCAAAATATTTAATTATTAATATTTATATTAATATTATTATTATTTATTTTGTCGCCTTCAAAGTAATCCCCATCAGATGCCCTCCACTTACGCCAACGATTTTTTCAGTCCTCAAAACACTTTTCATAAGCACTTTTTGGGATGGGCTTTAAATTCGGTAACAATAAAAAAAAAATCGCAACGCACTGTTGAGGTGTACCGACTTAAGCAGCTGCTGTAAAAAAACTGGTTGACAGATCGCGCTCATATTTGGCATAGTAATTAAGGACGGTCCTACCAGCTTATCAAAATACATTTTTTTGAAATATCATTTACCCGGGGAATTTAAATTACACTTTCCAGGTACTTCGTTGTCTCAATGTATATACACATCCATACGTATATGTATATATATGATACTCTATGCAAAAGTTAAATTTCTATCATGCATGCAGAGAGTGGCTAACGGCCAATGTTGAATTTTTATTTTCATGCAAATACTCAGAATGAAAAATGTATAGTCAAAAAATTGATATATTGTATTTTCTGGAAAAGAACCCGGTAAGTGTGAATAGATGTGACATCGAAAATTATACATAATGGTGAATTTTAAGTTTAGTAAAGCACCCCCGTAAATAAGTGCACAAATATCCTTCCGAAGGATGTACATATGTCCTTGTATCATTGCCTCACCACTTTGCCCCTCTAACATTACAGTAATGTCACACTCCCTAAAATTTTCAATGAATAGCAAATAACAAGTTGGGTAAACAGACCTACGCTCATGTCAGAAGGGTTTTGTATCCAATTTACAAAATGTAGTCATCAGATCGAATCAAATCAAGAAACATGTCAAAGACGATTTTATTGGAAAAAGTATGAAAAACGCGGATCATACAATTTTTGTTATTGCTACGCTCATAAATATCTCCCTTGATAATTATTTCAGATGTCCATTCGCGAGGGAGGAAACACATTTTTCATGTATTGCCCCCCTGTGCCCCCACTGAAGCAAAAACTGACAGTTTGAGAACTGTTTTGAAAAGCTCCCATGAAAACTTTCATTTCATACTCATATCGGCTACGTTTGATGAATTTTTTTTTCAGGGCCACTCTCCCGTACTGTTACCGATTAATTGCCAATTTTTTCGAATCCTAGAATGGTTACAAAACCCTTTTGCTAGGAGCTCTCTCCCGCCTTCTTGACTTGTTTCACTTATGAGGATTAATTGTAGGTACTCATCTTCAGTCATTCATTAAATTGAATCAAGTGTTCAAAGCATGCACCTTAAACGCTGAAGTTGGGAAAAAATGACTCAAAATAATTCAATCTTCGCATTTAAAACAGCCACTATTTTGTTTTACAATTACTGATACCACTAGCTGACCCGATTCTCAAAGATATACATGACACTTATCATTCCTGAAATTTTCATGCAAATCCTAGCAAAACTGTAGTGTCTGAGTCGGTAAAAAGCGCATGTTGTTCCATAGCCATATGTTGCCATAGTAATAAATGCAGCGCATATTGTTCCATAGTAATATAGGAAAATTCAAACCGCTATAACTTCGCTAAATATGATTCAATCTTTATGAAACTTTCAGAATAGATCAATTTTATAAATAGTCAATAGTGTACTGAATTTTATTGAATTTAAGGGTACCGTTAAGATTTTATTCAAGAAATTATAAAATCGATAAATCATACTATTACTTACAAAGTTGAGTGAATTACGACTTCTCACGTATTTGCTGGTGTTGTACTCACCAAGGCCTACATTCCTGATTTTTTTCAGATTTTTCGGATCACAGGTGTCCAATCGCGAGGGGGGGGGGGACACAAATTCTTCGTGTATTTCCCCTCCCTGTGCGCCCCTCGAAGCGAACTTTGGCAAACTAAGACCTGTTTTGAAAAGTTCTTGTCAAGACCCTTCATCTGAAGGGTCGGCTACCTTCAATGAAATTTTTTTGTCGGTGGGTCACTCCCCTATATGGGGAGACCCCCCTTAAATACCTCATTAAATTTTTTGTAGTTGAACTTTGAAGAGAGCACCACTTTACACCTACATACAAAATTTGATGCTTCTAGCTTAAGTAGTTTCCGAGAAAAACTGCTGTGACAGCCGGACGGACGGACGGACGGACGGACAGACAGACGGACAGACAGGACGCGATTTTAGAAGGGTTTTGTAAAATTATTTTACAAAACCCTAAAAAAGTTGATTATTTGAAATATACGCACCCTTTTGTTTCTCAAAATCCCTTAACACAATAATTCAAAGCTTTTATAAACGTGGGCTATGAAGGGTTAATAAGGTTACCAAAACAGCTAACTGTTTTTTGAAAGAACATCAGCTTAAAAAAGGCAAGATGCTTTTTCCTGAACATGTTGTCAAGAAATCCCTTCAAAATTTCCCACATACATAAATTCAATTAGTGCCCAATAAATCTGGCATAGAAATGACCGAAGTTTTTAAAAATGCGCTAATTAAAGGGAATTTTCAGCACTATTCTCCCGTGAATGTTTGCATCTTCGAATCAAAGTCAAGGTCACACACATATAAACTCCGAAAAAATTCGATCAAAGTCCACTTAAGTATGCGAATAGTTCCTATGTATGAGCACAAAGCTCACCACACACGATTATATTTTTTCATTTCGTGCATTTCATCTATTCATAAATTACACAGCTATAAGAATGCTTTGCTTTGATCGTGATTCTATGATAAAAAAATAAAATGCATTAGACAATCTTTCTTGCTCTTCACATCCTAGAAAATCTCTGCTTTATTCTTAGAAGACCTCGATAAAAGCAAATCACTTTATATTGGCTTTAAGAAGATGGAACGAACTCTTGGCCTTGCACTCTTACACCAAATTACAGAGGTCTTTGTCAACAAGTTGATTACTCGATAGCAATGACATTGAATTAATATACTTTGCCAATGAATTCTTCAGATCACCTTGAAAAGTTCAGTTGCCAATTTCAGATATACGAAGATTCATCTAATGCGCAACATCTGTACAAATAGATGCGCTCTTTTTTATTCAGTTCCACTAAACAAGGTATGTGTTTAACTGAAACTCGCTTGAAATATTCTTACCTTCGCTTAGATACCTCTATTCTTCAATAGATTCAACGATCCAGAGAGATGAAGCATTTTGCAAATAAAAACATTGGTTGTTTGTAGAAATCAGAAGGTAGGAAGATCCAGCGGGAAGCAAAATGATTCTCATGAGTCTTGTAGTTGATTTTATTGAATCAAATACAAAACGAAATAATAAATCAGATTTATTAATGCATAAAATGGGCCCAAAATGTTAAAGCAGTTTTTTTTTCTAAGCTTTGTTGAATACTCGTATTTCATCAACTTACTAGACTATTGATGTTCCTTGTAAATTACTAAGGATTCTATGGGCAGCTATTTTGATTGTGCTACTGTTATCAAATTCTAAACTAGTTCCGTAGTCGCCGTGTGATTTCATAAGTCCATCCAATAATCATTAGAAATAGATCTCTTTCCTGTGAAATTTATTCGAAACATCAGCATCCGCGCCCAAAGCTCTAACCACTGCAAAACTTGGACGACATTGAGTAACTACAAGTGAAAGCCTAATTATAGATACTTGCCAGTATTGTTGCCATTGCCCGCATTGACGTAAACATGACAACATACACCTTGCAAAAAAACGCTGAAAAACAATTACATCATACAAAACAATCATTCCGAATCCTCATTATCAACAATTATGACCAAACGTCTCGGGCCAGGTTGGTGGATCAAAGCAATCGCGATAATCAGGACGTCATCACCAATAACAACAAATAACAAGCATTATGAAATCACTCAAACACTGATGAGTCATTTTCGATCGAAAAGATACTACAAAATGGTCGTAAATTCGAGTTGTATTTGATTTACTATGTAAGCAGATGATGAATGAAGTGGGGATGGATCTATACCTTAATGCAGGGCTGAGTGCATTGTAAAAGAGGCAACATTGCGAGCGAAAAAATTGTTACGTGAATTTCAGCAAGATCAATGAAGCAGTGAACGTAAAAATAGTTTTCGAGGCAACAATTGAATGAACAGTGAATTTATCAACAAAGAACTCTATTATTTCAATTATAAGAAAGTCTTTGTTAAATTATAGGCCACTCACCTAAAATACACACCATAATGTCTGAGATGGGAGTTCATTTCGACACTAAAAAAATTTTAAATTTTGATTGTGGTGCAAGGAATGTGCCTTAAAAAGTGACGATGATTGGCGGGCAAAATCAGTGAGCTAATTTTACCCCACTTAGAAGCAGAATTCTTCTTATTCATTTTCGAAGCTGAACTGTCTTCATCGACCGAGTCAGACCAGCATTTCCTCGGGTTTTCCACTGGTCTCCGCCCTTCAGTTTTTCAAATAAATAACTTTTTGGGTATCCGTTGTTCGTCCATACGATTCACATAGCCAGCCTATTGTAGCTTCCGCAGTCTTTCCATCGTTGAGACCTCCGGCTTATCAAAAATTTCATACAGCTCATGGTTGCATCGAATTCGCCATTGGTCTCCGTTTAGTTTCGCTCTAATTATCCACCGAAGGACCCGTCGCTCAAAGGCATTTAATATGTTTGCAGCTGCTTGGGTTAGGGTCCATGTTTCACACCGATAGCATAGCACAGACCTTGTTACCGATTTGTATACTTTGAGCATTGTTCTCCTGTATATGCAGCTGGTCTACAAGATCGCCAGAACTGAATAAAATATTTTATTTGCTGGCTTTATTAATTGTCGCATTTTGTCTCTTTCATTACTGGTTCTCGTTATTTTGGCGCCTTAATACACAAATTTTCCCACATTTTAATACTGTGTTTGCCAAATGTGGTATTTTGTGTATTTGAGGTATTTTTCACCGACTGCGTCATGAGCTTTGTTTGCTTCTCGTTGATTTGTAGCCCTACTAGTTTTGCTTCGTAGTGAGTTTCAGGAAGAGTTCTTTGGCGGTTCTTAGCGACCGTGACAAAATGTTGATGTCGCCCGCATAGGCTTGACTTGTAGAATTGCGTACCCCGTGTATCGACAGGTACCTGTCGAGACAAATAGAATAACGATGGGGCCAGCTCAATCTTCTTGCTTTAGTCCGATATTTGTGTCAAAGGCGTCGTTGGGTTGGTTATTGATGCGGACTTGCAAGATTGTTAACGACATTTATGTTTTGGTAAGATGGACTTATTTGGCTGGGATGCTAAAGCAAAGCATTATTTGGTACAGTACACTACGATCAATACTGTCGTATGCTTGCTTAGTGTTAACGAAAATTTGGTGTACGTCTATGTTGAACTCCCTGCAATTCTCAAGTATCTGCTTGACTTTAAACAATTGGTTTATCGTCAATCTACCAGCTCTAAACCCACCTTGATACTCCCCAATAAAAATATTGGCGTATGATCTGAATTTATTTTCTAAGATCTTTGAAAATATTTTGTACGCCGTACAAAGTAGTAATATGCCTATAGTTTTCGCACTGTAGCTTGTCACCTTATATAATTGATTAGCTCTACTTGTTTGGCATGTGCTACTGATGCCTAATGTACTGGTCGACTTTGTGAATAGCTTTATGAATACTGCTGCCATCATATTTGATGAGCTCCACTGAAATCTCATCGATGTCCAGCACTTTATTATTCTTTTGGGCTTTGATGATGGAACAAACTTCATCCAGAGTTGGTGGAGCCAATGGAAGCTCTCCGTGAATATCTATAGGCTCCAATTTTCTAGAACTGTAGGGCAGATTAAGGAGGTTATTGAAATATGATGCCCATTTTCCTTTAATCCTGTTTTCATGTTACCGGTGTCATCACTGCAGAGCGTGGTGTTCAGCTGATAAACTTGTTTCAACTTTTCACTAATTTGTATGCTTATCTTGTGTTGTGGCTCACTAAAGTTACATTGACGCATCTCAATTGGTCATCTAATGATCTTATTCGCTACTCTTCTGAGATTTTCATTATGTTCTCTCATCTGGTTTTCTTTCCTAAATATTTTGTTTCGTCTGATTTTATTTGTCTAATGCATCCTGGCATTCGTCATCGAACCAATCATTTCTTTTGCATCGGGCTTGATGACTGTTCTCTGCTTTGATTGCTGTTTGCATCTCCACCCATAGCTCGTTGCTTGTTTTCAGCTATGTATGTGATAGGATTGGAAGTAAGTCGAACACATGACTACGTTTCTGCTACACGCAAAGTCAATCAGGCGCTGGCCATTGTCATTTGTTCCATCGTGGAGGCTGTATCCTTCAGTTGTTCACCGATGAAATAGTTAATCACTCGGAATTATTTTTGTGTCGTTTGTAGGCAATGAGTCGACTAGTCTTTCCAGGTGATTGAAAAACGTTTCCTCATTCTTTTCTTTGATCGGGGTATGTGTATTTATCAGCCAAATTTCAAAGAATTCGCTTTTATACGGATCGTACACAACTATTCATTGATTGAATTAAAATCAAAAACATGTGATTTGAACTTCCTATCCACAATGAAGGACACTCCAAATTCTCGCCTTCTAGCAGGCTTTTCCCTTTTGAATATTGCTTGCGATCTTATATCTTGAATATCACTTCCAGTCCAGTTCGTTTCCTGGATTGCCACGATATTTAATTTATATTGGCTGGCCTGTTATAAAAGATCATTAACAGCGTCATGACTTTTCTGTGATCTAACATTCCAGGACGCAATGTCATAGTTCTTTGTTATAGTCTTTTTGTCCCAGAACGTTGTGAAGATGCAGTGACGGAAGCGATGACAAAGAAATTCAATGCGCTGTTCAATTTGCTGAAAATTGGATGATCAAGAACAAGTTGATATCAAGTTTTGACTCCGAAGCCGCCCGAGTTTGAGAGATAGTGACATAAGAATGAAGATGTGAATACGTCCATAAAATTCGAGAGCTCGAGTAAAATTCTGCATCCATATGTGACGATTATAATGGAAGAGGACTTATGCAATGAGAGTGCATACAGTGGAGGAAATAGTGTTATTGTTGAGTGTATGCTAATAGGAAGAATTTTAAACCAAGTGTGATACAAGAATCTATGCACGTGGGTGTAAACCAAAAGCCGAAGGTAAATGATGTGTCTAGATGTTTGAGTTGCAAGGAGAAGAGGCATCTGTTATGAGACTGCGGAAGATACATGAAACGTAGCTTTTCCACAGCGTGTGCGACCAGAAGGAGATTCAGACTAAGTGTGACAGACAAACGTAAAATGAGCTCGTGGGTGTAAAGCGAGGACCAGAGCTTTATGGTGAGGTTATTCAGCCTCTCACTCAGCGCATTAGCATGCCTAGCTTAAATGGTGCGCAATTGACGATGCGTTCAGAAACAGGCGCCCCACCTTCATCCACATAGCTGATCAGGCGTAACTCATCCGGCTGAACTAGTCTCAGAAGTCTGCCCCACGATATTGTATTTTCTATGGGGCCTTGATCAACATCCAATTTAATTTCCATCTTTTGTCAGCTCTGCATCATATCATAAAGCGCGCTTCGGTCCTACGGAGTCAACATATTCACCCATTTAGCAGAGTTTAGCCTTCTACTCTAAAGCCACACTGCAGAGGAGATAAATACTGAGCAGTATGAATTTCGTTAGCAAGCCTTCTTTTGACGAGTTTCCCCAACACTTTACTAACCATGTCTAACATGCATAATGGGTGGTATGCAGATGGTGACCCGAAATTGTCCTTCCCCATAGTTGAGTTCACTACATCTTGAGCTGCTAGAACATCTGTTTCCTGTGAATCTCCCGTAAATAATACACTTGCCGGGAACTCCTCGATGAGTCTGTTGACGTCCACCCTTCCAATGTTACACACAATTCTGAGCATAGGCATCTGGAGGCGGCATCATGGATCTTATGGAAAATATACTAATAATCACTGGCTAAGTAGCCCTCTTATATTCTCCAACTGTGTACCATGCATACTATGGACTCTACCAACCAGTACATGGCCATCCGCATTCAAGAAAACATCGTCCAATGCATTGAAATTGGCTTGGAAAGATGATATCGGTTCATTTGGCTTTAGTTATCCACTGAAGAATGTAGCCGCTGAACACGACACCCACGCGAAACCATCCTTCTATGCATAGCCTTTCATTAGCAAAACAGTACTCTTCAGAACTCAGATTGTGGCAATGCCAGCTTCGTCAGGGTACCATGATGATGAACTTTCTCATGATTTTGCTAACTCAGTAGCAAAAAGCTAGCTTTCGTGTTCCTTGCGAATTGCTCAAGCAGGTTTTGAGCAGTTGTGCTGTTGTGTAGGCTTACCTGTGGGATACGGGTCATAGAAGTTCTGTTTTTACCTCAGCTAGAGCTTCCTGGAAAACCCGAAACTTTCCTGATCTTAAGTTATGCTTGAAACTCGGTCGTTGGTTAGCATTATTGCAAAGGATGCAGTGTACCTTTTGTACATTCTATTCTTTTACGTCCCATATGATCACATTTGTAGCATATGGAACTCCTACCAGGTACCTTGCATCACTGTGCCTTACAACCATACTAAGGCACTTAAAGTAGCAGAGAGGTACTGATTTTATTAATTTCGCATTTTTCTTACTCAGAAGCTTCTTGGTCAGATTGGTGATCGCTATACGTTATCCCTTATTATTTTCTGACGTCAACCTCACTTTAATCATACGTACGCTAGGGAGCTCCATTTTGAAGACCTTCTCTGCCTCGATCAGATTCGTGACGCAGTTGATAACCCCAATTTCCATGGAATACAATTGCTTTTTGCCGAGAACGTTTTTGAATGCATCATTGAATGCTTCTGTGTTATTGGCCTTGACTCTAAATTCGCTCAGTATGTGGCCAGACGGGGTTTTTCACACTACTATAATGACAGTTTTGATAGCTTTGGGCTTGCACCAAACGTTACATTTCTGCGCAGAATTGGCCATTTTTGGCTTTCACGAGCAGTGCCTGCCACTGGAGTTTTTGTTGGATCTTTTTTCCCATCCGCCTTGCATCAGGTACTTCTTTTTGTTGGGTATCAATGAGCACTTTATTTGCTGGAACATTTTGCATGCATTTTTTTGCGATTTTCTTGACTTCTTTTGTGAGCAATTTCTGGAACTCCTGACCTAACTTTCCATGCCTATTAGGCGCTTCCTCTTCCCTTCTTTTATCCCGGTCTCCTTGAATTTGAACTAGGGACCATTCTTTTGATGGTGTTTGGTGGTGGAGGTCAGGTTCTCTTTAGCATTCTGCCCTTCTTCGGCCTTCTGCTCTTCTTCAAGCTTCAACTAGCCCCACCAGTAATGCCGGATGCTTGTTCCTTGCACTTTTGCTCGTTTTTTGCGAATTACAGCCTGATTTAATTGTCTTCAAAATGTTTCCCGCTCTTCGAATTAGCCTTTCTTCCTGGTAGCGCTCAACGGGTATGTGTTTTCTGACCTCCTCCCTGGAGAAAAGTTCTCTGACTTGGTTTCTAGATACACTGCTTCAGCTACATTTTTGGCGATGCTACCAACTTCGTGCAATAGCAGCTTGTTGGTCTCCTTGTTCTTTTCTTTTTCGGCCGCGATTAATTTTTCAACCTCAGGGTGGATCATTATGCGATTTTGGAAGCAAAGTGAGTGAGACAATCTGCAGAAATTGAAAGTAACCAAATTATTGTCTTGTATACATGATTAAGAAGACCGATGTCAATAGTATCACTATCACTAAGTCAAGACTACATCCCGTAGAGGAGAAAATATGATTTCATTCACAAGCCGACCATGAAACTTGTGCTTTATTTACTGACAATAGTGCAGCACGATATTCCGATCAGGTTTGGTAAACGTAATTCCCGTTTTGTTGAGAAGGTAATTTTCATTTAAACATTTTTGGGAGGTATTGCATTCATCAATGGCGAGATCAACATCGAAGAGAAGTCAGAGGGTTTACGGTTCTCACATCAATTCCAGATCACGCATAGGATTACGTTCAGTTCTGAAATGGCAAAATACTGAGATCTTGATGGCAGATAGATTGTATAAATTTCCAATATGAACGTGGTAGTCAGTGCTGTCACCGATGGGAAGTTTTGAGCACCCCTTCAGTGGTTGAACCAAGTACATCCAACTGTTTGGAAAAACTTCGAATCTACTAACATACTGACAGCTTGAAGACCAATTATTTAAAGGTGAACTCTGGCAGCTTCCAGCAGAGTAGTGACATCGAAGGGATTGATTACCAAAGCTTCAACTTAATTGAAAACGAGCATCTCAAATCCTAAGGCTGATCAATGATGTTGTATATGATATTCACTCTTAGTACCTGAAAGTGATACTGATGATAATGCACGAAAAAAAGTCATCAAGTGATTTTTGAAGCAATATTTGATTCAATTAAAGATAATTTTCTTTGTATTCAGTGATATAAAAGTGAACTTTCTTAATAATCGTTTTATTTCAGTTAAGAGACATAAAATCTTAGTTATAAGGCATGCACCTAATACACGCAACAATATAAAGCCTCAGATGTTTTTTCAAAAGTTTTTTCAATATTTTTCAAATAGAATTGTGGATGTGTGATTTTGAAGTGCGAAATTTGGAGGAATGCTGTGATGTCATCCATACAAAATTAATTACCATTGCATTATTTACATACTCGGAAAAAAAAGCCATGATTTAAATAAAAAATTAAAAGAAAGCAGAAAACCGAATTCAAAATGTCCTGAAAATTTTATGGAAGCGGTGCCATATCAGGTTTCCCCTGAATCTTTTGTGATTGTGCACATATTGTAAGTTGTTATGTTCAAATGGGGAAATGGATTTGGCACCGCTTCTATAAAATTTATTTCATTCTTTTTGGGGCATTTTGTAGTCGGTTCTATTTTTTTTAAGTTTTCTTATTTCACCCTTATCAGTGGAATTTTTTTTCATTTCAAATCTATTTAAATTCAGTTTCTTAAATATGTTGTACTTTTTTTTCGTAGCACTACAGCCCTTTCGGGCCTTCGCTTAGAGATAGTTAGAGAATCTTATTGTCATGATCAAATATATTGGCACTCCAGAAGGTGATATGATCATTATCACGCTTTGGCCGTGTGTTCGTTCGTCTACCCAGCTGCGATACGTTCTGATTTTAAACCAGCGCATATCATAACTGAACACGCTTATAGCCCGTCCGAAGAATCACTTGAACTAAAGCTCGTTGACGCCAACGAAACTCAAACCAGAGACCTTCGGCTCACGGGTTTAGTGCTCTAACCACTAAGTCACGCGGAATTTGTGTATTAAGGCGCCAAAATAACGAGAACCAGTAATGAAAGAGGTGAAATACGCCGAAGAATACAACTCGCAAATAAAATATTTTATTCAATTTTGCCGACCTAGAAGATCAGCTGCATACACAGGAAAACAAAGCTCCAAGCATACAAATCGGTGATAAGACCTGTGTTATACTATGGGTGTGAAACATGGACCCTAAACCAAGCATCCGCAAATATATTGAACGCCTTTGGCGATGGGTTCTCAGGGGAGTAATCGGAGCGAAGCTAATAGGGGCCAATGGCGAATTCGATATAACCATGAGCTGTGTGAAATTTTTGACGAACATGAGGTCGCAACGACTCTCAGACTACAGAAGCTGCAATGGACTAGACACATGAATTGTATGGATGAACACCGGATACCCAAAAAGGTATTCGTTGGGAGAACTGAAGGCCAGAGACCAGTGGGGAAACGGAGGAAATGCTGGTCTAACTCGGTCGACGAAGACAGTTTATCGCTACTCGGATTTAGAAATTGGACGACCTGGTCAATAGACCGAAACAATTTGAGGCGCTATTTGCAGGAAGCGAAAGCCCAAGAGGGACTGAAGTGCTACGAAGAAGAAGTTTTTAGAGTGCAACAACAAAAAATGCCCTAGAAGTCAAAATACGCTCAACTTTGTTAATAATAGTATAATCATCGAATTTCACATTTTCCCCATTAAAATCGTATGGATACCCCTAAACTCAAGGAAATCCAATATTTAGGTAGTCTTACAAAAGGTCCCAATGCTCTGCAAGTTTGATGAAAATCTAATTATATTCACGGAAGTTATAGCCATCTGAAATTTCTCCAAATACAACAAAAATACACGATTTTGTTATTTTATGGAATTTCCATCGAATCAGTCACTGTAGTTTTGATTTGATCTTCTGGATATTTTTAAATGAGATCAATAACATAAATATTTTTGGAAATTCGGGATATGAGTGATTTTGGCTAGTTCGCAATAAAATGGCGACCGTTTAAAATAGAGGAACAATGGATTTTTTTCTAAATGTGCACATTCCGTTGACATGTTTCCTGACTTTATTCGTTGCTGGTGACTACATTTCGGAGAATTGGGTGAAAAACCCTTCTGCCATGAGCTTAGGTCTGTGCACTCAACTTGTTAAAGTCAGATCAGTTATAGAAATATATCTTTTTAGGTCGCGATTCTCATCTTTAATATGAAAATCACTAGTTTTGGATTTCTGGGCATAGAATGTATAATATTACCTAGGAAGTAACGAGCCAATTTTCAAATGGCAATTAACTTTATTATTTGTAATCACTCAGTTTTTATTATTTCTTCGGGGAATTTTACAGATCCTGTGTGTAGCGTTTACGTCTAAGGATGTAAGGAGGATCGTTTAATAAGCTCATCAGCAGGCGAAGAATGAAAGCGGAAGAGAAAAGCATCATTTAATTTCTCCCGATGAAAAAGCTCTGTATTATGTCGAATTGTATTTATGCTTTATTTAAATTTAATTTATTGGCTATTTCTGGTCGAAATGATTGACTAATATGTTCCGTTTATGCAGAAAATTAAAAACACTGATCAGTTTTATCATCCTTCACCAAAGGATTCAGTATCTCCTTGAAATCCTTGAAGAGTACAAAATAATTGGCATTTTTCGTACGCAACATCATTAAAACTCAATTTATGTTAATATCTAAAGAGCCCTTGAAAGGATTACAATTCTGTGCCGATACGTTTTAGGCCAATATGTTGTCCTTCATTTGAAACCTCTACAATCAAAATCCGTATAAGCGTGGATCATTTATGAGGAAAAATCGGGGTGAAAGGCGGAAAGTATCCGTTCAAAAGTTATGCGTGAACATACGTAAAAACAGTAGCAACAAAATATATACGTGATAAACTGATAACCTTCTTTCCTTTGAAAGTTGGTTAAAAAACCTTATGACTTTATTAAAATGTAAGTTAACGTAAATACTTAGAATTTCGAATCTGCCCGCCCCGCACGCATGTTCTCGTTTTGGGCTAAAATAGTACTTTTTACATTTGTAGAGCAGCTTTGAATAATTTAACGCTTTCGGGATTCTTGTTGTGGGCAATTATATTTATTTTGTGTGAACTATGTATAGTATAGTACAACATCATTCTGTTGATATCTTGTAAACTTAAAGTGGCCTATTTATTTTTAAAGCCCCAAGATAAATCACCAATATATAAGAAATATGTTTGGATATAATAAGCTGCAATTATATTTATGTGTTTGAAGATGGGTGGAGATAATTTCCGCAAAAAATTTTGACTCGCTTTGAAAAGGTGTTTATGTATCGCATATCTGAATAATTTTTATGAAGCAAATCAGCAGAAGAGAATTTTCCCCCAAGCTACTGTTGAAAACATTAATTGAACCAATGCAGTCATGTTTATTGATAATGTTTTATCAAAATCAACTTTCCCACTGGTTGCAGAACTCTCATGTGTTAATATCATCGATGAAGGATCAACTCCGAGCGTAACTCCCTCTTCTGTGAGACTCGCATCATTCTCCCACTGTAATTGAACTCAGCAAAAAGTAAGTGATAGGCTATCATGTGGCAGAATCTTAGAACGTGAGGCCAAAAAGAAATACTTTAACTCACTCAAAAGTTTTGCTAAGCATCTAATCTATCGCTTGTTTCATTCGATCTTACATGCGAAATGCTCCCAACTTGTTTGAGACTCATATATGTATGCTTCCATGAGCAGCATATTCAGGGACAACATGATTCAAAGTCACTTAAATATGTATTTTATGCGAAGAATCTTCCAGATGCCTTATTTGTAGTTAAAGCTAGTCACTGGTGAAAGGTAGAGTTTGAGCATGACTATCAGTTTACGCATAGATTTTCTTACGTAATAAAATGCAGGAGTAGAATTGCACTTATAATAGTAATGATTTTTAAATGGAACTTAATGTTATTCAGGATTTTATGTGCTCCCCATAAAGAATGTGTTGGTCGAAAAAGGTAAAGTTCTTAAACCAAAAACTGGTGCGTGATGGATTCTTTAAAAAAATTCGAGCTTCTACCTCACTTTCAGTTAAGCCCCCTTTATCCACTCCAAGTTATTTTTGGACACCATTAGTACTAAGCACATTTATTTCAAATTGAATTTCACACCGTCATTTCCTCCTTCAACTGCAAAAGAGAAAAAAATACATTTATTCAAAGTGTACGGGTCTTATTTGCTCGCAAACCAGCGATTGCACCTAATGCAAAAACTTCAAAACAAGTTTTGCACACACTACTCATAGAAACGACAGGACGTAAGAGCAATTCTTCTCACCACCACGCATGGTGGGGTATACCAGTATTCGCCAACACTTGTATTTTGCATGTTCTAAACAAATGCTGCCCGTTAGAAACTTTTTGATACTATTCTAACACTTGCGAACCTACCTGAGAAATCCGCATCTCGCCCACTCTCCCCGCGTAAAGCTTTACCTACTGCTCGGTATGTGGAACTCGAGCTGGAAGTGCAATCGCGTTTTCTTTTTAAATAGAAATAATTCAATTCTTAGTTTTTATTTTGTGTTTATTAGACATGGGCCAATAAAACGCACGCCAATGCCGGATCCAGCACTAGTGCAAAGTCTCTAGTCCACTCCCCTACCCCTATCTGCACAACGCCATGCGAGTACACCCGATAGGGAGACTTTTTCTAGTTTCTAGTTTGTGAAGGAGAAAATGTTGATGACCCGGTTCAAGGATATCACCTTCAAATGAAAAGATAATCAACATCGTAAAGCTTTTCTAATGATCATTTCTAAGTTGCGCATTAGAATTCATAAGTGGTGATTTCTTATACTGTTAAAAATTGTGTGCGGTGTGGTTTGACTTGTGTGATTGTAGATGATGGTAACACATTTACAATTCCTACCACTGGAGTCTTGTTTAGAAATATTAATACTTTTGCGACTTGTTTTTGGACTACAAGAAGTAAATGCATTGCGTATGGCATTATAAATAATACATATATTTGTGCAAGGTAGAAAAATAAAAATAGAAAAGAGTTGTTTCAGTAGATGCTTGTTTGGCAATAAAATTGTTATTTGTGCATAGCAGCTCAGATTCTCATATAAAACGATTTTTTGGAGAATGAGTGAAAAAAGTTGCTTATTATCTTTCAAGAAAATTAATTCTGATTGGGATTCCCGCCTTCCTAGCTTATTCGAATTTTTCTCATTTAAGGTCCGCGAATAATGGCGATGGCTTGTTTCTGAGAAATTCTTGGCAAAATCTATGAATCACATAGAACTTCCAAATGCAATTTTGATTTGAAAGTTGCCAGCTGCTCATGAATTTTGTCGCGGATTATTATTCACCATCTAATTGCACAAAAACATAGATGAGAAAAGATGCTAGAATATTCGCTTACTCGCGTTAGTTCCCAGAAAATATCGTTGAAAGGAGCCGCAAGGAAATACTTCGAATTTCACCACATTTTCAGGAAAGGTGTGTTGGGCAAATATCTCGGTTAAGCTTGTTAACCCGCCGTTTTCACTCCGTCAAACAAAACGGTGGCCATCCTAGACGAAACTCCGTGATATCTGTTCTGACCAAAGTGTAGCTCCGATTTGGTACAGAGGACTGTGCACACAATAAAAAATCCAAAGTTGAACATTCTGAAACCAAATGGCGGACGCTCGAAGGTCGAAAAACGTGCAAAATTTGTTATTGTACGAGTAGTTGAGACCAAACCCTTTGAAAGATTTAAAGAAAAATTGGCAGTGTGGCAGAAGATGTGTCTAGAGAATTATGAAAGAATTTCAAGGTCAAATCTCAAAATGGCGGTTCGAATTTCAAAATGGCGGCTAGTTAACGTTCGAAAATTTAAAAGCTTCTAAAAGGCAAAATTTTTATTATTATTATTTTATTTTATTTAATATTAAAGCAGATGGTTCTTACTCTGGTGATCATTTATGTGTAAGTTTTAAAATGGTGATGGTTCAAATATGCGATTTTTTTTCAGATTTGCACGGCACTCTAGTGACCAAGTTTCTCAACGGATTTCGGTGAAACTTGAAATCGTAAGTTATTGGAACAAATATCCGTAAAAAAATCATGAAAGTCGAATGACAAATTAAAATAGTCGAACATTTCGAACTAAATATTTTTAGTTGCCATTTTCAAGAAAACCGAATAATTTTGTTCGGTCCAAAATAATATAAAACTCCGATTTGAACGAGATTTGGCAAATTAGTTGAAGAGGCTCGAAGACAGAAAGCCTTTTAAATAATCCAAAATCACAATAGCGGCCCTTAAATGGCAGAAAGTAAGCAAAATTCGTTATTTTAGTAGCAACTAAACTGTTGGGTGTTTTTTATGGAACTTTTTCAGTGGCTTACATTCGAAGTATTCATATGACAGACGATTTTTCTTAATCCATGTTTGACTTCTAAAGTAGCGGCCTACAAGAAATTTGCCTTTCCTAAGGGTGGTACCGATGTTAATTTTTTTCATTGTCTTTATTATTACTTTGAGTGTAGGTATTCTAATATATTTTCGGTTTTGAGCACAAAAATTCAGTTTCAGATCAATTCCTAATAAATCCTTTGATTTTCATGTAGTACTGGTATCTTCGTGTGCCCTGGGGTCACATTTTCCACTCACAGTATAAAGTTAATAAGATCTCCACATCAATTCTTACGTTCTAGGCGCATTTTTTTCTTTATGGTTTCTTAGTTGTCCAAAAGAATAAAGATTTTTCAAAAACAGCAAATAGTACAGAAAACAGTACCAACCTTTCTTCACACTATAAGTATTCAATTAGGTCCTGAGCCGAAAATTTGCCGCATGATACGTGCAAGCCTGCATGCTAAGAGTATGTGCAGGAAACTTTTTCTCCCTCGTTGAGAATAACAGAGAGGATGAGGTTCCATTGACTTCTATAATGCAGGCGACACTTTGAACATTGCCTATTTTAGTAGCAGCCTTCAGTTGCTTCATTTTGAGTGGTCAGTCTAGAGTAGCATAGGCAATCATGGATTTTACCACAATAACAAAAAGCCCGTACATTGTAGAGGGTTTTCCAATGAGAGGTGTTATTTTGATATTAAAAGAAAAATTTCATTTTATAATATAAATGATCGGATGTTTATTTGATTATCAAGATGAAAGTATGCCGTTGATAGTGAAAAATAACATCAGGCAAATGACCACCACGACCACGCTCACAGGACCATATCCTTTTCATGAAATTTTCCATAACCAAATCACAAAGTGACGAATTCCATCTTTGAGGTCTTGAATCGACGCTGGGCTGTTGGTGTAGACCTTCTCTTTCACGTGGCCCCCAAGGAAGAAGTCGCAAGTTGTCAAACCACAAGATCTCGGTGGCCAATTGTGATCACCTCTTCGAGAGATAACAATGTCCGGAAACTTTTCCCGTAACAAATCAATGGTTTCGTTGCTTGTGTGGCACGTAGCGCCGTCTTATTGAAAGTAAACGTTGTCCAGATCAATACCATCCGATTCCGGCCATATAAAATCATTGATCAGGCTTTTCAACAATAACTCTTGGGTTTTCCGAGCCCCAGATGTGACGATTTTTCTTGTTGACGAAGCCACCGAGGTGGAAATGGGCCTCATCACTCAAGATGATTTTTCGATGGAATTCCGGATCATTTTCATGCATTTCAAGGACCCAAT
The DNA here is from genome assembly GCA_963969285.1 of Odontomyia ornata. Classification (NCBI taxonomy): domain Eukaryota; kingdom Metazoa; phylum Arthropoda; class Insecta; order Diptera; family Stratiomyidae; genus Odontomyia; species Odontomyia ornata. Next base: position 31,228,344 of record OZ017740.1, on the reverse strand, counting down.
CAGCAAAGACACGACGTTGTTGATGATCGACCGGCTTGAGTTCTTGTGTTAACTGAACATTATAAGCCTTAAGACCCAAATCTTTATGCAAAATACGGTGTAATGGCGTTTGTGGAATGCCTAATTCCAAAGAACGAAAAGGAATGGACAAACGTGGGTTTTCTTCAACACTTTCGGCTACAGCAGCAATATTCTCGGCTGTTCTTGAGTGACGTGCACGGGTTTTATTCTTCACATCACATAGTTGTCCCAACGGGTCAAATTTTTCCACCAATTTCTGTATTGCGGTCCGACAAGGTGCTTCACGACGACCCAAAAACGTTCGAGTTTTACGAACCGTCCCTACCAAATTTTAACCATATTTATAGTGAATTTTAATAATTTCAATGTATTGTTGAAGCATGTATTGTTCCAATTATATCAATGACGTAGTTTTTACTTGTCAATTGTTAAAAAATGATAGCTTCAAAAGTGATATCTACCGAAAGAGTGGGCTATTCAAAATAACACCTCTTATTGGAAAACTCTTTATACCCTTAAAGTTTCAAATAAAACTTTCAATTCATTTTCATCTAATGAGCAATTAACGGAATGCCCCTCCAGCATTAGAGGTATGAAGTAGATTCTTCAATTGCATTGACCTGTCCTGCAAGTTTTATAAAGATCGAATGGTATTTAACAAAGTTAGAGCGGTTTGAATTTTCCTGTATTACTATGGAGCAATATGTGCTTTATTACTATGGGAATAAAGTTCAGTAACTTCTGTTACTGAGCAGTACCAAAATAAATTTCGACAAGGACCATGAGCAATTGTGGCTGACAAGGTTCTCTGATTCAAATTTATCTAACGGCCCTATTGGCCATTGCCTGTTTGTCAGTCCTAAGAGGCTCACTTTCCAATCAGATAAAGGGCCTCATGCAAAACAGGAGAGGCAGAAGCCCCGATGAAGACCCCGGCAGCAGGCACTACTCGTAAAGCCAAAAGATGGCCGGTCCTACGCGGAGGTACTGCGGGACATCAGGGGAAAGGTAAGGCCCGAAGACACCAACACTACCATTAAAGTAGTACGACCAACGCGGCTGGGCCAGATATTGGTCGAATTCGGAGCAGAGGCCGGCAATAAGGAAGCATTCTCCGACGCAGTAAAGAAAGTTGTAGGCAAAAGCGCAACTATAGCCTCGCTCGAACCGATGGCAACGATCTAGATAAGAGGCATTGACTGTGTGACGGATCTGGCCGAGGTAGAAGAGGCCATCAAAAGGGAGTTCCCTAGCGTGGGAGGGATCAAAGCGAGACTGAGACCAGAAAACAACAGGGGACAACGCCTGGCTATAGTTGACTTGAACAAGGGCAAAGTAAGAATAGGGTGGGTTATCTGTAGGATACGGCGCAGAGCAACGCCTCTTCAATGTTTCAAATGCCTTGGCTATGGTCACACCATGCAAGTATGCAAAGGACCCGATAGGAGTCCCCTATGTCACGTGTGCGGTGAAATGGGACATAAAAGAAAAGAGTGTACGAAGGAGGCACACTGTATTCTCTGCAAGGATGCTGATCCAAGACATGATTTTGGACAAGTCCTGGGATCAGGGAAATGTCGAGTGTTCCAGGAAGTCCTAGCCAAGGCAAAATCAGAACTTCGATGATCCGCATCCTGCAGCTAAACCTACACCCCAGTTTAACCGCCCAAAATCTGCCTGAGCAGTTTGCGAGGGACATGAAAGCCGACTTTTTGCTGCTGAGTGAGCAACACCATGATAAAAGTCCTGCATTATGGTATTCTGACGAAACTGGTACAGCCGCCATCTGGATTCGGAACACCGATTTCCAAGCGGAGGGTTGTGAACGGGGGGATGGTTTCGTGTGGGTTCGATGCTCAGGGACCACCTTCTTTAGTGTGTACCTAACGCCTAACGAATCGATATCATCTTTCTAAGCCAAGCTTCATGCTCTGGAGAGCGCTGTCTTGAACGCAGAGGGCAATGTGCTCGTTAGGGGTGACTTCAACGCTAAAGCAATCAAATGGGGCATGCCTCAAACGGATCCGTGGGGAAAACAAATCCTGAAAATGGCGGCCAGGATGGCATTCGTTGTACTAGCCTCCGGAAATGCGCTGACTTTCCGCCGTATTGACTGTGAGGGATGCATTCCGGACGTGACATTCGCCTCGGAGTCCTTAGTACGGAGGATACACAATTGGAAAGTATTGAAGGACTACTCAGCCAGTGATTATCAGTGCATTCTGCTTGAGATAAGTGATGTTGTCTCCCGACGTCCGAGCTCTACAACTGGATGGAACATTGGAATGATGGACGTCGAGAGGTTTGTCGAGGTGCTCATAGCAGGTGAGCCGCTGCAGAGAGCTGCGGAGGGGGTGAAAGAACTGGCAGCTCAAGACGTGGTGAACTCAACTATGAGCATCATCACGACTGCTTGCTGCGCTCAATGGGCGCAGAACCGTAACGAGACATGCAACTGGGTGGCAGCATATAAGTCGGCAAGGAAATGCCTTCGCAAATTGATCAGCAATAGCAAGGCTCGCTGCTGGCAAGACCTAGTGGACAATGTGAACAAGGATCCGTGCGGCCTTGGCTACAAGCTAGTTATGCGGAAGCTTGGCGCCCTACGGAGGCCTTGTGTACTTGACGCGGAAAAGATGGGCGCGATAGTGTGGAGACTCTTCTCCGCCTATCCCGCCCGTGATGACGCTGCCCATGGTGAGACAGCAGTCGAGTGTCTACTCTTCACACAGCCGGAACTGGAGGAGGCAGTCCTCTCATTGAAAGTGAGGAAGGCTCTAGGTCCAGATGGTGTATCGGCTGAGGTGTTGTAATAAGCAGTCGAGCAGCCCCGTGGTGATCAGGAGTGGCTGCTCCTGAAGAGAGAAGGTGGTCACCCCGTCGAAACTGCTTAGTTTGTTGTTTTACTAGTGTAAAGTAAACTGCATCCGTCAAGTTTCCATCCTTTAGGCAGAGATGAGTGGTTCACTTCAGCCACTTTAACATCTTTAGGTTTGACATTCCCCTTGTAATGCAACGACCTTCTTCGGTGAAAGTAACGGTTGCTTTTTGTGTGATGTTTGCGTTTGTCTCAAGCCTCCGTGTCCGCTAACTTTAACGAGGCAAAACAATATTGAATTTCTGTAGAGTAGATTAATTGACACCTAATAGAACTTTTCTAAAGACAATAAAAATTGATCGGTGCGTCTTGTAGAGTAGAGTACGCGTGATAAGTATTTTGTAGTGTAGCTTCGTGGCTCGACAAGAACCCGCCTCATATGATCCCGCAAATGCTAGTCGTCAAGCACGCGTACGCGGTCGTTAAGCGAAGCTAGTTAGCTGCGCTCGCTGTTGTTTTAGCTCGCTGACACTTGTGCCAGACCATCGGCACCCGTGTCCTACACGGACATTTCCAAAATCATTACAGTGTTGCGGCTCGTCTATCACCATTGTCCTGACTTGTTGCTCAGCACACTCAACGCTTGCCTACGGGACGGGATTTTCCCGGTACGATCGAAGGTGATGAGGCTCGTGCTGATCAGAAAGGGGAAAGAAAGCCCTGAATCGCCGTCTGCATACCACCCATTATGCATGGTAGACACGCCCGGGAAAGTGCTGGAGAAACTCGTCAAGGGAAGACTCACTGACGCGATTCGTGCTGCTGGGGACCTATATCCTCGGCATTACGGCTTTAGAGCAGAACGTTCTACCATTGATGCAATTGCAGAGGTGGTGAATGCGATCCAAAAGGCAGAGGCATATAGTCACACCAAGCAACGGATCGTCCTGTTGGTGACACTCAACGTCAGGAACGCCTTCAACTCCGTCAGATCGGTGGATATTCAGGATACGCTGGAAAACTTTTCAAGTTCCAGAATATCTAATGCGGCATTTGAGGAACTACCTAAAGGACCAAAGCCTGCTCTACGACATGAAACAGGGCCAACGAAGGATAGAAATTACATCGGGTGTTGCCCAGGGATCTATCCTTGGTCCGGACCCGTGGAACGTGTCTTACGATGGGCTACTGAGAGTTGAGATGCCAGATGAGTCACGGTTGGTCGGCTATGTGGATGATGTTGCGGCTCTGGTCGCTGGATGCACCGTTGAACAAGCGCAACTTACGCTAGGTATGCTAATGCACCGAGTGAGGGACTGGATGACTGCTCGTGGGCTCAGTTTAGCACTGGAGAAAACCAAAGTGGTCATCTTGACAAAACAGGGAGTCCCTAGAGTAAGGATGATCAGTAATGAAGATATACGAATTGAATCAAAGCCATCGGTGAAGTAACTGGGGCTTGTGATCGACTCGAAGATGAGTTTCTCTGAGCAAATCAGGGCAAAGGCTGAGAAGGCTGCTTCGGGAATATCGACTCTGAGTCGACTTATGGCCAACGTAGGGGGACCCAGCCCGTCAAGAAGACGCCTCTTGATGAGTGCTGTAGTGTCAGTGCCAATATACGGAGCACAAGTATGGGGCGATGCTCTCAGCAAGGAAGTATATCGAAAACGTTTGGCACAGGTACAGAAAAGAGGAGCATCTTCGTATCCGACAGTCTCTGGTTCGGCAGTGAGAGTTATTGCAGGCGTGGTACCTGTCACCCTCCTTGCTAGAGAGCGCCGCTCTATTTACCTGTGCCAAAACGAGGATGCGAGGGAGATGGTTGTCCGCGAGGAGAAACAGTGCTCGCTCAACGATTGGCTGAGACTTGGGTCAATTGGACGAAGGGAAGGTGGACTGCGCGCCTCATCCCGGATGTGAGACCGTGGCCAAATTGGAGGCATGGTGAGACTGACTTCTATCTGACCCAGCTTTTGAGTGGGCATGGGTGTTTTCAGTCTTCCCTGCACAAGATTGGTAAGTCACGGTCCCCCGATTGTCGGTTTTGCCCAGGAGAGGAGGACAATGCCTGCCACACATTTTTTGCGTGTATAAAATGGGACAGGCTGCAAAGGGAACTCTACAGAGAGACAGGAGAGTGCACCCCGGATAATATAGTCGCGGTGATGCTCGAATCGAAAGTTGTGTAGGAAAGAGAATTTGGTTCAAAATAGCCCACTCCACGGTAAATGTGATGGCCGTGTTCCAAGCAAATATAGCGAGAAGTTGGCACAACAATAAGCTCGTTGTAGCTTGCCTGATAGATGTGGAAGAAGGCAGCTTCGTGAGGGGGCGAACTGCCTTTGAGGTGGCTGGTGGAGTTAGATTAGACCCATTTTGTATTACAAGACGAATATAAGCCCGGAATTCAGGTGAACCACTTCGCTGATGACTTGTTGGTTTGGTCGTTTGAGCAACGTTTTCGCTTTGCTAAAACGAGGCTACAAAAATATTTGGAATATCTTACTGCATACCACTGGAAATGGGGAATCAAGGTAACTGTGAAGAAAAGTTATATAATTGTGCTTAAGGACCTCTACAAAACATGGACATCGAGCAAGAGGCATCTCTCCAAGATTAAGTTGAATCTGAAGATACTGCACTGCTCCAGGCAAACGAAGTGTTTGGGGATGGTCTTCGATAGAAAAGTTGGCAATATTTTGAAAAAAGTAACTTATGGTACCATCTTCTTATACGTCTTTTCAGGAAACAATCAATAGCAAGCAAGCGAGTCAAGGTTCTGGCCTATAAAACCTTGATTCGTCCGATCATCACATATGCGGTGAATCGAAATGGGACAAGGTAGGATTGGTGAAGCAAAAAATCATTCGGGCTTGTACAGGCCTATACAGACGGGAGACCGGACGGTCTTACTCCAATGAGGTGCTACACCAGGAGGCAGCAAAGGAGCCAATCAAATCATATGCGGCAAAGCTGGTGAAATCATAAATCAGGAGAGCCAAGGAACACCAGGTGGAAGTAGTCAGGCGAGCGATGGACAACCGCTCAATGAATGCAATTAACGAGTAGTTTCTGGGTAGTCTCAAGAAAATAATGTACCTACTTAATTTTAAGAAACTTACTTTTAAAAACTGCATTTACTCAAGCAACTAAATGTTACACCTAATTTCTTTTTTAATCTATTAATGTTTGATAATGTTGTGGGTGTCATCATTTTAAAATATTGTTGTATCGAAAAAATGTATATTGTGAACTAAGTTAATTAAATGATTATTGAACTTCGGGAAAAGCCCTAGGGCACAACCCGGAAGAATGTTGTTAGGCTAAGTTATTTATGAACTGCATGTTTGTAAAAATGTAAAAAAAAAAATCACCCAATAAACATTTTGAATCTTTATATCAAAAGAAATTAGCACTGACTTCGAATTGTATTAATAGTATGTGTTCATTTTAAAGGTGAGTATTTTATGTACTTATCATCCAATATTGCACTTTTTTATAGATAGTAGATCAAACACTAAATCTTTTTGGTAGAAGCTTCCTCTCGCCTACTCAATTTTTTACTTACTTTTGTTATTTTAATCTTTGATTTTAAATTCTTTAATTTAAATACGATGATAAATTGCATTTTACTCAATACTATATTTTGAAATTGAATATCTATGTTTCTGATCCTAACAAGCGGAAGCATCCATGCCACATATCCTCGTTGAAATATATACATATTCATGTACATTTGTCCTAAAATAGAATAGCGTTTTTGATCTATTATGATAATTGTTTGTGTCGTAAGACTCATAAGTCTTCTTTGAGATGTACGGATCAAAATAATTTTGAATAATTTAGCTCTATTGTGGGTTTATTTATAGTGAGGGCCATGGTCACAGATGCCAAAAACTGATCCCAGCATCACATATAATTGGATAGTTAACATTTTAATAAGTTCTCCCTAAGCGAAAAAACAACTTTCACTATCACCAAATTTTTTCAGGTGATGTATAAATGTAATCATCCAATTATAACCTTCAAATATAATTAATCTTTGTCCATTATATGAAATAACTGCACATTAACCCTGCCTTGTTCTGAGTTAAATTTAGATCTAGAAAAAGAATTTATATTTGATTCAAATTCGCGTCTTGGGACAAAGAAATTATCTCATCAAATTCCGTCATGGAGGCATTCACACCACAAATTTCTGCATAACGCAGTGTCATTTTTGTTCAAATGTAATTGACCTGAAGTGCGATCACCGGATAATGAACCGAGTGCTGGTAATAAACTTGAAATGCGCAGAGCAATGCCATCGTCCTCAAATTAGATAATCGCGAAAATTGCATTTTCACATGTGCACATTGACGCACGTGTTGGCACGCCTACACTCTAGCGTGTGAAGCTGCGGATATAAGGTACACGGACCAGAAGAAACCGCATCTCGAAACGGTAGCGACAAAGCCTTATCGGTCAGGACTGATTTGAAGGTGAAACAAGTTTACATTAGCATAAGCGTCACTCTATGACAAATGGACTAGCATAGTTAGATTAGATATTCCTGAAGCCCGCTCATTTTGTGATTTCGTACGTGACTGACTTTATTAAGATCAGGATCTAAAATTAATTTCTCGTAATCGAAGCCTGCTTAATTTGCTGCTAATGAATGGTTATTTATATAAAAATATATCATTTAAACGTGCTACAAAAAATTGAACTCGATCGAGGGCGTGCATCGAACGATTCTAATCACCGAACAGCTGATAATACGTGAAAGGGAATACGATCATGAGCATATACATAGGATCTAAATATTTGCTGCAGCTAATCCATTTTTCGAGGTCTCCCATGGCGACATTGCTTTGATAAGACCATTCATAACTTCCTCAATAGCGCCAAAAGTTTTTGCTTACATTACTATTTCAACTAAAGTTTTTGAATGAATCTTTTCATAATTCGCACATATGCGAAGAACGAGAAGAGGAGAAATTTGGGGCACGAGCATGAAGAGAGCACACACATGCCGATTCGAAAAGAAGCTTCTTTGAGATAATGATAAGGTCGTACTAAACAACGTAGAACGTAACATATGAATGTGAATTCATTTTATTCTCGATTACATTCTTCGGCATGTATTAAAATCATATTAATGTGTCCGAACAATTTTATGAATGCTTCACTATGAGAAAATATGGATATAATCAATAATTTTAAGGAGTTCAAGGTTTATTAGATTGAAGATTTTGGCGTTAACCTAAAACTGATATGCTTGAATTCTAATCCTTACTCATGTTATGTAAGCATATTATTTGTTGATCATGGGTTGATTTAATTTTCAATTTTATTTGCAGGCATTTCATCTATGAGCTGGAACCGACTTTTACAAAATGGAGAGTAAAGTTAAGAGATAATATTCAAACATATATGCAAAATAATGCTACTTACTTTGATTTTCTTTGCTAATCTTTGGTAATCCTGAATCTGGTAATCCCATCGCGAAAACATAGAGTTTCATATCAGCATAAATGGAAAAACAGAATAAACACTACAATCTCGTTGATATCATTCGAGGCTCAAAATATCAAATATTCGAAAAAAATAGTATGTAAGTTAAGATATTGTTAGAGCCGAAAGGAAATCTCTTCAAATTTACCGATGAAATGAGCGAGTTGACCTAGAGCCCCTTTAGTTTTTGACGAAATTTAAACTAAAGCGTAAGTCATATAACAATAATATTAAGATATTCGTAGTCGAATTTTGAGAACCAGTGCAAATATTTCTCATTGATATCGAATTTCCTGAGGTGTCATTGAAGATTTTATTTTTTAAAAAATTTCAAGGATCCTGATTTAATTCTTGCCTTTTCAAAAAAATTTGAAGGAGCCCAGGTTCCACATCCATACAGTTTTATTAGTGGCTTGCATATGCGAATCATAATTTTTCTGAGCACAACTCTGGTTCTTAGAATAGGAAGTAGTGAGAAGTAGTTTTTATTTGCTGCGTTTATCCTTATTTTTGTGGTTTTCTGTGCCTGTTCTATCAAGGTGGACTCTTGAGTATGGGAAGCTATCCACAATTTCCAAGAGTTGTAGTAGGTTTTGTCAGATTGGCATGTCTTTCCTTGTTTGGGTCATGAATTCAGGTTTGGATTTATTTAGGAAGACGCTGATTTTTATCACTTCAGGCTCTACCTGTATGAACGCTGCTTTGCATCTAGAATTGACCTGGACATAATGTTAACGACGTCGGCATGCGCTACAAGTTACGTGGACTTGTAGAATAGCGTTCAAGTGACCACATGCTCCAGAACAATATTGAACAATATTGTGCAAGCCCATCCCCCTATTTCATGTCTGACTTTGTTCAGAAGCTTTCAGTCAAATCACTGTTGACTTTGACTTGAGACTGTAACCTTGGTCATGCGGATAAAGTTAGCTGAAATCTCAAAGTCAAGTATTGTTTCAAACAGGATATTTATATCTACAAAGAGCGGGTGTACATCAATATTATATTCCCAGCATTTTTTAAGAGTCAGTTTTAGTAATAATATCTGGTCAACGGTAGACCATCCACTTCAAAAACTTCCTTGGTATTCTCCAATGATGTTTTCAAATAGGGCTTCAATCTTCGTTCAATTTAGACAGCAATTTGTATACTCTGCACAAGAGAGCAATTCCTCTGAAATTATAAGTGTTGCCTGTTTTCCTCATTATATATGGGGTACATGATGCTTTCTCGCCAATAATCTGGTAGTTGCTCCTCAAGTCTGTTCCCTATATACGAGTATTAACTGGCGAAGGAAATTATGTAGATGTATTCCTTCAGCATGGAGCTGTTCTGTCGATATTCTGCCGATTTTAGGAGCTTAGTATCTCTTCTACTGTTGATAGTGAGCCAGGTAATCTTCTTCAGTCTCTAGAATGTTCACAGTTTCAATAGTTGAAGGTGCGGTAAGATATTTTTGGAGGTACTGCTTTCACCTGGTTCTTAATATCGATAGGGCTGCTTAATGTTGCACTTTATATGTCACTTCAGAACCTCATGCCTAGTGTGCATTCTCCTTGAAACTGTTTAATCGAAGCGTACGCTGATCTTGTTTCACTTAACAAAGTAGTAAGTAAGTAATTCATTCTCATAAAAATCAAGCTACCACCAGCATTTTCGACTCTTGTTCACACTATGGCACACATTGTGGATTAGACTATTACTTACTTCTTCTTCTTCTTCTTAGCACTCCAGTCCCTTTTGGGCCTTTGCTTCCTGCAAACAGCGCCTCCAACTGTCTCGGTCCGTTGGCCGCGTCATCCAATTCCGAAATCCGAGCAGCGATGAATTGTCTTCGTCGACCGAGTCAGACCAGCGTTTCCTCGGTTTCCCCACTGCTCTCGGCCTTCGGTTCTCCCAACGGAATACCTTCTTGGGTATCCATTGTTCGTCCATACGATTCATGTGTCTAGCCCATTGCAACTTCCGCAGTCTTACAATCCGTCAAAAATTTCATACACCTCATGGTTGTATCGAATTCGCCATTGGTCCCCGTCAAGCTTTGCTCCGATTATTCGCCTCAGGACCCGTCGCTCAAAGGCGCTCAATATATTTGCGGATGCTTGGGTTAGGGTCCATGTTTCACTCCCATAGCATAACACAGGTCTTATCACCGATTTGTATGCTTGGAGCTTTGTTCTCCTGCGTATGCAGCCGGTCTTCAAGATCGTAAATACTGAATAAAATATTTTATTTGCGAGCTATATTCTTCGGCGTATTACGTCTCTTTCATTGCCCGTTTTTGTTATTTTAGCGTCTAAATACACAAATTCGCTAACATTCTCGATACTGTATTCGCCAAGTGTGATATTTTGTGCGCTTGAGGTATTTTTCCTCGACTGCGTCATGAGCTTTGTTTTATTTTCATTGATTTGTAGCCCTACTAGTTTTGCTCCACTGTCGAGTTTCAGGAAAAGTTCTTTGTCAGTTGTTAATGACCGTGACAGAATGCTGATGTTGTCCGCATAGGCTACTTCTAGGCTCAACTTATATAGTAATGTACCACGCGTATCGACACCCTTGGCTAGTTTTTTGTTGTTTTCAGTAGCATCAACCGACCAAATGTTGAAGAATCTTTTCTTGATAGGGATAGTATAAGTCCGTTCAATGACTTCCTTGAAATTCGCGACAAAATGTTTGAGCTTTTTGTCCACGATAAATACCACTCCATATTCATGGATGCTTGACAACGTGCCTCTTATTAAGAAAGTGTATGTTTGCATGTCATTGACATTAGTTCCTTGAACTACCAGTGTATTGATCTTATATTGTATTTTCATCTCGTTCAGTAGTGGTTGCGCTGCATCTGGCCCATATAGAGATTTTACATGCCATGTTCCAAAAGAGAAGTCAGTTTTCCAATATAAGTATTGCTGCCATTATCTAATCCGATCCGAGGCTAATCTACTGGTTTCATTACAAAAGAATACTGAGTGCAGCATTATCAGCGCTTTGATTTAGTCGATTTTGGTCCACGGATTGTGTTTTATTTTCCACCTATTCGCCGGCAAGTCAGCTAGGGCGTTCTTCTATCCGCTGCCTAAGGGCACGCCCAAATCAGGGTCTAAGAATCCGCACAGAAAAGTTGACGGTAGCAAGTATATAATAAATAGAAGCAGATATCCATAGTATAGCACAACTTGCTCTTGAGGTAGGCACACTGTCTTAAATCCATCGATGCCACAATTTTTGAGCCGCATAGAAGTCTCAACAAGTTGGGTAGACAGACCTATGCTCGTGTCAGAAGGGTTTTGTACTCAACTTACAAAATGCAGTAACCAGCAACGAATAAAATTAAGAAACACGTCATGTTCGAGGATCATACTATTATTAACTAAGTTGAAGAATTTTTTAATTCTGAGGTATTTGTTAAAATTATACCCATAAATATCTCGCTTGATAATTTTTTCAGATTTTTTTAGATCACGGGTGTCCATTCGCGAGGGAGAAAACACATTTTTCATGTATTTCCCCCCCTCTGTGCACCCACTGAAGCAAAAACGGTTAGTTTAAGAACTGTTTTGAAAAGCTCTCATAGAGAACTTTCATTTGATACTCATATCGGCTACCTTCCATGAAATTTTTTTTCAGGGGCCACTCCTCTGTACTGTAAGCATCGATTCATGGCCTATTTTTTCGAATCCTAGAATGGCTACAAAGCCCTTTTGCTAGGAGCTCTCTCCTGCCTCTTCGACTTGTTTCAATTGTATGTAGTCATCCTCATGATATCTATCATTCCTGAAATTTTCATACAAATCCTAGGAAAGCTGTAGTGTCTAAGTCGGTAAAAAGCGCATATGGCTTCATAGCCATATGTTTCCATAGTAATACAGAGCACATTGTTCCATAGTAATACAGGAAAATTCAAATCGCCATAACTTCGGTAAATACTATTCGATCTTTATGAAACTTACAGAAAAGATCAATCTTATAAATAGTCATCTATTTGTTAAATTTTATTGAATTTAAGGGTACCATTCAGATTTTATTCAAGAAAACATAAAATCGATAAATCATACTATTACTAACAAAGTTGAGTGAATTTCGACTTCTCATGTATTTGTTGTTGTTGTACTCATCAAGGCCTACATTCATGACTTTTTTCAGATTTTTCGGATGGAAGGTGTCCAATCGCGAGGGGGGGTACGCGAAAAGTTCGTACATTTCCCCTTCCCCTGCCCCCCTCGGTACTTATAAGGCAATTTTAGGACCTGTTTTGAAAAGACCTCATTGAGACCTTTCCAATGACACCCTACTCGACTACCAATGGTGAAAAAATTTTTTTGAGGGGTCAACTCCCCATATGGGGAGACCCCCCTTAAACCCCTTTGAAAAATTTTTTCACCCTTGAACTTTCAAGAGGTCACCACTTCTGACCTTTCCACAAAGTTTCATGGCTGTAGCCTCTATAGTTTCGGAGAAAAAGTGCTGTGACATACAGACGGACGGACGGACGGACGGACGGACGGACGGACAGACGGACATAGGTCGTGATTGCAATAGGGTTTTGTATTTTAGTACAAAACCCTAAAAATGGCAACGTAGCATCGAATACATCGCTGGAAAGCAAAAGTTTACGCAGATGAAACTGGCGTACAGGGTGAGAATAATAAGTAACCGGACTGACCTCAGGAAATTTTTTATTGGCAATATATGTACAATTTTTCTTTAGAAATCTTCAAAGTGGTCCCCATTGGAGTCGATAACAGGAATTAATGCACCATCAGAGAAAAGGCTATGCACAGGTAAAAAATTATTGCATCTACATACGAAATTGCTGGTGAGAACGGTGTACAACAATTTTGGCATACCTTTGATCTTATAAATTATGGCAGCAGATGCATGGTGGTGTAACCCAAAAATCATATTAAGTAGAATGGAAACTTGGATAAATGAGTCGGGAAATCAAAATGTGAACAGCAGCCTTTTTGCAGCATAATATGGTCCGTATGTAGAATTGGAATGCAAAAACTTTCAGGGATGAGATATACCTCTGATCAAGAAGCTTATTTTTCCAAGTGAATGCAAAGTTGAGATTCAAGTCTATCGTGGAGTCAACTAGGTAGAAAGCTTTCATATTTACTTTGACATTTGTTAAAGTAGCACCAAGTTTACGCGGTACAAAGTAAAGCTAAAAGCTAGATGTAGTGATAGTTTGGAAATTAGTACTACACATCGAATTAAATTGAGCAAAAACGCAAGCAGTTTATTGGCTTCTTCAACAATATAGCATGCGCTAGCTAGTATAATTGTATGCTGCCCGTTAAAATTCTTGCAGGTGAAGTCCTGCAACAAGTAGTCCGTGTAGTGTAGTGGTTAGAGTACTCGCTGCATAATCTGAACGATCCTGGTTTGAATTCCGTTGGTGACAACGAGATTTTTTTTGATTGATTCTTCCGACAGACCTTAAGCCTGTTGAGTTATGATATGTACAAGTTTCAAATCACCATGTCGCGGCGTGTGGACGGACATATGGCCAATAGTACTACTGAACATATAACCTCAATTGCCAATACATTGGGTCAAGATAATGAGATACTCTAACTATCTCTAAGCAAAAGCCTGAAAAAGGCTGTGAAGTAAGTGCATCAACTTAAAAAAACAGATGCAGGTACAAAAAGGCAAAGAGAGATGCAATGATTAGGCAACAAAGCTTGGAGGAGGCACAAGACAACCGCATTGACTTCAAATAGAGTGAGTATTGTGCTTGCAACCTGAGTTGAAATTTCAATCCCCATTTTAATTACTAAAGTTACATTCTGAAAATATGATACAGGATTCATGTTACATCGATTCTTCATATTAGAGCAAAATAGACAATTCACCAATGAAGAACGGGCAGTACTCAACCTTGTTTAGGGCAGTAACCCCTCGAATTGCCCTGAGAATAACAATATACCGAAATACATCAAGCTCTGCTAATTATTCGTTGGCTGCAAGAAGGGCTAGAGGCGATACCATATGCAAAGATATCACCGAAAAGTGTTTAATTGTGCTCCTCCAATGTGCAAAAAAGAGATCTCTTTGGTTTTTAAAGCCTCTTAGATGTTCCGACAAATTTGCTCATTTCATATTTAGGTTAAGAATATTGGGGAATATTTTATAAGGCTGGATGACTTCTCGCAGGTTTCCACTACTTTTATAATTAATATGCTTACGAGGGGCACCTGACTTATTGATACGCAAGCAACTGACTCGTTGATTGAAAATAGTATAGTACTCATCCAGTACATTTTTCCACATATGTATGTCACCAATATATACTACGTATCTAACCCTCATCTATCCCTTCCTTTGTAATTTTACCACTTGGGAACATTATATTCATTAGAAGACGGGGTCGTCTATCTGCAGTCTTCAGTTTTCGTTTAATTGCTGTCAGCTGTCAGGATATTATTGCCTTTTGCCTATTTGGCTAATGTATGATGAAGTCTTCAGTTTTCGTGTAGCTACTTTCAGTTATTCTTAGTGAAATATTTTTGGTTTTTGTCTATTACACTAAAATTCGTAAAATCTAGCTGCAGCAGCATTTTCATCCCTATTTCCACTAGAGTTTTTAGAGCTGATTGAATTTTTTGTAAACTTCTTGGTCGTAGTTTGAAAGATGGTTATGCTATATGTATCAGTTAAATATAAATTTTGCTCCATTGAATAGTTTTACCCAGAAACTTCTGTATGCGCTGACTTTCACCAACTCTTTGTTCTCACTACTTATTGCATGAAAGAGTTAGCTTTAAATATGTATTGGAAGGAGCCTCAAGAATATGATCATATTCAATTTTTGTAAGGTCTGAAATTCAAATCAACGAGAATAAAAGAATGTTCATGATGCAGTTGAGGAAAAACACCTCGAAAACACAAAATATCACACTTGGCTGATATAATATCGAAAATGTAGGCAAATTTGTGTGTTTAGCGCCAAAATAACGAAAGCCGGCAATGAAAGAGAGGAAATACGCTGAAAACTACAGCTCGCAAATGAATATTTTATTCAGTTTTTACGATCTTGAAGATGAGCTTCATAGGCAGGAAAACAACGCTTCAAGTATACAATTCTATGATAAGACCTGTGCTATACTATGGGTGTGAAACATGGACCCCAACTCAAGCATCCACAAACATATTGAACGCTTTTGAAAGACGGGTGCTCAGACGGATGATTGGAGCGAGGCTGGACGGGAGTCAATGGCGAATTCGATACAATCATGAGCTGTATAAAATGTTTGACGAGCCGGAGGTCTCAACGATTGCAAGACAACGAAGGCTGCAATGGGCTGGCCACATGAATCGTATGGAAGAACAAGGGATACCTAAAAAGGTTTTTGTTGGGAGAACTGAAGGGCCGAGACCAGTGAGAAAACCGAAGAAACACTGGTTTGACTCGGTCGACGACGACAGTTGATCACTGCTCGGACTTCAAAAATTGGAGGATGCTGTCAATGGACCTAGACAGTAGGAGGCGCTTGTTGCAGGAAGCGAAAGTTTAAAAGAAGCTGTAGTGCTACGAAGAAGAAGACCTGAAATAGATAGCTTTGTATATAATTAGTTTTGGCACTTTTCCACATAAATTCAAGATAGCTAACTGCTCTTCTCATCTTTTTGTGCATCCTTCGTTTGAAAAGTCTGGTCATTATGAACAGGGAATTATGCAGTTGGAATAACAATCTTGGGGATTTTCACTAACTTTTGAATTGAATTGTGATATTGATTCTGAAAAACAGTTGCAGTATATGCCAACACTGAGTAAGTCACAAGTGTACATACGTTGGATTTAATATTTTGGCTGGATATGGTTGCTCAGAACAATCACTATGTTGATCTTTTCTGAAGGTTTTAGGAAGAATCATAAAGGTGGATCTTTTATGATGAAGTCTTATATAGGCTGTACGATTAAGTTTTCTGTTGTTTAGATTCGTATACCGTCTGAGTATCGTCGCTACTCATATAATGTGACCTAATTTGCAAGTTCATCCCTTCATGCAGTGTGGTTAGAGTTCCCTTAACCTATTCTTTGAGTTTTTGCCTTCTGTATGAGCTTTTCCAGAGCTAAATGTCAGAATTTACTTCTGCTGAATTATGTAAACCACAGGAACTTTCAGTATTTATTTCTGCCTGCATAGGATATCTTTGCTATACCTATATTTGCTCCAAAGATCTCATCTCCGTTTAAGTATAGTATCCTTGATGGTTTTCGGGCAGAAATTTTTATTTGGGGTCATAAAGTTTTTTCCTCTACCCAATCCAATGGGAATCAGAAAAAAAGGCGTCAGCAAATTCACACTAACTATCGATGAGTCAATAAAAGATCCTACCGGACTCTTGGTGTCACTTTTTCGGGCCATAACCATGCTGGTTTCCTCATACCTAACCAAAATGGACACCACATCTATACTGCTACTGTAAAGTTCAAACATGATCATGCTGAGATAATTCCTCAACAGGCCATCATTGAGGAATCATCGATATGATGTAGAACAACCCTTAGTCTGGTCATTCCCAGCTAGTTGTACATGCAACACAGCTCATCTGGACGGCTTTGCTAGCAATCATTCTCGGGTGTTGGATGGCCTGCTATGTGTAGTGCCCTGAGGCAGCTTCATCTGTTGCTAGCAATAACTCGAATAAAATGTCTGAGCCAAAATAATTCGTTTTGAGTAAGTTATAAAAAAATGTATTCTGAATAGCTTGTCGGATGTAAATAGTGGCGATGGCGAAGCCCAATTTCTATCCCTAACTGCATAACCGTAATTTTTTCTGAAGTATGCCATTTTCGAAGAAAATGAAAGCAATAAACATGCAAAGCACTGAAATAAGTTGAGAGGACAGATTTACACTCCTGCCAGAAGGGTTTTGTACTCAGATATCAGCAATGAATAAACTCAAGAAACACTTCGATGAGATTTGTAGTACTCGTCTAAAAGGAAAAGGCCCGCTACTCGCTTTTCTATGGCCACCATTTTGTTGCAATAAAATAGAAATCATTCCCATTATGGGTTCATATATCCTGAAATTTCAAGATCGAATCAAAACAGTAGTACCTACAATTATTCGATGGAAAGTCCATAGAATCGTAAATGCCCGTAACTTCCGTAAAATTCATTGAATTTAAGGGTACCCATGTGATTTCACTGGGGAAAATATAAAATTTGGTAACCATACTATTCTCAACAAAGTTGAATGAATTTTGGGTTCTGAGGTTTTGGTTGTTGTTTTTCTCATAAAAACCTAACTCCACGAATTTTTCAGACCAAAAGTGTCCAACCGTGAGGAGTAGAACACGAATTTTTCGTACATTTCTCGTTCCCCTGAACCACACGGCACTGGCAATACTGTTGGAAGATCAGTTTTACGTCTGTGTAGTTTCGGAAAAAAATTGTTGCGACATATAGACGGATAGATATATAAAAAAGGCTTCAATAGGGTTTTGTGAGTAGTAAAAAACCCTAAAAATGACCTTCTTGTTCTTGCCTTTTCAACAGGGGCAATCTTTATTGAGCCAATTACCTGTGGTTTTGCTCTACTTGCATTTCCAAATACGATGATCGTCCTTGGATATCTTTAGTTTTAGCACCACATCCCCTTTTGGGCCTTCGCTTAGAGATAGAGTATCTTATTAGATTGATCGAATGTATTGGTGCTCGAGAAGGTGATATGGTCAGCACCACGCTTTGACCTTGGAGATCTTACTATTCAGTTCATATTTTGTATTTTTTTGAGAAAACGCCATTCTTCACTAGTGATAACATTAAGATTTGAAATCATTTGGCGATTGACTACAAGTGCTGAAAGGATTAATTCAAGGCAACCGGATGTGAGGATGGCCACGTAAATGATAGAAGAACTCGCTTAATGTCGACAGCAGAATGCTGCTAGAAATTTTGAACTGATGGATATGGTCATTGGTTTGAGAATAGTTGGTGCGATGGACCTGGGATGCAAAATCTTTTTTGCGCAATGTTGCCATCGAAATTTAAGAAATTTTTCAAAAATAAAACGTTTGAGGTTAAGATTTTTTAAAAATAATCTTACGGTAAGTAAATAATAAATGCTTTGAGAGGCCAGTCAATAAATTCATGCATGAAGTTGGCAGTGAAGTTCTTCAGCAGAACTTCGGTCTTTTTGACGCTTTCTGGGAGCGCCCAGAAAATTGGGTGTTGTTTTGCATGGATAAATTCACTACTGACGATGCAAAATGGGGGCCCAATGAATAAAAAAATGTATGTAGAATCAGTAAAGTTCCAATCAATTTTTAAGATTGGATCTAACGATGTGACGATTAAACGTTGGGATATTTCAGAGGTCAGTTCTTTTTTTGCGACGGTATCTGCGAAAAACACCAGCCCGGCAAAACTTAACCGTAGAAGACCATAACCTTGAAAGTGTGTATGAGTTTACATACCATGGAGCAAGCCTGAATAGAAGAGTCGCTGAAAAGAACGAGATTGGACACTACATAAACGTTACAAATAAAGCCTATCACTCAGTACTTCCCATCCTAAGGTCATTTACAAAACACTAGTCAAACCTGCGTTGTTTTATGAAAGTGAAACATGGACCCTGATGAGCAAAACCGAAAAGGCAGTGATATATTTGAACTCAAAGTGTTCCGGAAAGTCTACGGTCCAGTGAAACAAGGAACAGAATGAAGACTGCGTCACAGCCATGAGTTGCATAAACTATTTGGCGATCTACGTATTTCCTCATGCGTAAAGAAAGAATAGAAGAAAACTAGCTACCCAAAAGAGCATTATTCGGTATAGCATAAGGTAGACGTCCAACGGGAAGACCGAAGACTCGATGGGAAGACACAATAGAAGCTAACAGTATATCCTTGTTGGAAGTAAACAACTGGTGGACAAGGTTGTGGATCAAGATGTTTTAGTAGATTCATCCTGGAGGCCAAGGCCCGGCTTGCGGTGTCACACCATATATAAGTATGATCTGCAAAATTATATCAGTAACAATGATTTCTGGTCTATGGTATGTAGTAAGACTTAATTTGGTTGCAATTATATTTCCGATGTTGTTCCCGATTTAATTTGAATAGACAACTTTTACTCGTAACGATCACTACAGGCGTATAATTTCAATTATCGAATTTTCATATGTTAATCTAGTTCGACGAGTTTTTTGTTTTCTTTTTTTTTTTGTTTTACCACTACAGCCCCTTCCGGGCCTTTGCTTAAAGATATTTAGAGTATCTCATTATCTTGATAGAATGTATCGGCACTCGTAAAGATGACGTTTTGCCCGGGTATCCGTCCACATAGCCTTAAATTAGTACGAAAGGGCTTATAGGCGGCCCAAAGAATCGCTCGAAAACTCACTCACTCGAGTGAGTGCTCTAACTACTACACCACATGGACTGCCATTCGGTAAGTTAGCTAAAAAAAAGTAAATTTCCCAAAAAAAAAATCAAAAAAAAAATAGAAATTGCATACATATTAGTGGCAGTTGCAGTTGCATGTTTGCATGAGAATTTTTCCTAGCTGCAAACAAAGATTTTGCCAACTAATTTATCATACCAGGTGTGTTTTATTCTGTGAATTATCCGAAAATTATTTTCGTTATATTTATCGAAATGGCATGTGTAATATTCTTTATACGGGTCTATTTTTCAGTTCATTATGAATTTAAATAAGAGACGGTATAATGAGGAATACATTAAATATTGCTTCATAGATATACTTAAAAACAGTGTCGACTGCCCATAGTACGTGATATGCTACGAAGTTCTTAGTAATGATGCAATGAGACCGACGTGTCTGCAAAGACATATATTTACAAAACACGTTGCGTTAAAAGAGAAACCCAAAGAGTTTTTTCAAGGAAAAGTTCAATATTTAAAACGCATGAAATTTGATAAAACTGGTGAATTTGCTCAAGGAATGGTAAAAGCTGTGGAAGTGTCTTATGAATTATCATTGCTCATCGTTAAAGCAAAAAAACCGCATACTATTGGAGAATCCTTAATTTAACCTTGTCTTTCAAAAGCGGCTGATATTCTTCTTGATTCTGGAAGCAAAGCGAAATTTTTCCAAATAGCACTCTCAGATAATACGATTAAGCATCGCATCGATGAAATGGCAGAGGATATTGAACTCCAAATAGTGGAGGCCGTCATAAATTCGCCTTTTTTTGCGATTCAATTTGATGAAAGAACTGACGGTACAAAATGTTGCCAGTTAGTAGTATTCGTGCGATACATTTGCAATGGAGCTATGATGGAAGAATTTTTATTTTCCCAAGAACTAAAGACTACATCGAAAGTAGCTGATGTCATGGAAGCAATAGCAAACTTCTTTCAAAAGCATGCATTATCGTGGGAGAAGCTGGTTGGTGTCTGTACAGATGGGGCCCCCTCTGGATTTGTAACGCTAGCAGAACAAAAAAATCCAAAATATACAAGCTTTGGCGGCTAAAACATTACCTGAAAAATTCAATGAGCCCTTAAATATGGCTATAAAGGTCGTTAATTTTATTAAGCATAGTGCTTTAAATACAAGATTTTTTGAAGTTCTTTGTTGGGATTTGGGATCAGAGCAACAAAAACTACTATTCTATACAGAAGTACGCTGGCTTTCTAAAGGAAATATGCTTTCTAGAATATTTGAGTTAAGGGAGGAAGTGAAGTGTTTTCTAAAGCAACATAAAAAGAATAACTTATTTGATGCATTTGCTGAGAACAATTTTCAAATACATTAATATTAAAGCTACCTAGCAGATATTTTTGAGGCATTAACCATACTTAATTTAAATTACAGGGCAATGTTGCAGCAAACATAATTACGCATCATGACTCAATTCAAGCTTTTATAAAAAAATTAATTTGTGGAAACATTGCCTCCAAGCTCAGCCACCAAATTTTTAATCTTTTTCAAAGTTATCACAACTTATCGATAATAACGATTTCGGCAATATTGTGGAGAACGACAATCTTGAAACCCATATTCTCTCCCATTTACAAAGGCTGCTGAATGAATTCCAGCGGTATTTTCCAAATTTGCATGAGAATCCACAGTACGTATTCGCCCGAAAACCCTTCAATATTGACTTAAACACCCTTCCTGAAAATATTCAAGAACAAGTCATTGATTTAAAACTCGACTAATAGGCGGAAGACGACTTTGAAAATATAGAGATAACATCTTTCTGGATTAAGTGCTACCTTAATTCCCCTGCGCTCACTAAAATGGCATTACAAATTTATGTTCCCTTTTCAACAACTTATTTATGTGAGAAGAGTTTTTCGGTCTTAATGGGAATAAAAAACAAAGAAAGGAATAAACTTAATTTTGCGAATGATTTGCATTGTGCACTTTCCACCATAAAGCCGCGAATTGACAACCTTGTAAAAATTGCAGCACCACCCCTCTCATTAATGATATTTTTTTGTATCAATGTGTTATATCAATGTATCAAGAAATTTGAAATATATACGTGTGGTTTAATAAATTTCATATCACATACTATAGGGGAACGCGAAGTTTTCACACTAAGGAAAAAGGGACGGAAGTAAACAAAGTTTGGGACCTCCTGCTCTAGAATGTTAACATACGGTACATCGCAAAATGTAACCACCGCCAACGCTCTCAAATCATTATGTCACTATGGAACAACATTTTAAATGGAAATTCTGTCTTAAAACCGAATTATTTTTTGTCTTCATTTTCTCAAAAAATAAAGCCATTCTGCACAAACTTGATCAAATGTCACAGAATCACGCTCCACCTCCCGAATCATATGCGTACCCATTCGGTCTTGTATTTCAGTGATTGCCTTAGACGGCTAATGTGGAGGCGATCCTTTCTGAATGATAACACGCTCCATTTTCAAATGAGTGTGAGAAGACCTACTGTATAGTCTGTATAATTGAAACTCTATACTGTACACATCGTTTTTATTGCTTAGCCTTTATTATGCTCAAACATTTAAAGAACCAAAAATGTTTCTTTATCACGTGACTCAAAGACTTGTCCAGTACCTTTTCGATTCATATTATGATGGGCTTGACTACTACATAGCAACTCTGTGAAAACAAGCAATTTAAATATGAAAACCTTAAACCATTCACTGGATTTCCCAATCACCAGTTTCCCCACACATGTTTCTTCTTTTTGAGGATTTTGTACAAAAACCGCGACCTGTGTCCGCCTCCGAAACTATAGAGCTATAGCCATGAAACTTTGTGGAAAGGTTGAAATTTATGACTTCTAGAAAGTTTTGGGGTAAAAACAAATTCAAAGAGTTATAAGGGAGTTATAGAGAGGAGTGACCCTTAAGAACAATTTTTTCATCAATGGTAGTCAAATGGAGTGTCATATAAAAGGCCTAATTGAGATCTTTTCAAAACAGGTCTTAAAGTTACCTAACCAGTGTTAAGGAGGGCAGGGGAAGGGGAATGTACGAAATTTTCACGTAATCACCACCGCCTCGCATCCGAAAAATCTGAAAAAAATGAGTATAAGCCTTTATGCGTACAACAACAAATAATATGTCAGAAGTTGAAATTCACTCAACTTTGTTAGTAATATCAATAAATTCAATACAAAGCTGTCAGTTTAAAATTTCAATCATTACTGAAAATTCCAGAAAGATTCAATGGTATTTAACAATGTTATGGCTTTTTTAATTTTCCTGTATTACAACAACAACAACTATACATGGCTATCGGACAATCTGTTATGCACTTCTAATCAACTCAGGCACTATGGGTTAGCTAGGTTTGCATGAAAGTTTCAGAAACTATATTGATAATTGATATCTTTGAGAATTTGTTCAACGGGTGACATAAGCAATCGTATGGCGGCCATTTTCAATGAGAATATTGCTTTAAGTTTTGTTATGTTTCCCCAACTTCCAACATTTAAGGTACATGCTGTTGACACTTGATTGAATTTATTAATGAATAGCTAAACATAGCCACCTTAAAACAAAAGATGAAAAAATCATGGAGGTAGATCCAATAACAATCAACTTCAAGGTTGAAATTTGTTGAACTTTGTTAATAATAGTACGATGTGTAAATTTAATGTTTTCGGTAGTAAAACTGTATTACCATGATTAAATTCGATGAAACTAGATATTGGAGTAGTCCTTTAAAAGGTCCTTAAATTCTATAAGTTTTAATCGATTATACAGAAGTTACCAAACATGGAAACCAATATAGTCTTTCTACTAAAGGATTTTCCAATAAGAGGTGTTATTTTGAATAGCCCGTTATTTCAGTAGATGTCACTTTTGAAGCTGACATTTTTTGACATTTGACAAATAAAACTACGCCATTGATAAAAATGGAACAATACACGCTTCAACAACGCATTGAAATTATTAAAATTCACTATAAAAATGGTGAACATTTGGCTGAGACGGTTCGTAAAACTCGAACATTTTTGGGTCGTCGTGAAGCACCTTGTCGGGCCGCAATACAGAAATTTATGGAAAAATTCAAGCTGTTGGGACAACTTAGTGATGTGAAAAATAAAACCCGTGCACGTCCCTCAAGAACAGCCAAGAATATTGCTGGTGTAGCCGAAAGTGTTGAAGAAAACCCAGGTTTGTCCATTTCTTTTCGTTCTTTGGAATAAGGCATTCCACAAACGTCATTACACCGTATTTTGCATAAAGATTTGGGTCTTAAGCCTTATAAAGTCCAGTTAACACAGGTCTGAAGCAGGTCGATCATCAACAACGTCATGTCTTTGCTGATTGGGTCCTTGAAGTGCATGAAAATGATCCGGAATTCCATCGAAAAATCATCTTGAGCGATGCGGCCCATTTCCACCTCGGTGGCTTCGTCAACAAGCAAAATTGTCACATCTGGGGATCGGAACACCCAAGAGTTATTGTTGAAAAGCCTCTCTTTTCTCAACGTGTGACTGTTTGGTGCGGTTTGTGGTCCAGCGGAGTCATTGGACCTTACTTTTACGAAAATGAGGCTGGACCAACAGTTACGGTGAATAGATTGCGCTATCGAGAGACGATCAATGATTTTTTATGGCCGGAATTGGATGGTATTGATCTGCACAACGTTTACTTTCAACAAAACGGTGCTACGTGCCACACAAGCAACGAAACCATTGATTTTTTACGGGAAAAGATTCCGGACCGTGTTATCTCTCGAAGAGGTGATCCCAATTGGCCACCGAGAACTTGTGATTTAACAACTTGCGACTTTTTCCTTTGGGGCCACTTGAAAGAGAAGGTCTGCGCCAACAGCCCAGCGTCAATTCAAGACCTCAAAGACATAGGGCAGTCACTTTGCGATTTGGTTATGAAAAATTTCATGAAAAGGATATGATCCGGTAAGCGTGGTCGTGGTGGTCAGTTGCCTGATGTTGTTTTTCACTATTAACGGCATACCTTCCTCTTTATAATGAAATAAACATTCGATCATTAATTTTAAAAAAATGCATTTTTCTTTTAATATCAAAATAACACCTCTTATTGGAAAACCCTGTATATGGGTTTCAATCGAACCACATGCTATACTTATGTTTGCATTTTCTCCAAATATGTAATATAACAAAAAAAATTTAAGAATCGGCTTAATCAATGATGCTAGCAATATTGCGACAAAATATTTTCCGGTTAAAATGGAATAAAATTGGTTTTTCTTCGAAAGCAAGAAAATATTTATGGTGCATGTCACTAAAGTTTTTCTTGAATTAAATCATTCTACAATAGAAGTCTACATATTGTAAGTTAAGTACAAAACCCTTCTGATATGAGCATAGCTCTGTCAACCCAACTTGTTTATTATTTGTTTTGCTTGCATAATTCTAAATACAATGAAGAATAATATGTCAAGCATTCTCTTAATATTTTTTGCTGGAAAATATGAAGCTTTTCGTTATAAAAGTAATCTAGACAATTTCTTAACAATTGCCTACGTGAAAGATAAACACAAATTCCAAAAATACATTGTAGAATTTCTATAACAATGCATTGTGGTGAAGAAAATTCCAAAAGCTTTGACCGTTGCACGTATCCTTGAAATCACATGATTTTTTTGCCAAATAATATTCGCAGTCGCATCAACGCATTATTTACGCGTTTTGACGCAATCATCTCATTTACTTACATATGCATCCGAGTTTGAAAAACTTTCCAATGTCATCCAAGCCATTAGGCAAGCGTCTACTTAATTCGCAAAGTAAGCTTTGCACTCGACTAACACAAGTCAATTTGATGCGAAAAAAAGAGTATATATTTTGTGTTTTAAATAGCGTTAGATAAGATTACGCATCGTCAACGCACGCATGTGCCTCAACGCATTTTATTAAATGTACACATGAATAATATATTTGGCGACTCGGATGTGAATAAAAACAGGCTCCTTCCCAAGGGGCTGCCATGATGATGCCGTAAGGTGACCATTTTGCTCTTTTAGTTTTATTACACTACATCAAATTTTAATGCAAATACTATGCAGCACGCAAAATGATTTCGTAGCGTTTCTAGTTTTATGTTTCTTGATCTTATCGTCAGTGAATCTGAATAAATGCCTGCTTATGCCTATAAGCTACTCATCAACTACCAGCAATTTTTTTGTAGTTTTCTTCTTTGTAGTTTTAGTTTCGCACACAATTTCTGCGTTTCTAAAGGAAACAATTTCATCATGTATCAGGTCCTGCAATTATATTCTGTTAAAAATCAAGCCTTAAACTAGTTTCTAGCAATCTTCAAAACTAGCAGCTGAGCCGCGCGAAACTTTCGCTGATTACGATTAGAATTTATGCTGAAATCTAGACAATGCAAGTAGAGTAAGTTTAAATTTTTTGCCCCGCGGCTCATTTGCAAACCCGTTCGAAAAGTAAAATAATGATTTATAAAAACTCACAGGAGTGCGCATACATATATTAGCAAGATAATCTGAATTTTACCACACGCGCTTTGGTGCGCAAAAGTGCGAGCTGCTCGGAGCTCAGGTTGTTGAACTATGAATTTTGAATGTGCACATTTCAATCGAAATTTAAAAAAAGGCCTCCGCTACTGCGCCACCAAGACAAAACAGACAAGCATAACAACATAAAGAAATCACTGTCCACTGAGCGTCCATCACCTAATAGCCAACTATAAGCTCATGCTAGCCATAGTACTATAATTCTTAACAAGTTCTAATACAATAAACTGCGCCCCAAAATAGAAGCATCTAAATCTCCGCAATCAAATTCGCATCGTACGCAAATTTTTGGGAGATTTCACTACGATACTCGCCCAGTGGCTATTCTGCCTTGTAGTAATCGGTGCCAAGTATTCTGAATTGTATAGTTCGTTTCTCATATGTGAGTCAAATGAATAAGCAAAATATATGTACGAGTCGTTGGAATATGCCCTTGCCGGAGTTTACTGTTTGCTGATTGATATATGTACGTTTTTATTTGTGATGAAATAGTGTTGCAGCAACGAGATCCATCCCTCAAAAGTACTGAAATCGCAATTTGAACGGATATCCCAACTTTGGCATACTTATCTAAAAAGCAAGAACCCAATGAAAGTACCGTAATTAAATTTATACTGATTACAAAGTCCCTTACCACAATGATTGGTTGAAACACAGGCAATGTTTGAATAAATTGTGTCAATTTTGAGGCGATGGTGGAAACTTGATAGTATTTATTTAAAACTCACATACAGCCATCCAACTAATTTTCTGCTTTGAAACGAAAACGGCAATATCTAGTTTTAATTTAAGTTGTCACACCCAGTATGACTTTTAAACCCTCTAAAAACGCTTAAGATTAACTCATAATTCCTCGCTTCTCAGAAAGATGTGGCAACACTTTTCTGTGAAATCAAAACTTATTTAAGATCAGTGCGTTCCCTTTAAAATTACGCCTGGCGCCAGGACTGCTCATTTCTAAAAGATTCAAATTAAATCGCTGAAATCATTTGTAAAGTTTCTTGGCGGAATTGTTTTAGTAACGAACGATTGCGATCTGGATCATTGGATTATGGATGCAATAGAATCTATTGATTAGATTTATTCTACTTCAGCGTTTATTTATCAGAGAAAAATTAAAGATTTATCATCCATCTAACTCGCAAAGTTATTGACCATCCGAATTAAATCACAAATGTCCGTGGAATGTCGCTCCTATAAAACGATTGCAAAATATATTTGATTCATACTGTAATGCTAAGAAAAAAGCAGAAAAACTTCAAGAACTAACAAATAACTTCGTCGAATTTCCCCCGAAAAATGCAACTTATATGCTGTAACACACATGTAATAAATATGAAGCACTCTATTAGAGCTTTTTATTTTCAACTAGGCTCGCACTTTTTGAAACTTCTTCATAATGCGACATTCCTTGGATTACAATAGATAAATAATCAACCCTACTACTATGACTCGGATATTCGTACTAGAAATAAACATGTCAGTAAGAGTTTGCTTCTGTCAGAAGGCCTTTATAGCTAAATTTGGAAATAAAGACACTTTTCTTATGCCATTCTAACCGCGCACCATTTTGTTACATTATTGCTGATATCATCGACTGAATCAGGTCTAATATTTAATACATCTTACCTGAAATTTTAGAGATGAGACAATAAAAACGGTAGTATTGTATAAGGTTCAATCTAAAGTCCATTTAGTATAAAAACTTGGCGTTGCTACTGGAATCGTAGAACAGAAAAGGAAGAAAAGGAGTTGAATTTGGAATTGGAAACAAACGAAAATATTATTATCGGGTTTTTTTATGTGTACTGTTTTTCTTTATAATATAATTATTTTTCTTTTTAGTCTTTCAATTACTAGATAATAAAGGCCTCAGTTTCTACTATCTTTTATTTTCCCGCAACAGTATTCCAAGCTCTGTCTTGGAATCTGAGGGTATGGGGGAAAGTAATGAATATAGGGAGCTCTCCCCCGCCAAATCAAGCTTCACGCGGAAGGCGAGAAAAACTTGCAGTGTTTCTGAGAGAAATTCGGGGGGATATAAAAAAGGAGTTTATCCTCGACTTGCTTGCTGGTTGCAAGATGCAACTGCAAGTGCCGGAGATCTCCAGTGACATGGAGATGGATGAGGGTGGAAGTTCCACAGACAGTGGTGACGAGGTGGAGGCTATCGTAAAGCCTAAAGTCAGGAAGAGGCCGATGGGGTCTCCAACGCAGGAGCCCACATCAAAGGTATCAAAGAGCCTTGAAGTGAGCGAACGCGATTTTCCCGGCTCAAAAAGGTGACGAAAATAGTTTCCGCTAGTTTTTTCGGGGACCATACCCAAGCCGGATGGAAGGCCGAGTCTAGAGGGGAATAAAAGGCAATCAAAGCCCCAGCAGCCAAGCGTGGCTGGTACCAAAAAAGAGAGGGTGCCTCCTATAGTGTGCTATATGCTTGACCTAAAGTCTTTCGGGGATAGCGTCAAAAGGGCTTGCGTACGAAACTCTGAATCGGAGCCAGAGTTCAACGTGACGGCGAACAGCTCCTCACGAACTTCGCTTCATCCGAAAACGGCTGAGGATCACACCAGCCTTTTTAGTTTTCTGAAGCGTGCAAAGGTGGCTTGCTACATCTACACCAACAAGGTGAGGAGAAAATTGACTCTCCTTCTCAAAAGTATGCACTGCTCATACGACGAGAATGATGTCGTGGCTGAGCTGAAGGAACATCTCGGAGAAGATATCCATTCAGCAAAAAGGTTCTCCACTATAATCTCCAGGAGGGAAAAAAGGACGCTTTCCTCTGTCTATTGAAACCGGACTTTGAAGTGAAGAAAGCGATGAACATAAAGTTCCTATTGTACCAGAAGATACAATGGGAGCGTCTGCAGAAAAATTGCACTTCCCAAGGCTTTAACTGCCAAAGATTTAGCCGCCTCGCTTCTAACTGCGAACTTGAAGTTAGATGTGTTAAATACGACAAGCAGCATAAGTCCATGGAATGTTCAACCTCAAAGGACGAGAAAAAAGACGAATTCTTCTGTGTCAACTGCAATGCTAAGGGGCACCCTGCAAGTTTCAAAGCTTGTCCTAAAGCAAAAGAAGCTGAGGAGAAGAGGAAGAACCTCCAAATAAAAACAGAGGAAAGAAGGGGTTTCATCACCGCCTCTATAAAAAATACTGTACTTGAAGGGGTCTCATACTCTAGCCTTTTGCAAGTTGCAAAGAAGCAGCTTGCATCGCAGCCCGCAACAAAAACAGCGACCAATACAGCAACCACAACAGTTGCAGAATGACCAAAATACGGTTTTGAGCACTGACTGCCAACAATTTTTCGGGTGTGACTTCATTTATTTATTTCGACCAACTTACAGACTAAAGTCCAATTACAAGATTGGTTCAAACAATATAGATGAAAAGTACAACACAATATATATATATATATATATATATATATATATATACACTAGACTATATATTTAAAAGTTAATTCTTATAAATTACTAAAGATGGAGGGTACGGGCCAAACCCCATAGCATTGTGGTTTCTTGGCAAACGCAGCAGTGGTGAATTGTAAAATGTTTCCGTTCTTGCAAATGGAATTTGGTAAGATTCTTCATTTCTAGAGGGATAATTAGATGTCCGCATCGTCAGTAACTCTCTTACATTTGTATGCAACTGATGATGATGAAGCTAATATAGGAGACATTCATCAAGAAAGTGTCTACGAAATGATAACGATGGGAGGTCCAGAAAAGAAAGTCTTTCTTCATAAGATTGGTACGGGACTTTAAATTTAAAGAATAATATTCGGGTGAGCTTCCGTTGTACAGATTCCAGCAGTGAGTCTAAGTACTTATAATGCAGTGTCCAAATTTGGGATCAATACTGAAAGATAGGGCGGACAGCTCTTATATAAAGATGTGCTGGAGACAGGATACTTTCAAAGATGCATGAGTGACGAAGAATAAATCCGGAAACCCGAGAAGCACGTGACATGATGTCGAGGATGTGCTCTTCGAACTTGAGTCGTGGGTCTAAGATCACATCTTAGTCTTTAAACTTGGTCACTACAGATAGCGGCTCATTGTGCAGGCTATATGGAAATGATATTGGGTTCGGTTTTAAAGAGAAAGTCATTTTATGACATTTTTGCATATTAAGGGAAAGAAAATTTGATTCACTCCAATTGCACAGGACGGTCAGGTCATTTTGGAGGGAAATGTAATCATCAAAACATCTAATTACTTTAAAAACTTTAGGATCATCAGCATAGAGAAGACATGGAGAATCTATTAAAGAGGGCAAGTCGTTAATGTATATTAGGAATAAAAGCGGTCTCAGGATGGATCTTTGAGGGACACCAGTCTGTGGATAGAAGGAGTGAGATAACACTCCACAGAGACTTACTCTACATAAACGATTGTTTACGTATGAGATAAGCCAAGAGGGCAAACAACCAGAAATACTATGTTGAATTAGCTTTTTACACAGTACGTTATGATTTACTTTATCAATCGCCTTGGCAAAATCAGTATAAACGACGTCAACCTGAAAGTGCTTATCAAGGGCTTCACCAACAATGTGAATAAACTCAAGTAGATTTATAGTCGTCGACCGACCTGGAAGAAATCCATGTTGAGCAGGAGATATCAAGGAGCGTATAAGTTCATAAATGTGATTATGAACGAAACACTCTAGGATCTTCGGGAAACAAGATAGAAATGAGATTGGACGGTAGTACAGGAAAGTGCGGGGAGGGCTTTAGATGATTAATGTATGACC
Source organism: Odontomyia ornata (assembly GCA_963969285.1). NCBI lineage: Eukaryota > Metazoa > Arthropoda > Insecta > Diptera > Stratiomyidae > Odontomyia > Odontomyia ornata. The sequence continues at coordinate 31,197,295 of OZ017740.1, read as the reverse complement.
AGAATGGTTTTGACTGGTTGGAATGAAGTGACTGCTCTATGTACGTAAATTAATTTTTCCTGAAGCTTTTGATTAATAATTTCACGGAGGCCTAGGATCTAGAGTATTCATTATAAGAATCAGAATCACCGGTCAATTTAAACTTTTGGTGAAGTTTGTTCTTAAACTTCAGAGCTTCTAAGATGTCACAGTTGAGCCAAGGTGCTTCAGAGCTCTTTTTGGAACTACATAGGGGTGTAAATTGAAATTTAGTAAGAGCTTCTTCGCAATCAAGGCCGTCAAAAAACGAGAACCAATCAAGTGAGTTCAAAGAGTCCGACAATGCGCTGTAATTGGCTTTCCAGAAGTTGAACTTGAGCGGCTGATGGCATTTAATTGTTTTTGGAAAGCTCATGCTGATGCCCAACAACAGAGGGGGATGATGGGGGTCAGGAGATACATAGGAGTGAGGTGCAGCATCTACGTGAATATGCCCAGTATCAATGTTCGACATTACAAGATCTAGCATCCGATTGTTTATATTTAGAACGTAATTTAATTGGTTAGGGGAAGATTGGGAAAGAAAATTAGACAGTAATACAGACTGTCGATTAGAAGACAAGATATATATAGATGAAACTAAGTCCCATTCTACGGAAGGAAGATTGAAGTCACCACAAATAATAATACGTGAAGTGGGATGAAGCGAAAGACAATACGATGATAGTGAGTCAAATAGTGAATCATAAAAGTCAAAGGAAGAGTTACAGGGAAGATAGATGCAGAATATGAACAAAGAGGCGGAAAGAGTATTGATTTTGACAAGTACGTGCTTGGCTAAGTCTGGGGGATGAAAATTGTCGCAAAGCTCACTGGAAAGATCTTTAGCAACAGCAATCAGTACTGCACCACCATCCGAGCGTTGTATATCACTCTTCAACCAAGTCTTAGTTAAGCAAATAATATTGTCATTTGCAAGAATGTATGAAACGCTAAGGCTATGTAATTTGGTCCGCAAGCCTCTTACATTTTGATAATATATGTTAATATTATTTAAAGTTTTAGTGTCTGTTATGCGTTGATTTTTCGATGGGGACTTCTCAGAAAATTTCGCCTTCTGGGAGGATTGTAACGCTTGACTAAAGTTTCGTCCGGCGACCGATTTTGATTTAACAAAGCATTACATTCTGCTGGAACACTAATTTTGAAGGAAGCGATCTGACGATGAGGAAGACTTTCTTTTGTTAACTTAACACAGTCTAATATAGGAAGAGATGATCCAAGCTTACGCTTCATGTGTTTTGCTAACATTTCAACAATAGTTTTATATGCTAGCCTCGAAACAAATACCTGGAGTGGAGGAGCGACAGCACGAAGAGCCTCTACTTCATCAATAGCTACATCAGGTTCCTTTAAAGAAGTTGCAGCATGTGATGCGTACGTGATTGGCTGCAACTGCTGAGATGTTTGTACGAAAGATGGAGAATTAATACCACGTGTTGAAGACTGCTCAATTTGACGAGAAGGTATTTGAGCTTGGCTTCATGTGATGATTTGTAACCCCGCGGATGTCAATAAAGGTGAATTTTCGCTTGACTGGTTACGGGGAGCTATTGGCGTATTCAGTATTGTAGCGAGCTCCTCCTTTTCTATATTTTCATTCAAAATTTCAGGTACCTGGTCACTAGCTGACTTTGGAGATTTTCCAGGTTGCTCAATATTCTCACAAGCTGGGTGATTTCATTGTTTGCTGTTCCCAATTGATCATTAAGTTTTAGGAATGAATTGGAAAGACGATAAATTGTTTCCTTGGCTACCCCAAGCCTCGTTACGTACGCTGAAATTGTGTATTTTCAACATGGTTCGTAATACCAGTAGATACCTGTTCCTACTTTCATAATGCTGTCTGCTGTGGGGCCAGACAATTTGGCGCATTTAGCGTGAAACGGGAGGCCACAAAAACCGTAGCACGTTACTAATGGCGTGTTATTAACATACACTTTTTAGCAGCACAGTATGTCATATTGTAGGATTTAGTTGCAAGTTGATTTAATTAGTGGATTAAATTTATTAAAGCACAACACTTTTGTTCATGTTTATAAAATTTAATGTATACAAAATTTAATTTACCGGAAATAAGATTGAGCACTTCACTAGGAATTTGAAATTTATATTGAGCTTAAGTATGAGTGGCAGATATGACAAGGTTTATGTTCACACTATAGTAAATTAGCCCAGGCATCAAACAAAAATGACTTGTTCACACTCATTCGAAAAGTGGACTCTTTTATCCCCCACTATAAAAAACTCACTAATCCTAGTGAGAAAAAAGCTGAGTACTTAGAATCCACCTTCAAAGTATGTTGTCGTGATAAGTTCAATTCAACTCTCCATCCTCAACATATGTTCACTGGTTCTACGATTTAAAAATAATTTCGTTCAAGAATACTTGAGCGCCCACAGACCAGATTTCCTGTTTACAAGTACATTGGAAACAAGAATCAAAGAAAGACACAGAGTGCATCTTGGAAAATACAAGATCATCACGCGTGATGACCCATAGGGAAGTCTTGGAGTTGCTATGGCTCAGAAAGATAACCTGAAAGCTCAAAGGCACTGAGATAATAAGGTCCGTACTGGAGGGTGTACTTTTAAGTTTGTGGGTATCTACATATGTTTGACATAGATATCTGCTGAGGAATCTCATTGATGACTTGTAAGCAGTGCTTATTCTGTGCAAAAATTTGCTTTCTATGCCATGGGAGGTGATTTCGATGCGAAGCATCCCTCATGGGGAAATATTGCATCTAATGGCTATGGAACAGCTATCTCTAGCTGGATTCAATCAAATATGGATCCCGTATTGATTGCCCGGAAAGAGCCTACCTTCCGCCGAAGCTCCTCTATTATTGACTTCTTCATCGTGTCTGCCAGCCTGGTAAATTCCTCCCACAGTTGGAGGAATTTCGAGTGTGGAGTTCTGCTGAGTTTGGTCATATTTTAGTTGAGCTGATCTTAAGAATGAAAATGGGTGTGAAACTTGAGGTTGTAGATACCCAACTTTTCATTCTATACAAACGAATCGATAAGGAAGCAGTAAGTGCTGACTTTGACAGAAAATTGAAAGAAATCTCGATCAATCGATCGAAAAATCTTTCTATTTCTGAAATCGATGAGGGAGTTGCATGTATAAATTCAATTCTGGATACAGTTATCTAAAAGATCTCCCTTGAGGAATCCTCGACAAATTACAACTATCGAGATTTACCAGAAGACATCTTGGAATTTCATCGTAGACGTAGTCAGATTAGAAAGCTACTCGCAAGAATCGACCACCACAATTTAAATATGGTTAGCTGGGAGTATGAACGCATTCATCTAATGATTATGTATCTAAACCAAATGATCTCGAGGAGAGCCACGGCTTTTGCTAACGAGCAATTGAAACAGGCCCTGGAATGTTTCAAACCAGGTCCTTGTATGTTTACTTATATCGATAGGATAACTGGCAGAAAATGGCCAGCCGGGGTCCTCACTTATGATGGGTCCATGCACATGGATGACAAAACTATTGCTGATACTATCGCAAAACATTTTGCGAAAGCTCTTCAAGGAGAGAAAGCAAGTGAGCACACTTCCGTAACTTCGTTAGTGAGCAGTACCAAAACGAATTTTGACAAGGACCATAGGGAATTGAGCATGACCAGGTCCTCTTATTCAAATTCCTCCGACGCACCTACTGCCCATGAAAAATCAGCAGGAGCTGATGGAATCTCCAATTATGACTTGAAAAGCTTTCCCATGTTTTCTTTGTTCTCCTCACGATCATTCTGAATAATTGCATTAATATTTGCTACTTCTCTCAGCAATGGAAATGCGCAAAAATATTTGCAATACCCAAGAAGTCGGTCAGTATTGACGTAGCTAATACTCGTCGGATTTCGCTGCTTTCAAATATTCGTAAGCTGATTGAAAGGGTAATACTTGAAGGCATCATAAAATTCTCTGCGAAACCAAGAATTGTGCCAGAAAGAGAATTTGGTTCAGAGTAGCCCACTCCACGGTAGATGCTTTGGCCGTGCTACAAGCCGATATAACGAGAAGTTGGTACACCAATAAGCTCGTTGTAAATTGGCTGATTGATGTGAACAAAGATTTTGAGTGTGTATGGATCAATGGGCTTATCTACAAAATTATAAAATTTGTCTTTCCGGCCCATATTGTGAAAATTATAAGCAGCTTCATGAGGGAACGAATTGCCTTTGCGGTGGCTGGTGGAGCTAGGTCAGACCCATTTTGCATTGGCTCGGGAGTCCCACAGGGGTCTATATTAAGCTGATTTCTTTTCAACATATTCATCTCTGACATCCCGGTCCTAAGAAATGAGTATAAGCCCGGAGCCCAGGTGAACCTCATTTCTGAGGACTTGTTAGTGTGGTCATCTGAGCACAGTTTACGCTTTGCTGAAACGAGGCTCCAAAACTACTTCGATTCTCTTACTGCATATTACCGGAAATGGGGATACAGTGCAAAGAAAAGTAAATTAATTGTGTTTAAGGATCCCCACAATAACTTTCACGTCGCGCAAGAGGCATCTGTGACTCCAGGATTAAGTTGAATAGGCAGATGGTACACTGCTCTGGGCAAACGAAGTACTTGAGCCTAGTTTTCGATGGGATAGCTACCTCCAGTGTTCACGTTGACAATATTTTGAAAAAAGTGACTAATGCGTACCATTTGGCTATATCTCTTTTAAGGTAAGAGTCAACAGCGACCAAGTGAGTCAAGGTTTTGGCCTATAAAACTTTGATTTGTCCGATCATCACATATGCGGTGATGGTATGGAATGGAGCTCCAAAAGCAAAATGGTTCAAGATAGGATTAGTGGAGCGAAAAATCGTTCGGACTTGCATAGGCCTATACAGACGAGTGGGGAGACAGTCTTATTCCAATGAGGTGCTGTACTAGGAGACAGACATGGAGCCAATCAAATCATATGCGGGAAAGCTGGTGGAATCAGGAGAAACTTGGAACATAAGGCGGAAGTATTCAGCACAGCGACGGATAACTGCTCAACGGATGCAGCGAATGAGTAGTTTTAGGAGAGTCTTAAGCAAATAATTCACTCAATTTTATGAAACTTAATTTTAAAAACTGCATTTGTTAAAGCTAATGAATTTTACACCTAGTTTCTTTTAAAATCTATTAATGTTTGATAATGTTGTAGGTGTCACCATTTTAAAGTTTTGTGTTATCGAAAAAATTAATATTGTAAACTAAGTAAAGTAAATGACTATTGAACTCCGGGAGCAGGCCTAAGGTAGAACCCGTACGTTTATTGCTAGGTTAAGTTATTTAGGAATTATATATATATGTAAAAATCAGAAAGAATCACCCGATAAAGATCTTGTATGTACCTCAAATTATGTATGCATAATTTATTTTTTAGGTTGCAAAAGGGTCATGAAATTCTAGCTAAGGTATTTGGTTTAGCCCTTCTTCAACTACCGATGACTTCCATGCGAGTTTACGGTTCGTATACGTCCTCAAAAAACCGAATTGAGAATGACTCCAACCATTCAATTATGTATGTTTGAGCATATTTAAGAAGAAGAAAAAATTTAAGGGCTATTTCACCTTCAAACAAATATTTCATTTCTTTTCTTAAGCTTTGCTAGCAGCGAAATTTTTTTATTTATAGATTTAAAATCATTGTTCAATGGTTTGCAAATAATCACGCGGATGTCCATCTTCAAAGTCAAATATTCATAAATGCTACAGAAAAAGAAATCATCTACTCTTAAACCTCAACATATTTCTGCAAGCGTATTATATAATCAATCACGTCGCCTTTTGTTACTTGCATCTAACGATCGCATCCGATAAGCCAAGTCATGTGTCCCTCAAATAATTTCGCTATGCAAACTCCATATCTGTGAAATGTACGAACTCATACATATCTAAAAATTGCGCTTAGCAATGACCACGAAATTGTATATTACCAACAACAGTGCATTGAACTTGAGCATTTCATCTCGTTTCTTCCTCTCTATTCAAATATTATCTATGACATATTACACACTTCTTCTCTTCAGCTAATTTTTCAACTACTATTACTTATTCTATTTGTTATTCCGCTAAACCAAGCGCATTGGCTAATGTACATGAAATTTTTGCAATCTAATCTACACCCCCGGTCGCCTTGATTTACTCTCTGTGACAGGGTACCCGTCGAATATTCGCCAATGATACTGGTAGGTCTAAGAAAAAGCTTCGAATGCAAACAAAGTGTACCAACATACAAACTTTTCGTAAGTACATACAGATATCTACTTGTATATGCGAGCAAACATGTGTTCCTCATCTATGGTACATTGAAACGTTAGTTTGCATTTAATGACTTATTCTCTGTAATTCATATTTTAGCTTTGACGAATATCAGACCAAGTACTACGTTTGAGAGATTCAAAGAGGAAAGCAAAAGCGTTTTACCTTGCGCAAAGCACGCGAACTGCGGGGAGAGGCTCAGCAAATTGTTTAACAAAATATCGGTCATTGACTTGAATGCGCGCGAACATTTATACATAACTGCAAAATCTAATATAATATTAGTATCATAGAAGAGTTTTGCATGAAATTCATAAATTTGATAAAAGGGCTTCAAGCTTCTTATCAGTCGTATTCGAAGCGAGTTACGTAAGAATAAGTCTTGATAGAAAGCAGAGAAAATACTTTTGTGTGCTAGAAGATAGTTTTCTCAGGTTTTAATTCAACATTTTGATTGTTGTTTAGTGTTTTGGATGACATAGTAACGAGGAAAGCTTCACGAAAGTCAGTCCAAAGATGAACCTGGATGCATTAAGATTGCACTAATTATGGACTGGCTGAAAGTAATTAAAGCTTTCCTGTATAATTCGTTCCTTAATTTTTTCCAAATGCTACGGGTTGCCCCGTCTGTCCAGTTGAACGCCGCTACAAGCTTTTAACAGAATTACAAAGTTTTTGAAAAGGGAAATTTGTTGTTGGTTGATCATTTTCAGGCCCTATTTATGGCAGATCCTTTGATGAAAAAAAGATAATAGTGATGCCTTTCAAATCCTGCTATTCGGGTCTAAAGTACAAACATATGCTGGAGAAGCAGCTCTCGAAGTGCTGTAATAATATTCGGATTTACTAATGCAGCATTTTGTCATATAAGATCATAATTATACAAGAAAATCAAGATTTTTGTCAAGATGTTTCAATGAACATTAGTGACTCCGTTAAAATGTTATATCAACATAAAATTCATTGCCATAATCGAGTTTAATATTGAAATACAACGTTTTGGAATTGAGTAAGCTTTTTAATTGAGACTTTACTTGCACGAGTACACTTCTTATCGGGCTAGGATATAATTTGATCACAGGAAGAGCAAGGAAGCCGTGAAGTTACCTTGAGGCCGTCGAAAGTAGTAGCTCTTGATGAAAACTACCAGCCATCTCAGTGGAATTTATTTTTTGATTAAATTAACTTGCTCTGACATATGGGTTGCATTACTTTTAAGCAAAAAATACTTAACCGCTACACCATTACAATCTTAACCAAATACTAAATTGTAAGCCTAATATGTTTCAATATATGTATTGAGCATTGAGTCCAGAATAATGACCCAGAATATCAGATCATGCAGTCATATTATATATATAATTTCTTTATTAGAATGTATGCGGTACAGAGGCCTTATAATATAGTAGGTGTTCTGACAAAGTCATTTCGAAATCGTTTGAACATTACTTAAAACTATGCATATTATCGTATTTCTATGTGATTATTACAATCAGCTAGAGATAAATTTAGGCAAAAACCTCTACTGAACTTATACTAGCTTAATATAACTTAACTTTCTACTTATAACTAGCTAAAATCTATGAGGCTAGGTTACGGCCAAAAGGTAGGTGGTAGCAACTGCTGATTTTCAATTCGCCAGGGCATGTATTAGCGGATTGGGCGAGTCTTTTGCTTTCGCGATTAATTTGTCACGGCGCGATGCAGCGAGCTTACGAATTGGACTAACGCCAGCAAGGCTGTGTAGCTTTTCAGAAGAGAAGTAAAACGGTTTATTAAGTGTCATTTTCAGGTATCTATTTTGGGTGATCTGAAGCTTTGTTACTAGATATTTAGCACATTGGATCCAGGTAGGTGAGCCGTATAAGATGATCGGTTGGATTGCCATTTTGACGATGAGGACTTTGTTTCTGGTGTTGAGACGTGAATAACTATTAAGAAGGGGGTAAAGCGAAAGCACGGCCTCAAACGCTTTGGAGCTAATATGCTCAATATGTTTTCTGAAGGTTAGTTTTGTATCGAATATAAGTCCAAGATATTTAAGATCCTCGCTCCAAGGAATAGTTTGCCCTAAAAAATTTATTGGTCGCTTGGGTAGGTGAGCAGGCTTACGCTTCCTGGTGAAGTATATTGACTTCGTTTTTGCAACATTTATTTTAATTTTCCATCTATGGTAGTATTGATAAGTAAGTTCTAACGCCGTTTCAAGGCTGGAAATAATGTCAATTACTTCCTCTTGAAGTTCATCTGCTAGCTCATTGATCTTGATGGTGAATGGACTGCGTACCATCTGGCCATGTGTTGCTTTTTTTCCGGAGAGTATTTTGAAAATTCTTCTTTGAGGCCTTACAGATATTGATTTATGTCCTTTCCCAGGTCTTCAGTTACTTTTGTTCCTACAGTAACTAATTTGCCATTCTTTAAAATGGTCAAAAATTGTTAGATGGATTTTTTAGATGAAAGCCTAGATTATATTTTTGGCCTTACTTTTGACGACAGAAGCCATTTCATTAACTCCACGGTTAATAGTGTTATCAAATAAAGGTATTCGGCTAAAGCTTTGATTCGCGCCAGAATTTTAGCGGCTTTTAGTAAGCACGGTTCGATATTAGTCGATAGAATAATTCTTATACAACGCACTTATTGAATTTGCAGATTGTGTGCTTGCAGTACAAATTCCTTAAAAAACAGCAGTTCAAGTACCCTTCGATAGATAAAGTAACTTGAATTTCAGAGGGGTGAGGTGGGAAGACCTCTAGAAAAGACAAGCCAACCAGTGTTACCGGTGTCAATGATTGAGCGACTCGGCTGCCAACTGCGCCATGCACTACCAGCGCGTTAAATGCAAAGAAATTTATACACCTGGTGAGTGCGAATAGGCCAATATGGAGCCTAAAGGAACATTTTTACTCCGGCAACTGTATATGTATCATATTGAAGATGTTCCCGATATCAAGATGCAAAAGTCAAATTTATTACAGAACAACGGAGCGTGATACCCTCTAACTACGTCAAGCCCGGGATATCATTTGCACTTGCTACTAGAGAACCAGCAGAATACTGCATACTGCAAATAATATAAATAATGGAAGCAGCTACAATCAGCTGCTACTTGAAATCTACCAACCCCTTAGTTCTTTGTTGAACAGAATAAAAAAACTTTTTCATTTTTTCTTTTTCTTCTTCGTAGCCTGCGCTTCCTGCAAAAAGCGCCTCCAACTGTTTCCGTTCATTGACCGCGTCCTCGAATTTTGAAATCTGAGCAGCGATGAGCTGTCTTCGTCGACCACGTCAGACCAGCGTTTCCTCGGTTTCCCCACTGGTCTCCAGCCTTCAGTTCTCCCAACAAATCTGACAATCGGTGAGACCTCCGGCTCGTCGAATATTTAATACAGCTCATGGTTGTATCGAATTCGCCATTTGTCCCCGCCTAGCTTCGCTCTGATTATTCGCCTCAGAACCCGTGGCTCAAATGCGTTCAATATATTTGCGGATGCTTTGCATACTTGCAGTTTTGTGTTCCTGTGTATGCAGCTGCTCTTCAAGATCATCAAAACTGAATAAAATATTTTATTTGTGAGCAGTATTCTTCCGCGTATTTTGTCTCTTTCATTGCCCGTTTTCGTTATTTTAGCGCCTAAATACACAAATTCGCCAATATTTTTGATACTGTATTCGCCAAGTGTGGTATTTTGTGTATTGGAAGTATTTTTCCTCGACTGCGTCATGAGCTTTATTTTATTTTTATTGATTTGTAGCGCTACTAGTTTTGTTTCGCTGTCGAGTTTCAGGAAGAGTTCTTTGCCGGTTGTTAATGACTATGACAAAATGTTGATGGCATCCACATAGGCTACTACTTGGCTCGGCTTGTGTAGTAATGTATCTTGTGTATCGACAGGTAGCTTCCTTATGACGTACTCCAGAGCCAAATTGAATATCAATGGGGCAGTCTTTCTCCCTGTTTTAATCCGGTATTTGTGTCGAAGGCATCGGTGAGTTGGTCATTGATGCGGGCTTGGGAGGTCACATTATTTGGTACAGTATGTTACGATCAATACTGTCGTATGCTTGCTTAAAGTCAACGAAAATTTGTTGTTGTTAGTTTTTAAATCTTTCAAATGTCTTAAAACTACTTGCCATTCAGTCACATTCCACCGTTGAGCTTCATCCCAACCCAATCAACGGGAACTTTATTGCAACTCTACACCAATGGGACTATCTTCTTCAATTGATTATCAAGCAAAAGCCTGACATCATGCTTCTCACTGAAACCCAGCTGAATTCTTAGCAATTCATGACCTACAATGATTGGTAATTTTTTAGAAATTATAAATTAAACTGTGATGAAGGAGGTGGCACCTGCATATTAGTTAGAAGACCCTATTGCTCTAAAATATTGATTTTTTCGAATTCGAAGATTTTGATTTTTTTGTAGTATCCGTCATTAAAATTTCACGACAAAATTCTTCTTTATTGTTGCTTATACTTTTTAAAATCAAGGAGGAGCTAGATTCCTTATTTAAAATACTCGAATTGAATAGCCTGTATAGTTATTATAAATATGCCGATGATCGTAACTCCCAACACACATTATGGCTGAACGCTAATAACAATCCATGAGGTGTATTCTTGGTATCGTGGATAACAGAGAAACAAATTCACTAAAGTTTTAATTAATATAGATCAGAGCTCCCAATAGATGATAGGCCGAACTCATATTTGGAATTGCTAACGTAAGACTTAAGAGTTAAGAGTTAAGAATCATCAATGGAAATTCCAGGTACTTCCTTATAATAGCGAGGATTTTGTCATTATAATGGAAATAAATCATCAAAGAGATGATGCCTTTCTCATTCCAGTCAGGAACGGAAATCATCAATATTGGAAACCAATGAGAAAGTAGCTCCCAAGGTTAAACACCCAAGCAAGATCGGAGGATATAAAACCAACCATTGCAAGTTTACAAAGACTGGCAAGCCTTTTCCTCATATGCGTCAACAGTTCTTATCGGGGATTTCAGGACTACAACTATCTCTCGTTGATTTTGTTGAAATTACACCTCAAGGATGTCCGCAACCTAATCCGTTATATTCAGGAGCAAATTCAACAGCCAATTTGTCGAAAAACTGAGGGGTACTAGCCAACAGATTCCAGGTGGCGTGTTCATAAAAATGAATGACATATTTCGTAAGAAGTCTCGAGTGAATGTGTTGAATGTTTAAGTCACTAAAGTTGAGATAAATCTTTGAGATAGGGCTGGTATTGAAATTAATCATACAACTCTGGATGCAGATGGAAATATAATGATATGTAATGGATCGCAGAAACTTGCGCTAATCAGAACTTACTTTGAATTGGTCCACCGACCAAACCCTGAACAAGGGAGCCAAATACTTTCAGCAGTGGTTTAATCGTAAGTTTTCAATTTCAAACCAAGCTCAAACGGTGAATCCATTTTCCAATCCTATGAAACACTAACCTCCAATCTCGCACCAAGCTTGATTCTTATTGATTATTTTGTCAGCTACGAAGACGTACGTCTCATATTTGCCAAGATAAACAGCAAGATATTATGGGTATTAACGGCATTTCCAGTACAGTACAACATTCGCCTGAGGTTGCTATTAGAAATTATTGCATATTGGTCAACAACGCTTTGAACAATTCATATTTCCAAAATCAGTGGGGAAAGGCCAAAGACAAATCCTAAAAGCATTCGCTCAATCAGGTAGCTACTTAATATCGGTATTGGAGTGATACTGAATCAAACGTTAAATGTCCAAAAAAAGAAATTTGAGTGGGCTCCGAACCGCCAGTTTTGTTTTCAAGCGAGGCATTTAAATATACTATGTATGCTATAGCAAAAGTGGTCCCAGACATTTGTTGCAAACAAAAGAATAGAGAATGTATTAGAGCATGTCATATTGATACGGAGAAAGCTTTCGATACAGCGTAGTTAGACGGACTAATATTGACAAGTTCCACAGGCAGTTCTTTCTTGAAACTGATAGATATCTGATAACAATGTGCGATTCCATGAAGAAACAGATACTGTGTCTCTACTCTTGCAAACCATTGAACCTCTTCGGTTTAAGCGTGTCGCTAACGTAATCCTTAGTAGTTCATAGCAACATACAAATAAAAATGTAAAGCTTTATACGACCCATTGGCGAATGAAATTCAATTTGTAAAAGTGCGGAACAATTTTTTTTTGGACAACGCTGTGGTTGGTTACACAGCAAAACGTAATTGGAAGGATTTTCACATTATGGCTGGTGAGGGTAGTTCAAAATGAGTTCCACATAAATCCTGTGTTCAATTTCTTGGTTTTTATCTTGATCAGTATGCTTAGTAAGCAGGAAATGTCGTCATTCTTCTTCTTTTTTATTCCGGATGCATTGAACCAAAGGTTACAAGACTCAAGTTAACTTAACATATGGGTGTTAGATCTGGTACAATCAGAATGCCAGAAAGATTAAAAAATTAAACGTTTTCGAATGGAAATGCCTTCTTGCATGTACTGGTCTGTACAGAAAGCCCGAGATGAATTGATAACACTTTATATCAAATCGAAGAATTGATCAAACTAATTAAGTGACGAGAGCCAGCATCTTAATTTTGAAACTACTTTGAAATTGTATCACTAAGCTTGTAACTGTAAGCGAAAACCCCCGAATTTTACACTTTACATTTCTCCAGAAGCATTCGTTGTTTGGACATGAATTGGTATTTTTTTATTCTGGCATTGTTTCAGTTATATATCACGTATATAGATGGCCCACCGATAAGAAGACAAAATACACTCCAAATTTGAGCTCCAGAGATCAACAAGTCCAATTAAGAAACTCATTTGCTAGTTTTCTTTAGGGTGGTCAAGCTCAAGCGGAGCGATCTAGGTATTGATGTTTGAATGACAACGGCTGAATTATCCGTAGTTATTCGTGGTTTGCGTTTTATTTAAGGGTTTGGTAAAATAATTTTAAAAACCCTACTAAAAACGCGACCTGTCTGTCCGTCCGTCCGCCACAGCAATTTTTCTCGCAAACGATATAAGCTGAAAATATCAATCAACTACAAAAAAGTTTTATAAAGTATATAAGGGGGGGTCTCCCCATACAGTAGAGTGGCCCTTGAAAACAAAAATTTCAACAAAGGTAGCCGAAATGGGTATCAAATGAAAGGTCTTATAAGATCAGGGGCGCAAATTGAGGGGAAATACTTGAAAAATTTCGATCCCCCTCTCGCGATTGGACACCTGTGATCTGAAAATACTGAAAAAATTATAGAGGTAGGTATTTATGAGTACAATAACAACAAATACCTCAGAAGCTAAAGTTCGCTCAACTTGGTTAATAATAGTATGATATTCAATTTTTAACTTTTTTCCAAATAAAATCATATGGATATCCAAAATTCAACAAAATTTATTCATTTATGTAGTCATATAATAGGTCCCAATACTTTGTAAGTTTGATGAAAATCGAATCGTATTCACGAAAGTTATAGCCTTTTGAAATTTTGGTATTTTATGGATTTTCCGCCGAATCAGACACTACAGTTTTGATTTGATCTTAAAATTTTCAGATAAGGCCGATAACAAAAATATTTTTGGAAAATCATAATTTGAGTGATTTTTGTTAGTTTGCAATAAAACGGCGACCTTTGAAAATGGAGAACTATGTATTTTCTAATAAACGTGTATATCTCTGACATGTTTCTTCACTTTATTCGTTGCTGGTGACTGCATTTCGTAAGTTGAGCACAAAACCCTTCTGACATGAGCGTAAGTCTGTCTACCCAACTTGTTTTGTTTCCGGTTTTTGATTTTCAGCTCATTATTGCTGCATTTCTTCTTCTTCTTCTTCTTCATAGCACTACATTTCTGCTAGTGCCTCCAACTTTCCATTGGCCGCGTCCTTCAAATTCGAAATCTGAGCAGTGATGAGCTGTTTTCATCGACCGAGTCAGGTCAGCGTTTCATTGGTTACCCCACTGGTCTCCATTTTTCAGTTCTCCCAACGAATACCTTTTCGGGTATCCGTTATTTGTCCATACGATTTACATGGCCACCCCATTGCTACGTGCGCAGTCTTACAATCGTTAAGACCTCCGACTTGTCGAAAATTTCATGCAGCTCCCATTTTTTCCCTCAGGACCAAAACTGACGTTAGATAGGAAGCCATATGGCAGCAGCGCTTACTACCACACACATGACCATTAGTAGGCCGACTTTGCTGGCTAACTTACATGGCGGTATATGAAGAATTATGGAGGTGCCAACGAAAATTCGAAGTTTTGTACGGAGAACACAATAGCGCTGCTAGTGAAGTGAAAATTATTTCAGTTCTTATACCCGTTTAGTTTTTATCGTCTTCCAAAGTGAATTTATAGGAGTTTGTTTACATCTCAACGCTAAACTATCAGTCGAAGGTGCAAAATGTGTACTTCATTTGCTCGTCTTGAAAAGTTTAGGAGTACAGTGGGCTATACAAGGTGAATTTATAGCATGCACTGAATGCGTTGCGCACGTTTTTTATTCGAAAAAGTATATATTACGAAATATAAGCATTTGCTAATGCCGTGGTTGGGTGACAACTACCGGAAGCTTGTCCATAGTAGGCCGACTAATACGTATGCAAATTGCTCCCATATGGCTTCTTATCTAACGTCAGTTTTGCTGAGGACCCATCTTTCCAAGGCGTTCAATGCTTTGATGCGTGGATGCGTGGGCTAGGTTCCATATTTCACACCCATAACACAGCACAGCTCTTATCACAGAGTTCTATACTTGAAGCTTATTTATTCATTTAGTGCTTGTGTTTTTGTTGTTGTTTGTGATCACTGTTTTTTTTTAATTAGAGACATGTTTTTAACAGGTTATTTAGGGATACTGCGATGTAAATGCATTCGGATAAGATAAGAGAATTAAGTTAAATCGTATCACATATAAGCTATGATTCCACTATCCACTATGTTCTTTGTATAATGCGAATTTTTTGAAAAGTTTGTTGGGTTTTTCACCTTTTCGAATTACTTGGTAATATATTATTATTATAATTTGATGAAGATATGTTATTGTTTATCTTTGACTAGTTTTTGATCGCTATATTCTTTAAATTTAAATGCAGTTTTTGAAGTTCCGGTTTTTGTAGTGAAAAAGTTTAATTACTTTTATTATTATTTAAAAAAATTCCCTTTATTTCACTAAATTTAATTAATTTTATTATAACAAATACCTATTTCGGGAACTCTTTGTGCCCTTCTTCAGTGTGATTACTTAATTAAGCTTGTTATATATATATATATATATATATATATATATATATATATATATATATATAATTATATATATATATATATATATATATATATATATATAGACATATATATGTATATATATATATATATATATATATATTTATGTATCGAAAATTTCTTTTTTTGGTATGATCTTCAAAGGGATAATTTCAGGCAATCAAACTAATTAGTTTAGAAGGTATATTTCCTAAATCCGTATTCATTCTACATTGTTCAGGTGGATTGGAAATATCGATGCTTTCGTATGCGTCTAATTTAAATGGGGTCTTAATCTGTTTCTTACTTCTACGTCCTGAATTGATAGTGGATGACCCTCTTCGATGATATGCCGTGCGACCGTTGACCTGATACCTGTTGTTGCCCTTTTTTCTTTTTCTGCCATATTTCCGCTTCTTTTTGGTGTTCTTTGAAGCGTGATGTCACCAGTCTTTTTGTTTGGCCAATATAAACTTTTGGGCATTGAGGTCATGAGATTTTGTACACTCCACTGCACTCTGGCGTCGTCATTTTGCCCTTTACTGATTTCAGTATATTTTTGAGGTGGATACGCCTGCTGGATGTTATTACGTCGAAACGCGCTATTTTCATCGCTGGACTTATTTTAGCCGCTGTATCTGAATATAGTAAAATTAATTAAATTTAGTGAAATAAAGGGAATTTTTTAAAATAATAATAAAAATAATTTAAATTAACGTTTCTAGCGGGTTATTAACTTGTTGATTATTTTTATTAAGTTGAAACTTGCACTATGTTTTTATAAATTTATAATGATTAATTAAATAAAACGTATTTCGCTTTGAATTTGGGAAGCAACCAATACATAAATGTTGATTTATTATGAGGTTTTATTTTCAAGAAGCTTTCTTGGCAGATCACGCGTGACTCCTACCAAACTGTAATGCAATTTTTCTTTAGTATTGTCTGACAAATCATCATGGAAAGACTAACACCTCAACAACGTATCCAAATTATTCAGCTGTGTTGCGAAAATTCGTTTTCCGTGAGAAGTTTGTTCGTTTAGAGCAACTTATGGGGTGCATCGTCGACCTAGTGAAAACACTATAGCCAATACCATCCGCAAATTTGATACCCAGCATATATTATGGGATGATCCTCGACCGATTAGACCACATCCAGCATGAAGTGAAGATAATATAGTGTCGGTAGCTGGGAGTGTGGCGAATCGATTCGGCGTGGTTCTCTACATTTTGTTCTGTTGTACACAACAACTTGGAGTATTTTACATAAAGATCTTGGTTTGAAGGTATAAAAAGTTCAACTCGTGCAGGAATTGAAGCCGGGCGATTTACGTTTGCCCCATGTCTTTGGTGAATGGGCTCTGAATCGGCTCAACGAAAATCCGCTGTTTTTTCGCGAAATTTTGTTCAGTGATGAGGCGCATTTTTGGCTCAATGGATACGTCAATAAATAGAATTTCTGTATTTGGAATGATAAACAACCTGTAGAGGTTCAATAGCTTCCACCGTAGTCACAAAATGGCACGGTTTGGTTTATGGGCCGGTGGAATCATCGGTCCATATTTCTTTAAAAATAATTTTTGGACTAGTAAATTAGCTGCCTAGGTCATGTGGTATGACACTTTTAGATTATTTTCTTTAGGGTTAAATGAAGTCTTTTATCTTCAGGGATGAGCCAGTATCAATCGACGCTTTGGAAGCCAACATGTCAAGTCAAGTCAAAAGCGCTTTATTCAATGCTAGTCGTTATAAATTTTAAAAGAATATAAAGCAAATTCCATACAATAACACAAAATTTAATGGCCCAAATGGCTCTCTAAATTTAGACGTTATTAAATAAACTGATTTCATCATAAAAAAAATATAGCAAATTCAAACTAATTAAGATTATTACATATATTATGATTTGTTTGGAAAAAGGAGAAAAAAAACCAACCTACACTATCCTAAAATTATTTATAATGTTAACACAACAGTGAACTTTGATCCTACACCTAATATGTAATAACCTAATTCTAATAAATTTCTTTCAAAAACTTTATCTTATACTAAAAAAAATCTATCGCCATATTCCTAAGCTACGAGCTTAACCTTATCTCTAAATCTTATATACTAAACATAACATATACCTAACCCTTAATTTTTAACACAAATAAACAACAACATTAAATATAGCAATAATGAGCTGAAACTCAAAAACCAAGTAACGAAAAACACAAGAACCGAAAATAAACACGAATAATTTAGACATTGTCATTCAGCCATCAATACCTAGATTGCTCCATCCCAACTCAATCAGCGTCAACGAATCTAGCAAATGAGTATCTCCATTGAAATTGTTGGTCTCGTGAACTCAAACTCGGAGGATATTTTATCTTCTTATCTGTGGCCCGTCGATATATGTGATATATGACTGGGATGCCGTCAGAATCAAAAACATATCGATTCATGTCCAAATACACGAATGCTTCTGGAGGAACGAGGCCAGTAGCGAGGCAAGTCGTAATATACCCGTCTGGAGGGTGGAACGGCTGTGAAATCCAAGGGTTTTCACTCACAGTTACAGATCTTGCGATATGATTCCGAAAAAGTTTCAATATGAAGATATCGACTCTTGGCACTTGAGCAGTTTGATAATTTCTTCTTTTCGGTATATGATGTTTCCAATCCATATCAGGCTGTCTGTACAAACCAGTACATGCACGAAGACATTTCCTTTCGAAAACTCCTAATTTTTGAATTTCAGTACTAACACTCTGGTTGTACCAGATCCGACATCCATATGTCAAAACTGGTCTAACCAGGGTCTTGCAACAGATAATTTTGAACTTTTGATCAATGTTTTTGGAATGAAAGACTCTTCGTTGGGCCATGACTACCTTTAGTGTCTTACTGAGCATGATTTTCACATGTCATTATAGTAAAAATACTGATCGAGATAGACACCGAGGTATCGAACACAGGATATATGTGGAACCCGTTCCGAACTACCCTCGCCAGCCAAGATGTGGAAATCCTTCCAATTACGTTTCAGGTCTTGACTGACCCCTGCAGCGTTGTCCGAAACAAAATTGTTTCGCATTTCTGCACATTGATTTTCATTCGCCAATTGTCAGTGTACAGGTGCACATCATTGAACGTTTGTTAGGGATTGTTCTGAACTATTGTAGCTTTTCGGTCTGCCGCATAGATGATCAGATCATCAGCAAACGCTACCAATGATCGCGTAGGCGAGACGTTAAAAGCAAAGCCGTGCTCAGTAGGATATATGGCCCAGTAAAGGGTGGAGTAGAGTAGAGACTTTGTTAAAAACATGAGCTGTCTAACCTCTATGATGATCCACCTATATCCGCATGCATAAAGTTATGCAAACTATAATGCGCAGGACATATCGGGAGTGTAGAAAAACAGATTCCCCAGATGAATGTTGAAAGATAGAGCACAAGGGACACGTTCAGTTGGGAAATCGAAGAAACAATGGAAGGATGCTTGGCACTTCTGATTGGTGAACGAGTTCACAGAACTGTAACGATTGGAGCCAACTACTGATGGAAGCGAAGGCCGGAATCGGAGCTCTGCCATAAATTATGTGATGATAAGTTATTCAGTGCAGAGAACAGCATACATTTTTCGATTTAATGATGCCTGCCTTAAATTAGTCAAATAACCAATTTCTTAATTAAGGCCTGAGACGTTTCGGTGTGCAAAGTTTTGTGAAGTTTTTCAGTACAACGAAGGTTGAAATAAAATTTGGGCTATTAAGGGTTTTCCAATAAGAGGTGTTATTTTCAATAGCCCGCTATTTCGGTAGATGTCACTTTTGAAGCTGTTTTTTTTTTGAGATTTGACAAGAAGAAACTACATCATTAATAAAAATGGAACGATACACGCTTCAACAATACATTGAAACTATTAAAATTCACTATAAGAGTGGTGAAAGTTTGGCTGAGACGGTTCGTAAAACTCGAACATTTTTGGGTCGTCATGAGGCACCTTGTCGGACCGCAATACAGAAATACATGGAAAAATTCGAGCTGTTGGAACAACTTATTGATGTGACGAATAAAACCCGTGCATGCTAATCAAGAACAGCCGAGAATATTGCTGCTGTAGCCGAGAGTGTTGAAGAAAACCCAGATTTGTCCATTCCTCGTAGTTCTTTGGAATTAGGCATTCCACAAACGTCATTACACCGTATTTTGCATAAAGATTTGGGTCTTAAGCCTTATAAAGTCCAGTTAACACAAGAATTCAAGCCGGTCGATCATCAACAACGTCGTGTCTTTGCTGGTTGGGTCCTTGAAATGCATGAAAATGATCCGGAATTCCATCGAAACATCATCTTGAGTGATGCGGCCCATTTCCACCTCCGTGGCTTCGTTAACAAGCAAAATTGTCGCATCTGGTTGAAAGCCTCTCTACTCTCAACGTGTGACTGCTTGGTTCGGTTTGTGGTCCGGCAGAGTCATTGGACCTTACTTTTTCGAAAATGAGGCTGGAGCAACTGTTACGGTGAATGGATTGCGCTATCGAGAGATGAATAATGATTTTTTATGGCCGGAATTGGATGGTATTGATCTGGATAACGTTCGCTTTTAACAAGATGGCACTACGTGCCACACAAGCAACAAAACCATTGATTTTTTACGGGAAAAGTTTCTGGACCGTGTTATCTCTCGAAGAGGTGATCACAATTGGCCACCTAGATCTTGTGGTTTAACACCTTGCAACTTCTTCCTTTGTGGCCACGTGTAAGAGAAGGTCTACGCCAACAGCTCAGCGTCAATTCAAGACCTCAAAGATGGAATTCGTGAGGTTATCGAGGACATAGGGCAGCCACTTTGCGATTCGGTTATGGAAAATTCCATGAAAAGGATATGGTCCTGTAAGCGTGGTCATGGTGGTCATTTGCCTGATACTATTTTTGATTATCAACGGCAAGTCTTCCTCTTTATAATGAAATAAACACCCGATCATTTATATTTAAAAAATGGCATTTTTCATTTAATATCAAAATAACACCTCTTATTGGAAAATCCTGTATAACTACAATAGCACCTATATTTTTGAACATATACAAAAGCTCTTAGGCGACTATTTGGAGGATCACAACAGGTTCAACAGATTTTATTAAAGGAGGACTAGTAAAAGTGGAGTGGTTAGGGAGCAAACTAAAGAAACGAAGGAACATGTTGTGAAAATTGACTGCAAATCTTTATTAGGCATCATGAATTGTGACTAGACTAGGGAGCCAGACTGCGCTACACTTAGAGGGCTGAGATTGATTCTGCATTATCTCGCTATCTACCACAATGATGATAGTTGTGAAAAATACTCATATAACTGTATTCGTTGGTACAATGTTTAATCGTGAAGAATAAATAACAATAGAGGCTGAAAGTTAATCGCATGAAAGGTTAATTGCTTAGCGCAATTGGAATCGATCATAAAAATTTGAGTTGATAGAACATTGGATCTCCCGAAATAGAATGCTTATTAAAAGCCCTCATAAGCATTTCTCAAAACTATTCTACTGTCACAACATTTAATAGGCTTAATCAATGCTCTAATTCACCTCTTAAAATTTTAACATTTTACAAATATGCACTTGACCATTAGCGAATAATATGCTTATACTAATCGCGACAACGAATATCATATTCATACATACTTATTCTTTTGAATTTCCGTTCTCATCTTTCAACGTAGGTGTATCCTGAATCGTTGAGTAGAAAAATTATGAAAATTAGTTATGTTGATACCGCGTATATTCAGTTTTAACTATTCATGATTTGATTTCTAATATCACATGTATGGAAATGCGCGATAAATGTTGAAAAGCTCAGCATAGACAAAGCCGGACCAGGCACTTGGCTCAACATATTTATGGAATGGAGCATCTTATGAATTCGATACCAGTTTCTCTCAGCAACAGAAATCACCAAAAATTTATAATGCCACAACAATTTCCGTATGAATGGTAGCAGGCTGCCTAGACCGTGGCACTCTAACTCTAGCATTAGTTAGATCCTATGATAGCAAAGCTGTCCAACTTGTTAGTTTTTTACGCATCATCATGACCTTCAGAAAGTTCAGCATACAATATGTATGTATGTGAATTTGAATGCTCAAGTTCTTAAGCCAACATTGAATGTTCCTTCTTATTTATGACTGTACGCTTGCAATTTATTATGTTTAGAACAGGTACGCAGAAGGTACTAAAAGAATGTGACAAAGAGGCTAATAATTTCAGCGAAATTAATCATAAAATATTTATTTTACTAATCTCTTAATGTTCTAAAAATTAATGAAGGTTGAAGAGCTTGAAGATGGTTTTCTGGTTCTTCGAAATTCACAATTTGTAAAAACGTTACCCAGCAACGATATTACAACGTTTTCATGATATGCTTTTTCATAAAAATCATGCAGGAAACATCTAAGCATCAGTTTCCTAGTTTTTCATCATTTTAACCTTGGATAAGAACAACAATGATAAAGAAAATCCCAACCATTCAAATCTACTCACTTGAAAATCACCTGCTTGAATTTTCCTCTAGGATTTTCCTTCATTTACCGAATTTACAAACCACAACTTATCTGCTTTGTGCGAGCAGATTATCGAGCATAAGCTTTGAACGTTACATAATAGAATGTAATCCGTGTTTGGAATATTTACAATCAACAAATAATACACCAAGACTACTGGTTGTGTGAGAATCTATACTACACCACCTATGAAAAGACATTCATTTAAGGGCATAACCTTGAAATCTGATGATTTTTAAACAAAGGTTAATATATGTACATATGCGCTAATAGGTGTAGTGCAATATCACACGACCAGTTATGTTATAAAATTCAGATAAAAATTAAATTATACAGTCACATCGGTGCGCGTACACACTCGTAGCTCATTTAATAGACCTTGGCAATCATTTCCCAGCTACAGTAGGGAAATGAAGGTTTCAAGGTTAGTAGGGGCTTCAAATTGAATTATAATAGATCAATTTAGAAGCAGATATATTTGAAATTAGTAAGTTTTTCATGCTATTCTAGTTATTGTTTTGCTAAAACATCAAATAATGTAGATATTGGTATTTAGCAATTTTTAGCACATTTGCTTTAAAAGTAGGATTAATGGATTTTGAATAGAATTTATTTGATCTTTTGGCAGATTAATGATAAAGTAGGAACATTCTGTAGACTTATTTCATAAATGGCCAGTATTCCGATGAAATTGATTTTCAATTTTTATTTCTTAATGGAAGTTATTTCAAATATTGAAATTCTGACACTAGGAAATTTTTGGGAACTAGGCACGGCTTCGAGTATTTTTTATCAGATTTCCCTCGGCGCTTTTCTTAACGTTAGATTTACCTAGACTATTGTTTAGAAGAGCTTCAAATCTCAAGAGAGGGTAGTAATATTATCAATCTCAGGTTTTCTTACTACTGTAAGAGCCCAATTATGAATCGCCTAGGAGATGCTTTGAAATTCATCCTTTAGAGAAGGCTTTTGCCTCGTAGTTGGCTCTATATTATTAGGAAATTTTTCTTATCTACATGAATGTAATCTGTTAATTTCAACCAGGGAGTCGCCCTTTTAATGGTTTTTCCCATTGAAATTTATGAAAATATTAAAGACGCTCTCGGCTTACAGTCAAATTTGATAAGGTTACTAAATTGTATTGTATAGTTTTAATTTAATGTTGTACTTGCCTTAGTTTGATTTCTGGGGGGATTGTCTTCTTTCGCTACTTTCCCAGTTATCAAAGATACCTCACAACGGAATTTAATAATATTTACATTACTTATGAATAAAAATATTATTCCCGTTTCATGCACTCTCGCATATCCAGATATTTATTGTCAAACCAATTCAAACCTATATGGAGCTTTGCATTCTTCAAATGCATTTCCATTAAGGACAAGAGTATGCAACATGATGGATAACGCTTTCACTTTTAAAGGCCTTCTCCTGTCATCTTGTGGGTACCTCGTTAATCCCGATCGATCGTTTGAACTGTTTGGATTCTCGAACTTATATAAGGAAGTCAAATGTACATCAGTTTTTCTTCCAAACTTCATAATCTACAATCTATCTATTCTGGTAGTTTTAAAAGTGGGGACCAGGCATGTATAATAAATTCACGAGCCCTATATCTGCACTGAACAACAAAAAATTTCTTCAAATTCTATCCTATGGAATGTTTGGATTCTTGAACTTACATAAGTTAGTTACACTTAATTCAATTTTAATTTTATGAATATTATGCATGCCCGGTCTGCAATGGGCTTCTAGCTTTTACCTTAGATAAAAGCTAGATATTTCTAACCCCATTCTGAATTGAAAAACGTTTCGTTAAGCCTGAATTTGCTTTCCCGTATCATGCACTCATGTATGGCTTCCCAAGCTTGCCACACTTGTTCGCGTCTGATTTGGTCCGAGTACAGAAACGTCACTTTTAAATTGATGACCCAAACAAATCCCAAATTGTGATGAGATGCGGATGTTTTACAATGCACAAAGGGGGCCTGAACAAGACATATTTGCAGGATATTTCGCCAAAAAAGAACCTAAAACGGACCTACACAAGACCCAAATCATAAAGAAAGTGGCCTGATTAGGTCTAAGCATGCCCAAATTTAAGATTAAATTCGCCTAATTATAGCCCTGAAAGAGGTAAAGCAGGGGCCTAACAAATGCTATCATATCGTCTAAGCAATTGATTTAAGCAATTTATACCGAATGTAATTATTTTACTTCGATACATAAAAGTGAAGAATTTCAAGACAACTTCAGAACTACTGATATGAAGGAGCCCAATGGTTTCCCAACATTGGGTGAACCCATGGAAACGTCAAATATTAAGCTGACAACAATAATCATGAAAAGAAAACTTGATCAAGAAAATCTCACAGATGGCGGATGTAAATTTCAAATAATCGCTAATAACAGAAATTAATCATGAAACTGAAATCAATGGTTGACTTCAAGTCAGCCAAAGATGCTCTGAGCTCTAGGGAGTTTCCACACTTTACGTATGCCCCAAAAGTGAAAAAAATCAGACCAGACCAAAACCAATTGAATTTGTTTCAGTTAATACTTTTGCAACAAGGAGATTGACAGTAGGAAAGAAAAATTTAGTAGTTTATTTAGTACAAATTTCTAATAAAAGCAGTCCAAATGCCCTTCAATAGATAAGGTAAGATAAGTGCTTTGGTTCGAACGTCTCCAGAAAAGAGAAATTTACTAATTTTACTGGGGTCAATGATCTGGACGTTCGGCTGTCAACTGGACCATGCACTAACGGTGCACTTCTTCTTCTTCGTAGCCCTACAGCCCCTTTCGGGCCTTCGCTTAGAGATAGTTAGAGTATCTCATTGTCATGCTAATGTATTGGCACTCCACAAGGTGATATGATCATTATCACGCTTTGGCCGTGTGTCCGTCCACCCAGCCGCGATACGTTCAGATTTTAAACCCGCACATATCATAACTGAACAGGCTTATAGTCCGTCCAAAGAACCACTCGAACTAAATCTCATTGACGCCAAACGAAACTAGAACCAGAGACCTTCGGCTTACGGGGTTAGTACTCGAACCTCTAAGCCACGAGGACTGCACTAATGCGACGAAATTCATGGCCCCGGTTAGTGTAAATTGATTCAGACAGCGTCTAAAGAAAAATTGTGCTGCATCAACTGCGGTGTATTTGGTCATTCAGGATCTAAATTTATTCCAAAACAAAGAAGGTATGCCACAGTGTGATACCTCCTAACTTCGTCAAACACAGGGTATCATTTGCACTTGCCACTAGAGGACCAGCAGACAACGCTGTAAATAATGTAAGTAGCAACAATGAGCTGCTTCTTAAAATCTACTAACAACTTAATTGTTTATTGCAAAGAATCAACAAACAGGATTGGAAAAAATTTGTTTTTCTTAAAAATATCTTGCTATTCAGCCACATTCCCATGAATGGTCTTCATCTCGTTCAACGTCAACCCACTTTTTATTCTATGTAGACCTGACTTTCTCTTCCAATTTATTGTCAAGCAAAAGCCTGACATCATACATCTCACTCAAATCCATCTCAATTCATGGCACTTAATGACGTTCAAGGATTTTTAATTCTTATGACACTCTAGAGTAAACTATGATGTAGGATATGGTACCGGCACATTAGTTGGAAGAACCAATTCACTGTAGAATAATTGAGATCACTCATAAATATTTACTTTATAAGTATATTTAAAAAAAACATTATTATTGCCTTGAACCCGTCCTATTTCACCTTGCTTTCCAAAGAGTTGTGCGTCATAATTTGTGTGATGTACGAGTAGAACCTTGCCCCTATATCAGATGTTAACTCTTTCCAATATATTGATAAATTATGATCCAAAAACTTTGGATTTCTTGAAGTGTCCGCCATCAAAATGTCACTGCCACTTGGAGATAACCTCTTCATTATCTCGGCCTATGCGACGGGAAGAAATCTTCTCAAATTCAAAGAGGTGTTCGACTCCTTGTTTGAAATACTTGAATTAAACAGACTACGCAGTTATTATATGTACTCTTCCCGGAGATCTTAAGTCATGGTTGAATGCAAACAATAATCCATAGGACCATTCTTGAAATTGGGGATAACAGAGAATCAAATTGAATACAGGTGCAATCTATATGGACCTGAGCTCCCAACATACCCTAGGACAAATTCGTATTTGACCCTTTGCATTGCTGACACAAGTTTTCAGTTCAGATTCAACAATCATCAACGGAAACTACAGGCGCTTCCTTATGATTGTGACCATTTTGCGATTGTAATCGAAGCAAATCATTCAAGGGATAGTGTTTTTATCATTCCATTTCAAAATGAAAGCCACCGACTCATTTCAAAAAATTGAATGGGAAAAGTTTAACAGAAGATTTAATCAGAACCACTATACAATGTCCACCTATTGATAGCGGGAGCTCTTGCCCAAGGGATCCTAAAAACAAGAATCTAGCTAACGACAAAACAGATCTCTGTTTGTCAAAGTTACAGAAGCTGCTATTGGAAACGAAACTATTGAAACAATATTATGAAAAACCAAACATTACAAGATTTAAAAAATTGAAAAACCTTCTTCTCACATACGTCAATAATATTTAATGGTGTTACCAAACTACAACTATCCATCATTAACCTTGTCGATATGACACCTAAAGAATGTCCGGAACTTAATCCATTTATACGACAGGAGTGAACTTGGCCGCCAACGGATGGTGAAACTGAGGTATATTAGCCGACAGGAACCAAGCAATGAATAGTATACTTCGTATAAAGTTCAGTTTAAAATCATGACATAGCTCTTCTAGATGGGATGGTATCGAAATTAGTTCTACAGTTCTATATACAAGAAAAAAGAATAGCATATGACAGTTTACAGAAGCTTACACTGATTGGAACTCTTTTTTAATTGGTCCATCCAGCAAACCCTAAGTGAAGGAGCCTAACATTTTGAAAAGTTATCGAAGCAAAATCAAGCCTGAACACCATTTTCATTTCAATAAAATATTAGCCTCCAGCCTGATACCGAGTGGAAATCTTCTTCAGTGTCAATAGCCACTGACACTGAAAAAGGAGTTCAACAACATGTTGAACAATTCAAATTTCCCAAATCAGTGGAAAAAAACCAAGGTATTTCCGAACTTGAAGAAAGGAAAGGAATTTTGGTACCCTTAAAACTATCCCCCAATCAGCTTGCTATCTAACATAAGCAGTGTGTTTGTAGTGATACTGAAACAAGCATTAAACGCCCACATCGAGAGATACGAATTGGTGCTGAATCACTTGTTTGGTTTCCATGCCAGACATTTGACCATACATGCGATAATGAAAGTAACCTCGGACATTTATTGAAGACTAAATATTGTAACAGAGAATGTGTTGGAGCATGTCTTATTGATTTGTTTCGGATAACACTGCAGTTTGCCAGATAGGACCTGAAATGTTATTGGAAAGATTTCCACATCATGGCTGGTGAGAGTAGTTCAGAACGGGTTCCACATAAATCCTGTGTTCGATACCTCGATGTTTATCTTGATCACTATCTGTGCTATAATGAACATGTCAGAACCATGCTCAGTAAAGCTCTTCGCAGTAAAATGTCTCTTAGCCTCATCCGCCAGTGGTGGTCATGAATACCTCTTAACCACAAGATCGACATGGACATGGAGGAATTAGAGTTGATTTTCACAATTTGTAATAATCGTTTCATCACTTGTCATCTGGGTTCAGACGAATCTGGACGGCTTCGTCCGGATTTGTATCAGTTATCATCATCATCATCTATGGCGTGACAGCCCAAGCTGAACCTTGGCCTCCAGTATTAATCTCCTCCAATCATCACGATTCCTCGACCATCAACGCTAGTCGTTTGCTCACAACAAGGATCTGCTGTCAGCTTCTATTGTGTCTTCCCATTGAGTCTTAGGTCTTCCCACCGGATGTCTGACTTGTACTCTATCCGTCAATGTTCTTTTGGGTGGCTGGTTTTCTTCATTCTTTCTACATGGTCTATTGCAATTTATGTAATTTTACGCAAGAGAAAACAGTTAGATTGCCAAAAAGTTGATCCAACTCATCGTTGTAACGAAGTCTCCACTCTGATCCTTATTACACTGCGCCATATATTTTTCGGAGCACCTTGCAATCAAATACGTCCACTGCCATTTCGAGTGCACCCATAAGGGTCCATGTTTCACTTCCTTATAACAGCACAGGTGTGACTGGTGTTTTATAAGTTCGGAGCTTATTTTGCCTGTGCACAACTCTGGACTCTAGGATGGGAAGTACGGAGAAATAAGCATTATTTATGGTGTTTATGCGGTGTCCAATATCGTCTTTTTCGCACCTCTTCTATTCAGGTTAGCTCCAAGATACACATAATTATCCACACTTTCAAGGTTGTAGTCATCTATAGTCAGGTTTCGTAGAACTGGAGTTTTCTTCCTCGTTTGAGTCAAAGATTCAATTTTAAGTTTCATTAACTCATCGACCAATTTGGTCTTCTTCAGATTCTAGACTTAGAAATGCTCCTTTGGCATCTAAGATTGAACGTGCCATAACATTGAAGTCATCAGCGTATGCTGCCGATTGTGTGGACTTGAACGTTAGTGTACCCGAGGCTTCAGCTGATGTCTTCCTGATGACTTATTGCAGTGCAATATTAAAGAGAATTGGGACTAGTCCATCGCTTTGTTTTAAGCCTGATTCCATTATAAAGCTGTCTGTTAGCTCACCGTTTACCTTGACCAGGGGCTTTGCGTTGAGCATCGTGATCTTGACCATGCTTACTAGTTCTGTTGGGACCCCAAAGTCAAGTTTCATTTTGTACAGCGCATTTCTGTCGAAACTTTCGTATACTTGCTTGAAGTCTACAAAGAGTTGTTGCACATCGAAGTTATATTCCCAGCACTTTTTGAGCACCTGATTTACTGAGAATATTTGGTCGATTGTAGACCATACACTTCGAAAGCCTACCTGATACCCTCCTATAATATTTTCATAGTACGGCCTTAATTTTCTTGGTATGATTTTGGAGAGCACTTTATAAGACGTGCACACTGGAGCAATACCTCTATAATTTTCATCCCTTAATTTGTCCGCCTTTTATGTGTACAGGACATATTAAACTTTCTAACCAGTCCACTAGTAACTACTCCTCTGACTATATTCTTCATATTAGCCGCTGCAGAAGGTTAATTAGATGGAAACTCCCGCTCTGGAGCAGTTCTGCTGGTATAGTATCTATTCCAAGAGCCTTATTTTTTCTGAGATCCCGTACTACTGCCGGTACTTTGTTTTTGGATGGTGGTGAGACTAGGACCACCCTGCATCCGGAATGTTCAGAGCTTCAGCCTTTGTTGGGACGCTGTGAATAGCTTCTGGAAATATTGCATCCATCTGCTTTTAATTTTGATTGGGTCGCCTATGATTGCTCCTTGTACATTTTTGTAAAGACTTGTTTTTGGGTTGAAGCCACCTCTTAGTTGTTTGATAGAGGCTTATGCCAATCTGACTTCATGTAGGGTCATGCTTTCGTTTATCTGTTGGATCATGGTGTTGATTGTCAGTTGTTTCTTTCTGCGGGAATTTTTTTTAAGCTTGACGTCGAAGGCTTTTAAATTGGACTTCTTTGGCCCGAATTGGTCGCTGGATATATTATTTGTGTGCCTGGTTCTTTTTTTAATTGCTTCCTTGCATTATACTTTTCTTTGCCTGGTACCCCATTACCTCCCCGGCTGTCTATGTCACTGCAGCTCTTACTGTCTTCCAAATGGTTTTGATGTCATCATTACTTTCTTCCGCCGGCGGATATATGTTGATGCGATTTTCCAGCGCCCTGTGGGGATATGTTGATGCGATTTTCCAACGCATATTTGTATCAATACTATGCCAAATCTGTATCTGGATATTGAAACTGTATTTACCATAAATAGCCTACATGCCCCTTTGGTTATACGCGTTAATCATCCGCTACAGATTAACTGACCAAAAAAATGAACATTGAGGTTCAAGAATTCGTTAGACATTTTTACACGTTTTTCAATGCTTGAATGATATGTTTTGTAAATACTCTTATCTGAGACTGGACTCCGAAAATGAAAATTGGGATCACAACTATGTTTGCTATACTCGTATACCAATACTAGGATGAAACCACGAAACAGGTAGCCCTTTTTCCGTCATCAACTATGGTGCGACCACCCAAGCCGGGCCATGGCTTCCAGGATTGATCTGTTCCAATCATCACCCTTCTGCAACCTCGTTTGCCAGTTACACTCTAAATGTTAAGTATAGTGAATCCATAGATTTATTTATTGGTTATTTTATACATAGTTAAAAGTGTGCTATGTGTGTTCTCTTAGTGCATTTAAGTGTATTGTTTAACCTACTTTTGGTGTCCTGCGTTGAAAATAACAAATTTTGAAACGTGAAATTGTGATTTTTCAAGCGTGTTTAAAATTACTCCACAAAATGTTCGCTAATTTAGCATAATTACACACATCCAGCATTTACAGAGTAATAACTCTGAGCAAGGATCTGCTACCAGCCCTACGAAGGCGGTCCCAAAATACCCAACCGTACAAAGAAAACAGTAAAAAAATTGCGAAAATGTTTTTTATTTTTCAACATATTCTCCTTTCAGCTCGATACACTTTTCCCAACGATGTTCAATAGCTTCGATACCCACTTTATAGTGAGAACCGTCAAGCTCCTCAAAATAGCTATTAACCTCTTCATTGTTGGCAAATCTTTTGCCACCGAGCCATTTTTTCAAATTCGGAAAAAGAAAATAATCCGCGGGAGCCAGGTCTGGTGAAAAGAGTGCGTGAGGAAGCAATTCGAACTTCAACTCATTGATTTTAGCCATCGCAATAACCCACGTGTGGACTGGTGCGTTGTCGTGATGAAACAACACTTTCTTTTTCGTCAGGTTTTGCCGTTTTTTCTTAATTCCATCACCCAAACGCTGCAATAAGGCTGCCTGATATGCGCCATCATTGTTTTTCCTTTTTCGAGATAATCAATAAATATTATTCCACGCGTATTCCAGGAAACGGATGTCATGACCTTGCCAGCTGACTGAACTGTCTTTGCTTTCTTTGGAGCCACTTCTCCCTTTTCAGTTCACTACTTTGACTGCTCCTCGGTCGCAGGTGTAAAATGATGGACCCACTTACGCACTGAGTGCGGGACTCCCATGCTCGCAAGCGACTGAACTACCCACTAACCACATCCCCTGTCAAACCGAGAACCCACCCTGGAACCGTCGTATTCCACCTTGCTTGCCAACGTTTTGTGCGCCATAATTTGTTTGATGTACTTTGGAATAGAACCTTGTCCCTATATCATATATTAAACCACGTTGGTTTATGATATTTTTCTTTTGACTTCAGCAACCATACCGATTGGCAAAATATCTGCTGAGCTTTTTTGATACTATACAACACAAATATGTAAGACAAATGAAAATGAAGTACTTAACTTTATCAATTATTATCTATGCACGATCGTCTGGCTCTTAAAATTCCTAACAATCTTTAGTGTCTAATCACTTGCTAGACGCTAGCATAAATCTGATAAAAAAAGTGAGAAAAATAGCTTAAGTGACGTTCATATGTAGATCTAATCGTATTTTTATTGTTCAAATTGCTTCCATTCACATTCGCTGCAAAGTGTACTAAAGCGTCAACATATTAGCACAACTACAATTGAAGCGAAAATCTGTATATAAAAGTGCGTGAGGTCTTGCGCTTTTCTTCGTTTCACTTGAAAAACGTGCAAAAGATGTGTGGGTTGAAAATTCTGTTTGTCACGCGCATGATGCGTTTTTATTTATGTTCGCTTTTTAATTTTAGAAATAATTTACGATTTGAACGCAGTTTCAGCGGAATCAAATAACTGGTATTGACATTGCGATACGCATTAGCAAGAAGTCAAGGTTGTTAATTTGGTGAAGTAGGTTTCAAATTTGTCTTCTTTTCCTTAAAAAAATTGAGTTTCTGCAGGTATAAATGAAACAATTTAGGGAATAAAATTTCTTATTTTGTTTTGATTATGAATTCCTCAGCAATTTTCGAAGCTACAAGACCAATACATGCTCAAAAATTTTGATGTGACAAATTTATTATTCATGTGAGCAGAGGTTTTCGGCAGTGCCAGTATACTCGTAATCAAAAATTCTTACTGCCTACTTCCCTGCTTGCGATAGACTTTTCGATGTATACGCGTGGTACACTGATTATTTTTTCTTTGTTTTGTGGTGGTTGTGCGTAAAAGCAAAAGCGTTTCTAATTCTATTTTGAATTTCCTCGGCTTTTGATATTATAACAAGTTGTATTCCAATTGTGAAAGGCGTCTTTGATGCTATGATATTCGTCTAGCGATCTGTTGGCTCAACATAAATGTACATACATATGTACATTCATTCACTAGTATTTCCTAGTGATGTCTTAAGTTGATCAATGCTCAAGCTCAAAGTTTGCACACTTCAAGGCTAGAAGGTTACTGGCCCGTTTCAAGTCAATAGGTTGAAAAGAGATAGTGCACGAATGATGTTTTAAAAATCCCGAAGCAATAGAATTTAGCCATTTTTTATAAAGAATCTCTTGCACAACCTGAACAAATGTTTTCGAATCCCCTCGCGCCTCAGCGCGATGTTGTGCACCGTTTGTTCGGCATGATGTACTCGTATATTGAAAAGCTCAAACCGATGAAAAATGTGCACATAATCGCTGATACACTAAGAGTTTCAACTTAACGAAAGAATGCCAAAAAGGCAAATCTACATGGATGAGAAGAGTCTCCAAATTCGAAACAATGATGCTATTTCCAAATCACCTTAACTAGGCTCGAAGGTTTTCGTTTTTTTGTGCAAAACAAAACGGCTTTGAAATGACCGCGAATTTATGCCATGCTTTTTATTGTACCACACGTGGAAGACAAATCACAGCTATTGACGGAGATTGATTTACATAAACCAATAAAATACATTGGAATTCTAGATGAGTGAGGGGTTTTAAGATGGACTTTGCAACGCCAATTTTACGTAATAACATATTCTAGTTGATCTTGCCATACAATCTGGAGAAATGGCCACCATATTCTTTTGAAACTCAGCACGATCAGTTCCCGAAAGGATGTTCTTTTCATGGCCTAAAGTCTTACTTTTGTATGCATGGGGCACTAGTTCTACTGCTATAAAAAGTTGTTTTGCTCATTCGAAGAAATATTAAAAAAAAAAACAATTAATAAAACTTGCCAATCCATAAAAATTGTGCGTAGTATATTTTAATATTTCGTCGTCACTTGAGCTGTGTGCGTTTTTCTAATTTTTATGCACATACTACTAACTGCACATGCAAACATTGTACCATCCATCGGATTAGAACGTGAATTTGTTTTTCTAGCTAATTCAAATCTTTGAATACATTCACATCATAAGCAATTCTACTTGTGCACACATCCATAAACATTTTTTTATAAATATGACTCTTAAAACATACCAAAAAAATTAGCTTTGAGCATTTGTAAACTATCGCTTTTTCAACACAAAGAAAACCGAAAAATCGCAACTAGTCTCTCCTTTCCCCCCACCCCGTGTTAATGTATTCTGTGAAAAGTGCGTATCTTGCAGATACACACATTAATCTGTGTGCGTGCGTACATTCGTTCATACATGTATGTATGTTGCTACCCGTGAATGAGAAATGTTATTTATTGATGAATGCGATTTCGCAACGCTGAGTTGATTCAAGCTGCGTCTGTAAAAAGCTTTCAAGGTTATGTTCATGGTTGGACAACATGATAGTTGGACTGTTACGGTAACAAGTTTATGGGCAGCAAAATTGCGGGGAAGCATGTACCTAGAATATTTTTATGCAATTATGTTTCTTCCTAGTACAATGACGATCGTGATTAAATAGATAAGTTAATAACGAAGCATCATCTTTTCAGCTATTCAAACTCATTGCAAATTTTTTGGATTTTGCGGTCTTCTGTGCCCTCTTCAGAAGTGTCGGATAGCATTATTTATTTAAATCAAAGTTCATTTACAACATAAAACTACTGGATTTACTTAAGATGTGAAACCTCATTTCCATACTGATGAGAGCAAAGTAGTAAAGCGATTTGCAAACATAAATCTAGATAAGATTATGATCTTAGATTTTGTACTTAACCCATGAAATACCGGAACTTACGGTACGTATGCTATGGACGTTGGTTCCTCTAATAAGCCTGAACACCCATCAAATACATCAGCATCAGAGAACAAAGGGAGTCTACTCGTAAATATATACAACATCAGTCCTAAGTTGCCTTGGACTCCTAGATCTTAGATCGGAAGAAATCGCGATTGAGTACGATGATGAGCTCAATAGGACAATAAACCAGTCTGTGGACTGTACATGGAACGGTGCAGACTTGGTAACACCTTTTTGTCAAGGATGCCAAGAGTCTGCATTCTTATCAAAGAATCTATTAACTTCCTGATTCTTTCGAGCATAAGTTACTGGGAAAATCTTGCAATTGTGGCAGACGTTAAACCAAAGCCTACTTAGTTTGTCACTTGCTGCATGGCATATGTTGAAGGCTTTTTAACCCTTAGCAACTCCCTAAAGAAACACTACAGCAGTGAGTATACGACATGTCCTGATAATAATTGGTGCTGATGCAAATGCCCGTGATGAAATTTGGGGCAGTTCAAATATCGATGAAAGAGGGGACCTCTTATATGAGTTCATCTTCGGTAATAATCTAGTGGCAAGCCTCCATATTAGACATCTAATACTAGAGAAGTAATTGACATAACACTGATAAGTGGACACACGGCGCACCTTTTATAAAATTGGAGAGTGCTCCGTGAGCGTTCTCTATCGGAACATATGTATATGACATTCACAATTGATTTGCGGCAAGTCCTTACTGGCCCTCCGCCTAATAGGAAAAGACCCGACTGGGGGATCTTTTGGTAGCAGTAATCTTTGGTCTGAATAAAGCAGTAATCTACGTTACTTTCGCATTCAAAACCGCTGCCTCGGGCTCCTGCACCCTAATGCGACCTAGCGGGAAGCCGAAACCCTTGTGGTGGAGTAGTGAGACTGTAGAGTGACGAAGTCAATGCAAGAAAGAGTTTAATCACGCCGAGAGTTTCAATGAATGGCTGAAATATAAGGTTGAATTATGGCTTCTCAAAAAGGTTGTTCTTAAAGTAGAAATACCCTAATTGAAATTCTTATGTACTGGCATCCACGGTATAAATGAAGCTAGTTGCCTGTGGGAAAGTCTAAGCTTAAAGCCAGTCAGTCCAAGCACTATACTATATACAGTTGGAAACTGCAACTCAGAGTGGTGATGAATCGCTGTTGGTATTGATTTTCAGCCACTTTCCTGGTAGCCGCGAAAGATCCTCAAAATTAGCGCAGTAGGTGCAAAGAAGCGCAGAAATTGCTCTAGTTATTTCACGCAAACAAATAAGACAGGCTGCTTTTGGTTTAGTTGCCTGAATCATCCTGCTACAGCTACTGAAAAACCGGGTATTATACAGGACAATGGGAAATTTTACTATCAAATGGGTAGCAAGTTCTGGTCCCCTCAGGGTGGCATGCTATCCCCCCTGCTATGGAATCGAACGGTCAACGAACTCCTAAAGAAACTCGTCTAGACTATAGGATGTTGGCGTTTGTGGATGATATTGCTATCTTGCTCCCAAAAAGACAAAGTAATGCCTAAATCATTCTTTCGCAATGGAGTCAAAACAGCGGTTTAAATTTGAGCCCTAATAAGGTTCCGAGTTTTATATTACCGAATTTATGGGGAACTTATATTAACATAAAAAACAAGGCAAAATACCTTGGTGGTATTCTATACTCGAAGTTTCGATGGAAAGAAAACACAGTAGATAGACTATGTACAGTAGCAAAAGAACCATAGGAGCGATATAGAGTCTGCAGCCTCATATTGTCTCTTGGATTTACACCACCATTGTGGAACCGACTTTGCTGTACAGGGCACCAGTTTGGTAGCCATGCAGAGAAAAGAGGGTGAACAAGAAGAAACCAGATAAAGTTCAAAGGATTGCTGCAATATTCATCACAAGGGCGCTCCAAAGAACTCCTATGAAGCCTCTTTAAGCGCTAGTGCACTAGCTTCTAACTAAGCCATACGTGCTGCAACATGCAAAATGTGCAGCTGTAAGACTAAATTGCTGTAATAGCTGGGTGAAAGCAGATCTAGGCCAAGTAAAAGTCTTCGGTCGAGCGCTACAAACTTTCAGAACTATCGACCATACAACTGCCGAAAAATCTCTGAATCAAGTATGAGGGTCTCTTGCTCTCACAAGGGAAGAACAGGCAACTGTCCTGCGCTCATTAGCAGTAAATAACAGCGATTCAAAACCTTACCACAGAAAAGGTAGCGGTATATATTCTGCTGGCCTGAATTGGAAGTTGCTACTCCACATGCAAGTTCACAGCAGCGTTCTTCAAGTTGAGTTGCCAGCGATTTAGCACTGTTGCTCCATTTCTATCTGTGGGTATCTCTGACCATTGGAATACTCATTCCAAACCTGTAGAACAACTCCCCTGGCACCCATATGAACATTATCCTTGAATATCTTGAAATCTTTAGAGACGTATGCCTTGCCTTGA
Source organism: Odontomyia ornata (assembly GCA_963969285.1). Taxonomy (NCBI): domain Eukaryota; kingdom Metazoa; phylum Arthropoda; class Insecta; order Diptera; family Stratiomyidae; genus Odontomyia; species Odontomyia ornata. The sequence goes on along the minus strand of OZ017740.1, from coordinate 31,160,492 downwards.
GGTGTGGGGTTACGTAGAGTCAGTGCGATTTAGCACTTTTGCTGCATTTCTATCTGTGGGTAACCCTGTACCCAACTAGTTTCTGGCAGTCCTATATCAGAATGTTTTTCACCTGAGACTAGGGTAGGTGAGCCTCTGCTCATTGTTGGTTGATCTTAGGAGATTTGAGGTGCTATTAGGGTGTTCATCTATCCTGTCGAACAGTTTTAGTGTGCGATCTAGTATTTATTTGTCAATAGTGTTTAGTTTGTTGTCTTTGTGAATGTCAATGTTCCTAATGTACCAGGGGGCTCAAAAGATTCCCCCAAGGGCCTGTTTTGCAGGGATTGAAGTAGTTTTTGCTGGGTTTTGAGGTCTGACAGAAGGCTATGCAGCCATAGAGAACAGAATATCTTATAACTTGTTTGTAGATGAGGAGTTTAGTTTTCCTGATCTTAAAATGGCGTGCAAGGAGGATAAAAACACCCAAACAATGTTGTCTCTTGTCACGTATGTGGTCAGTTCATGTAAGTCTATTGTCAAATTTTAGTCCTAGGTATTTCACTGATCTATTCCAAGGTGCTGAGTTTGAGTCGATTTATAGTTTAGGAGGTTGTTGTCGTGGTCTTCTTGCGATGAAAATGGCTTGTGTCTTATCAGCGTTAAGTTGTATCTTCCACCTTTCAAAGTATCCCAAAAGAATTTCGGTGGATCGTTGCAGACTTAAAGATGTGGCTTCTGCTTGTCGCGAGGCGCAATATATGCAAGTGTCGCAGACATATAGGGAAATTTGAACGCTGTTAGGCAACGTCAGATCTATCTGCCATCTTATCTGCCAAATCGAATCAACGAAACCACGTAGCGGACAGGCTATGTATCATAACTGCCAACGATTTGGCCACTCATCGAGCAACTACCACGCTCAAGCTCACTGCGTAAAGTGCGTCTCTTTACGCACTACAAAAAACAAATTACTGAAAAACCCAAATGCATCAATTATGGAGGAGAATACCCCTCCAACTTCGGAGGATGTCCCAAAAACTCGAAAAATTTACGAAAACTTTTGCGCAAATTGCCGCCCAAAACAAGCAACAACCCATTGCAAACTCCACAAAACCAAACACCAATAGGACCCCTATAACTCCTTCCCAGCCACAAACCACATTAACTCATATGGAGCAATTTTTCATCAAAATGCAGTCACAGATGCAACTGATGATGCAAAAAGTGATGGCCACAATGGTGCGGGGCTCCTTTGCGTCACAAAACCTAACTAAAAACACTCAATGACTTCCCCCATTAATCACATTTCTATACTCACGGGGAATGCAAACTGCGTGCATCAAAGGACTGGTGAATTTAGGCAATTTGCAGTACACCATAAATTTGATATTATTCTCCTCCAGAAAACCTTTCTGAAGCCGAAAACCTGTCTCCGCTTCCCTAACTATTATCTATGCGGAAATGATAGACTAACAGGAAGGAGAAGAAATGTGAATCACTACCTGATTCAAACCCTACAACTACAATGCGTAGAGGCGACAGTAATTAAAATAAAAATGAGCTCGTTTGAATTTGTAGTCATGTCACTATACAACCCCCTCAAAGTGAAACTTTCTATCAAGATCTAAGCTCCCTCTGCGAGCTGGAAGGTCCACTTCTGGTAATAGGTGATTTCATCGCCTATCATGATTCCTGGGGTGCTGTGAGAAGCAATCGAGCCGAGGCTGAGCTTAGCAGATTCATCACAGTCAATGACGGAAGACTACACATGCCAAGCGAATCAATGCACTATGGCTGAGCTTCTGGTAACATCCTAGACTTTGGAATCGCACGAGATATTCACCACAATGTCCATACAACGCTATTCGATGATCTCTCTTCTGACCACGAACCGGTGCACTTTTTTATACAGGAAATTTTCATAGATGAATCTCTAAAAGTAAAGAGTATTACGAATTGGCAAGCTTTTTGGGATACTCTGGCCTCAAAAAGCCTCACCCAGCTGTTAAATTTCTCAATAATGTCGATGAAAGTATAGAATGACTTATCAACAAAATCTCACTTACCAAGGAAAATAATACCACCCAAACTCAGGTAGGGGAACACAACCCCTATGAACTTCCTCAAGATATTAGGCTCCTGATAAGAAAGAGGAATCAACCACGGAGATGAGCTAGGAAAACGAGTGATCCTATGTTAAAAATCAAATCCAACGGATTAACCACTATAATACGTGTTCAGATTCACGGATTTCGCAACACCGTTTGGGAAGGAATTTTGCAAAGCCTCGAACGTGGTGGCAATGACTTTTGGCATCTCTCAAAATATTTTATGTTGAAAAACATACTAAATTCACCGCACACTCAACGCTTGCCTACGGGACGGGGCTTTTCGGGAACGATGGGAAGCCTGTTATACATGCTAGACACAGCTGGGAAAGTGCTAGAGAAACTCATCACAATAAGCCTCACTGACGTGATTAGTGCTACTGAGAACCTATCTCCTCGGCTGTACGGCTTTAGAGCAGGATGTTCCACTATTGATGCGATTGCAGAGGTGGTGAGCGCGGTTCAAAATGCAGAAGTATATAAATAGCTGCGCTAAACGACGAATCGTCCTGTTGGTGACACTCGACGTTAGGAACGCCTTCAACTCCGCTAGATGGGTGGATATTCTGGATATGCTGGGAACCCTTTTCAAGTTCCAGAATATCGAATGAGGCTTCTGAGGGACCACAGCCTACTTTCTGACACGACACAGGGCCAACGAAGGATGGAAATTACATCGGGAGTTGCCCAGGCATCTACCCTTGGTCCAGACCTGTGGAATGTATCTTACGACGGGCTACTGAACCTGGAAATGCCAGATGAGTCCCGCTTGATTGGCTATGCGGATGTAATTGTGGCTCTGGTCACTGGACGCATCGTTGAACAAGCGCAACTTAGGCGTGGTATTATAATTCACCAAGTTAGATACTGAATGACTGCTTGAAAAAGAGGATCCCTAGAGTAAGCATGATCAATATTGGAGACATACTAATCGAATCGAAGCCAGCGGTGAAGTACCTGGGACTAATGATCGACTCTGAGCAAACCAGGACAAACCCAAAGGTGTCCAATCGTGATGGGAAGGGGACACAAATTGTTCGTACATTTTGCCTCCCCTGAACCCCCTGATGCCAAAATGACTTTTTGGTTCCAGAGTTAAAAGTTCTAATCAAGACCTGATACCCCACTCGACTACACTTCATAAACAAAATTTGAAATGTTTGTTAAGACCTAAACCTTTGAGAAACCCCCAGTTCTGACCTTTTCACAAAATTTGAGATTTCTAGCAGCCACAGTTTCTAAGGAAACTCATTTGGCGTCCGGTTAGAGAGATAAACGGACGGACAGACAGACAGGATGCGAAACTAATAAGTAATTACAAAAAAAAAAATTACAAGGTCCTAAAAATTCATTATAGCGGACTTCCTTCATAATGAAAAATTCCGTACAGGATGTATCATAAAAACCTAATTATTTCAAGGTACAGAAAAAACTGAGAAAGCAGTAGGTTTAAAACTGTGCATTGGTAAGAATTAATTCGCTAAGAAGAAAATTTTTATTTCTTAAAGATAGTGTTGTTAGTGACGTTCGTCGCGCGGAAAACATTCCTTGAATCTGAAATGTAAGTTTATTAAAGCTTTCTGAAGGAGTTCTGGAGATCGACATGAATCACGAGTGAAACTGCCTTTTGCGAGATTCCTGCCGCAGATTTAATCGTACTGACATTCAAGTTAGTGTGAGCGGAAGGAGAAGGAAAGTGGCGTTTATTATTTCCAGCCAGTGGTATATTTTATGGTTAGATCTAGGCGGGATTTTTTTCTTATTCTGACAGTAACTGGAAAATTAGAGGTAGTGGTTTGTTGCGTGGACATGCTGGGTAGAGGACAGCTCGCCAGATCGTCTTGGGAGACCAATAACACTTGTTTCAGCTTGGGAGATGTTGCTCGGGGGATTTTCATACCTAACAAATCTGTAAGTGAGCTAAGTGCCTTTTATATTCAGGAAGACATCGAATATAGTGAATGCTCCTAAATAATTTGGGTTATAGTGGGACAATCTCCCAAAAAGCAGTAAGAGACAAAATTAAATGCGTAATGACGAAGGCCGTATAATAGCGTTGTGTCATTTCCGATCGCAAAAAAACTATTACGTCTGATCTTGGAACCTGAAGAAGTTCTACTTCATGATGAAAGAACTGAGGTTTAAGTTTTAATTTTTTTATTTATTTTTTTTATGTCAATTCCAATAATCTCGTCTTGTTTCAAAAGAGCTTCGCTTAAATTTCCCGCTAAAAATCAACTACCCGCATGCGTAGTACCATTAATATAGAAAATCAACGCAGGATATGCGGGAAACTACTTGTATCATCTATTGGTATTGGCATTAGTAATTCCAATCTATGTTGGAATCAAAACAAAAGAATTGAGCGAAACTGCCATATGTTGATTCCTATTATTGCTAATTCTTATTCTTTTTTGTAGCGCTGCAGCCCCTCTTGGGTCTTCGCTCCCTGCAAGCAGTGCCTCCAAATGTCTTGAAATGCGAAGAGCGATAAACTTTTTTCGTCGACCGAGTCAGAACAGCGTTTCCTCGGTTTCCCCACTAGTCTCCGCCCTTCAGTTCTCTCAGTGAATATCTTTTCAAGGATCCGTTGTTCTTCCATTTGCTTCACGTAGACAGCCCATTGCAACTTCTGTACTTTTACAATCGTTGAGACCCCCAACTCGTCAACAATTTCATACAGCTCATGGTTGTATCGGATTCGCCATTGGTCCCCATCTAGCTCCGCTCCGACTATTCACCTCGGATGCTTAGGCTAGGGTCCATGTTTCACACCCATCGCATAACAGGTCATATCACAGATTTGTATACTTGGAGCATTGTTTTTCTGTTTATGCAGCTGGTCTTCAAGATCGTAAAAACTGAATAGAAAATTTTATATGCGAGCTGTATTCTTCGGCGTATTTCGTCTCTTGCATTACCGGTTCTCGTTATTTTAGCACCTAAATATACAAATTCGCCCACATTTTTGATATTGTATTCACCAAGTGTGTTATGTTGGGCATTTGAGATATTTTTCCTCGACTGCATCATGAGCTTTGTTTTATTCTCATTGATTTGTAACCCTACTTTTCAATTGGTTGTCATAGAACAATATTTTCTTTTTTCATTCTGGCATACATCATGGAACAAACCATTTCTTTTGCGCCGGGCTCGATGTCCGATCGTCTGTTCTGCTACGGTCCTAATTGCCGTTTTCACTGCCACCAATAGCTCGTTGCTTATTTTCAGCAATGTGTATGATAAGTTTGGAGCTAACTGGTTGTCAAGAGTCTCCGTGAAATTTTTCGCCACAGACACCGTTCGAAGCCTTTCGATGTCGAACTTTCATAGAGGCCTGGCCCTCGCCAAATTCGTCTTTGACGTACAACATCGATCGGTTAATTTGATCAAGTAATGATCCGAGTTACTATTGGCTCCTCGGTATGTACGCATGTCAAGTATGCTTGATCTCCAACGTTGTTAGTACAGAACATGGACAATCTGGTTTTGTGTGTTTTCATCCGGTGATACCCAGGTCATTTTTATATGCGCCGATGTGGGAAGCAAGTCGAACGTATGACTAGATTTCTGCTCCATGCAAAGTTGACCCGGCTCTGGCCGGTGTCATTTGTATCATTGTGGAGACTTTATCCTCCAGTCGTTCCCTGATAACCTTAGCGTTGAAATCACCCAGAATTATTTTTGTGTCGTTTGTAGCCAATAAGTCGACCAGTCTCTCCAGGTGATTGTAGAAAGTTTCCCTCGTTTCTTTGTCCTTTTCTTCGGTCAGGGCATGTACATTTATAAACCAAATTTTGAAGAATTTCGCTTTTATACCTTAATATCATTGTCGTGTAACTTGAACTTCCTATCCACAATGAAAACTTCTCCGAATTCTCGCTTTCCAGCATGCTTCTCACTTTTGAATATTGTTTGCAATCTAATATCTTGAATATCACTTCCAGTCCAATTCGTTTCCTGGATTGCCAGTATGATTAATTTATATTGCTGGCCTGTAGTAAAAAGTCCTTTACAGCGCCAGTGTAGTTGGGTGATCTGACATTCCAGGATATAATGCTATAGTCCTTTTTCGCTTGTAAGGTCTTTGCCGTACATCTAATTTATGCCGAGGCTCTGTTCCAAATTTTGAAACAATGTAGGGTTTTCCAGGGACATGGAGTTAGCCCATCGCCCAGCTTTTATTCCGGCGGCATGGTTATTACTTTCAATTCCATTATCAGCCACCGAAGACACGCCTTCACCCTTTTACGTGAACGAATACTTACAGTTATTGGCATTTCTTGGCATTTGGCGTCCCATCATTGAATAACCAGTAAACCCAATGTGCGACCCCGAGGCCATTTACTACCATTTGGTCGTGGGATTTAGGATGAGAAAGAAGGGAAACTGGGGTTGCGGGAAACAATGGGCTTGGGAAAGTCTACGGCGGGGTTTTCATTGTTACCATCGTAACTTAAATTTAGCAAAAATAAAACAAACTTCGATAAAAAAAATAATTTGCTTAACAATTTAGCACATTCGAAATTTTTCGGGAAAAAAATATTATGAAATAATTATGATTTGACTCATTCTGGTGATCATGAAATATTTAGGTCGGAATAATATGCATGATGTTGTAAAAAACAACGATATATTGTAACTTAATCAACTTTCACGTATGATTAGCAATAAACTAAAACTCACAAAGTGGATATTGTTAGAAACTTCAGTGATATTGTCAATTTAAAAATTCAAATAAAAAAAATATCCAAGCGAGCGCTCCTGATTTTACTTTTTTTTCTGTCGAAGGGTTTGACAATTCATTTTTGCTTACGTGGAAAATGTAGACAAGCATCGGTAGCTAGATGAACTTCAAAGGGTAAAGCTCCCAGGAAGTGAAATAACTGCTCCCCTGTTGGTGGACTATGAATTTTGTAGCGTATTATCTAAAAAATGATATAGTGTTTATTCGGTGAATAAAGGAGGGTTAGGCCAACAATGTAAACATAGCTTTAAATATTTCTTTTCTACATGTGAGGAAGAAATGATGGGTAAGCAGAAAAGAGAATATATTATATTCCGCTTCTAAATAATCATATTGCTATCGTTGAAAGGTCACGGCCGTAGCCGAAAATTTTATGATTTGAAATAAAGTCGTTATATCAAATGCTTTTTTGGAGATTCAAACCCTCTGCAGCTTGAATTTTATCATTTAAGATATTCCCTCATAAAATCAGCTACAAATTCGCTTCCAAGAGAGGATCAAATTATTAGCAAATACCTGGCACCTAGCACTTACTAATATATCCACGCAATTCATCAGTATCAGGCTAGATTTAACTTCAGCTTTTGCTTATTTGCTCTTTGCTTCTCCGAGTTTATTTGAAACAGAATCCACACCAAAAGGAGTAGCGTGTAAGGTACAGTAACCCTTTCAAATGTTGTTTTCACACGCATAGAAAATATTCTGTGAATATTTGATGTCGAGAATGTACTCAGTGCACGAACAAACTTCATTTAAATTCAAAGACCAAAAGCTACGGAAGAAAAAGTGTCGACATATTTCCGCTACCTTGACTACTAAAATTTTTATACAGTATAAAATTTTTGGCAGGAATCAAATAAAAGCACACGCATTATATTTACGTAAACGAAAGAGTATGTAAGTTTTGGCATTTCATTACATATAGTGGTTTTCCAAAATAAAAATAGACGTAAAGTTCATCTAGCATGCTATTTTAGTTCATGAAAATACAAAGGTAGAAATTAAATGATGCATATCATTGATTATAATGCGGATAAATGTAGAACACCCTGGTTAATAGCAAGTGTGAAACAATAAGTAGAACAGCTACTTGTTCGTTGTGTTCAAACGCACTGAATTTTTAAACTTATTTATTTATTTTAAATGAGACTAGTTAGGCTTGTTTTTCAATGTTAACGAAAGGCATTTCGGTAGCTAGCATAAAACAATTTCTATCAAGGAAAATAATTATGCAATAGATGTGGACTACTATCAAACTTCAACACACTGACAACAAATTCACAAAGGAATTTGTTTGAATTTCGATACCACTCATACAAAAAACACTCAGAATAGAACTGTAAAACCTTTCCCTTTTGGCAGAACAAACCATGGATCGCATAAACCCACATAGCAACAGCATTTACATAACCAACTTCAAGATTCTCAATAAGAAACGAAATGGACTAGTCAAGAAACAGCATAAAATTTCAGCATGGAGCTTGTGACCATGAAACTATTAAAATGTTGTGCGTCATTTTGGGACTGATGATATCAAAAACCTGCACATTACAAAAACGCATACATAAACGCACGCTATTATTACAACAATCAACAGAATACAGAGATATCATGTGCTATTCCTATAGTAAAAAAATACTGAAAAACTATCGCCCAAAAAGCTGCCGAAAGCTTCAACAGCATAAATTCTATGCTAGATATGCTGTCCGACGTGGGATTTCATTTTTGGTTTCCAGCGAAATGAATGCTCGATGTAAGTGCAGGAATATCAACTCCATACGCGCTACACAATAACACGGAAGTTAAACTTTGAATTACAAGTTTTGTTGGTTCTTTTTTTTCGTCCAACACATGCAGAGAGGCAGTGTCTGACAATACAATTTATACAAATATCAATGCAAAATAAGCTTAAAAACCTCGTAAAAACGGGTGCTGTATTAACTTCTCAAGAAAAAAAATCTATGATAACCTTGTGAGCCCTAATCACGCACAATTATGTGGCGTTTTATTAAAGATCTGCCCTTCAGTTATTTTTGACTTTCAAGCTTTTGATCGTGAGTGATGCGATCTTTCAACATTTTTTGCCAAAAATACAACTTTGAATATGTACGAGTATAGTATGTGATCAAAAATTTTCAGTTATTTTGAAACCATTGCATTTTCAATAGCTGTTTGGTATTGCACAATTTACGCTCAAAATGTTATTGCTCGTAATAATTTTGACAGTTTAATGCAAATGAGACGGTGTTGATGGATTCTAAAATCAAATGATGGCGAATGCCAAAAAATCTATTTAACTAGTTCCTAAATATGTTTTAAAAAGATAAAGATTTTATAAATTCAATTTATGTATAAGTCCATTGAAAAAAATAAATTTCATTTGTCAGGAACTTCTGAGTATTGATTCTCCAGCAAACTACTTTAGCACTTTCATTCCTTATTGAACAATTCTTCACTGTTCATAATTTAATTTCATCAACCTATACCTTAGTTACTACATTGGCGTTGGTATTTGACTCTTGGAACCTGATTGGTTTTGGCGAAAAAGTTAATAGATTACCTCCTTGTATGCTTAAACTTCCTGAATCGCTCTTGAAGCAATACATAATACTGAAAGCGTACTCTTGCTAGTTATATCTCAACTTTATTGACGAGAAAACAAATCAGAGTACCAAAAACTTCTTTGATATTGAAGAATCAAGCGTAGAATTCAAAACTTGCCTTATTCAGTCGAGTTGACAGTTTTTTAGGGGTCATCATCACCTTACATAAAAAGCTGTGGGCCTGTCTTCAGTGTGACCGAAGGTAGGGTTGCCAGAAGGCTGAGATACAAAACGGGGATACTAAAAAAAAAGACCGTCCGTATTCTGGAAAAATAGCACGTTTTTTATTTATTCATTCAGACATTATATTACATTCATATCTATTACACTCAAAGCATTTATACATTATCATTAATTAACCATAACCCCAATTCACACTGTTCCTGTCGATCAATCCACCCCCAATTTATGAACAGAACGGCATGTCATCGGCTGCTTTCCTTTTTGAACCTGCAGGTACACCTTACTTTTCGGACCTGGTTATTTCTTTTAATGGGTGCGAATTTTCTGGCAGCCTCAGGAAAATTTTGATTTGAGGACAATCTTGATTCGAAAAGTTGAATTTAACTTTCAAAAGATGACCAACGTTTTCAACGGAGTGACGATTCCTTTCTTTGGTCCATTGGGAGCTCATCAACGATAAGATTCGCTCGCAATTAGCATTGTGAGACGAAATAGCATAGAAAAATTGCACAATTTTGAGCAATTCGGAGTGTCTTTCCGGGTATTCATCTGCTGAAAAGAAAGCACAACGTCGAGCAATTGCAGTATTATTCTTAAAAAAGTCAACGTCATCTGACTTTGCTTCCAAAAATTTCTTCGAATTGACGATTTCATCATGCAATAGTGAATCATTGACTTTAACAGCAAATCGTCAGAACATGGCCCCACATCACTGTATTGCAAACGTTGATTACTTTTAAAATCTAACCATTGGAATACTTTAAACTCAGCGAAACTTGCTCGCCAAATTTTCATATACTTTATTGTTTCAGTGTAAACATTTTTCACTCTCTCCATAAAATCTTCACAAGCAGCGTCTCTTCCATCTTTTTTGAATTTCGCTAAAATAGACTTTACTCCTAAAGGAATAAAGTTGGATTTTGCTCTTTCATTTACTTTTTGGAGAAGGTCATCAAAAACTGAATTTATTTCCAAAATGCTATTGTCCTTTTTAGGGTTTTGTAAAATAATTTTACAAAACCCTACTAATTCGCGTCCTGTCTGTCCGTCCGTCCGTGTGTCACATCACTTTTTCCCGCAAACTACCAAAGCTAGAAACAATAAAATTTTGTATGCAGGTGTAAAGTGGTGCTCTCTTCAAAGTTCAACTACAAAAAAATTTTATAAGGTATTTCAAGGGGTCTCCCCATATAAGGGAGTGGCCCTGGAAAAAAAAATTTCATCAAAGGTAGCCGATATGGGTATAAAATGAAAGGTCTTGATGAGACACTTTTTGCTTCGAGGGGCGCACAGGGAGGGGAAACGCACAAAAAATTTGTAAGCCTCCCCCACCCCTCGCCATTGAATGCCTGTGATCCGAAAAATCTGAAAAAAATTATGGTGTTATGTTTTGTTCTGTTTATGAGTACAACAACAACAAATACTTTAGAAGTCAAAATTCGCTTTCACATTTTCCCCAATAAAATCGTATAGGTATCCTTCTTCTTCTTAGCACTATAGCCTCTCTCGGACCTTCGCTTCCTGCAAACAGTGCCTCCAACTGTCTTGGTCCGTTGACCGCGTCTCCTAATTCCGAAATCCGAGCAACGATGAACTGTCTTCGTCGACCGAATCAGACCATCGTTTCTTTGGTTTCCCCACTGGCCTCCGGCCTTCAGTTCTCCCAGCGAATACCTTCTTGAGGATCCGTTGTTCGTCTATACGATTCATGTGTCTAGCGCATTGCAGCTTCTGCAGTCTTATAATTGTTGAGACCTTCGGATAGTCAAAAATTTCATACAGCTCATGGTTGTATCGAATTCGCCATTGGTCCCCGTCAAGATTCGCTCCGATTATTTGTCTCAGGATCCGTCGCTCAAAAGCGTTCAATATATTTGCAGATGCTTGGGTTAGGGTCCATGTTTCACTACCAGAGCATAACACAGGTCTTATCACAGATTTGTATATTTGGAGCTTTGTTTTTCTGTGTATGGAGCTGGTCTGCAAGATCGTCAATACTGAATAAAATATTTTATTTGCGAGCTGTATTCTACGGCGTATTTCGTCTCTTTCATTGCCCGTTTTCGTTATTTTGGCGCCTAAATACGCAACTTCCCTCACATTTTGTGTATTTGAGGTATTTTCCTCGACTGTGGCATGAACTTTGTTTTATTCACATTGATTTGTAGCCCTACCAGTCTTGCTTCGCTGTCGAGCTTCAGGGAAAGTTATTTCGCAGTTGTTAATGACCCTGACAGAATGTTGATGTTGTCCGCATAGGCTACTAACTGGCTCGACTTGTATAGTAATTCACCTCGCGTATCGACAGGTAGCTTCCGAATGACGTACTCCAGAGCCAAATTGAATATCAATGGGGCCTAACCCATCTCCCTGTTTTAGTCCGATATTTGTGTCAAAAGCATCGGTGAGTTGGTTATTGATGCGGACTTAGGAGGTCGTCAACGTCATTGTCATTTTGGTAGGACGGACTAATTTGGCTGGGATGCCAAAACCAAGCATTATTTGGTACAGTACGTTACGATTAATAGTGTCGTATGCTTGCTTGAAGTCAACGAAAATTTGGTGTACGTCTATGCTGCATTCCCACCAATTTTCAAGTACCTGCTTGACTGTGAACAATTTGTCTGTTGTTGATCTACCTGCCCCTAAAACCACCTCGATACTCCCCAATAATACTGTTGGTGTATGATTCGATTTTTTTTTTCTAAGATTTTTGAAAATATTTCGTACGCCGTACAATGTAGTGATATGCCTCTATAGTTTTCGCACTGTAGGTTGTCACCTTTTTTGTGGATAGGGAATACAACTGATTGGCTCCACTCTTTTGGCATATGTTCTTGTTGCCAAATGTACTGGATGACTTTGTGAATAACTTGATGAACACTACTGCCACCATATTTGATGAGCTCCACTGGAATTTGATCGATGTCCGGCGCTTTATTATTCTTTTGGGTTTGGATGATGGAAAAAACTTCATCTAGAGTTGGTGGGACCAACAGATGCTCTCCACAGACATCTACAGGCTCTGATGCTCTGGAGCTGCGTGGAAGATTAGGAGGTTTTTGAAATATAATGTCCATCTTTCCTTAATCTTGGTTTCATCAGCGATTATATTGCCGATGTAATCACGACAGAGCGTGGTTTTGGGCTGAGAAATACGTTTCAGGCTTTTCACTACTTTGCATGCTTGTCTTGTGTTGTTGCTCGCTAAACTTACATCTATACTTCTCAATTGTTCGTGATAGTATTTTCTTTTTTTAATTTTAATGATCTCATTCGCTACTCTTCTGAGATTTTCATAGTGTTCTCGCTTCGTCCTGGTTTTTCTACGTACATATTCTTTGTACGACTGATTCTTTTTATCCAACATATCCTGGCACTCATCATCGAACCAATCATTTCTCTTGCGCCGGGCTTGAAGTCTGATTTTCTGTTCTGTCATGGCCCTGATAGCCGCTTTCACTTCCATCCAGACCTCGTTGCTGTGTCTAAAAGATGGCAGCCAGCTGGTTGTCGAGGGTTTCCGTGAAATGTTTGGTCACAGACGCCGTTTGGAGCCTTTCGATGTCAAATTTTTGTAACGGGCTGGTCTTCGCTGAATATTCCTTGACATACGACATCGATAGGTTAATTTGATCAAATAAAGATCTGAGTTACAATTGGCTCCTCGGTATGTAGGGACGTCAAGTATGCTCGAGGCCCAACGTTGTTGGATCAGAACATGATCGTTTTGTGTGTTGCCATCCGGTGATACCCAGGTCATTATATGAATGCGCGGATGTGGGAAGCAAGTGGAACTTATGACTAGATTTCTACTACATGCAAAGTCAATCAGGCGCTGACCATTGTCATTTGTTTCATCGTGGAGGCTATATCCTTCAGTCGTTCCTCGATGAGATAGATCATTGCCAACCTTAGCGTTGAAATCGCCCAGGATTGTTCATGTGTCGTTTGTAGGCAATGAGTCAACCAGTCTTTCAAGGTGTTTGTAGAACGTTTAATTCGTTTCTTCGTCCTTTTCTTCGGTCGGAGCGTGAATATTTATCAGTCAGATTTTGAAGAATTTATACGGATCGCACACAACCGTTCATTGATTGCCTTAAAATCAATAACTTGCGATTTGAACTCCCTATCCACAATGAAGACAACTCCGAGTTCTCTTTTTCCAATATGCTTCCTACTTTTGAATATTATGTGCGATCTCATGTCTTGAATGTCGTTTCCAGTCCAATTCATTTCCTGGACAGCCAGTTTTTAATTGATATCGGCTGGCCTGTTGTAAAAGGTCCTTAACAGCACCAGGGTACATTCCAGGATCCAATGCCATAGTCCTTTTTTCGTTTACGAGGTCGTTGCCGTGAGTTTAATCCATTCCGAGGCCTATCTGCAGGTTTCCAAACATTTAAAGTTTTTCCAGGAACGGGGAGTTAGCCCGTCGCCCAACCTCCATTCCGGCGGCATGGTTATTATGTCGATTCCGTTATCAAGCGCGGAAGATTCGCCTTCACCCTCTTACGTCCTCACAAAGGAGGTGTGAGTAGGATTTAGTAGCAGAGCTGTAGATGTTTTTACAGTTATTAGCATTTCTCGACATTTAATGTTACATTATTGGGGAACCAGTAAACCCAATGTGCACCACGAGAGCATGCACTACCATTTAATTGGCGGGCTTGGGATGAGGGACCATGGAAGCTATGGGTTGGGGAAACAAGGGATTGCCTCCTCCTTTCTCAAACGGGCTAGGGACCGTCTATGGCAGAGTTATCGTTGAACTCAAAGAAATTTGATATACAAGTAGTCATACAAAAGGTCCTTAAACTTTGTAAGTTTGAAGAAAGTCGGATGATATACACGGAAGTTAAAGCCATTTGAAATTTCTCCAATTGCAACAACAATAACATATGATTTTGGTATTTTATGGACTTCCCATCGAATTAGTCACTGCAGCTAAGATTTGATCTTCTTGAAATTGTCAAATATGGTCAATAACATTAATATTTTTGGGAATTCATGATTTGAGTGATTTTTTGTTGGTTTGCAACGACCGTTGAAAATAGAAAAACAATGGATTTTCTTCTAAACGCGCACATCTCTTTGGTATATTTGTTGATTTTATTCAACTTTATTCGTTGGGTACAAAACCCTTCTGACATGAGCGTAGGTCTGTCTACCCAACTTGTCTTCTATTAGTGCAGTTTCCGTATGAAAAAGAGCCATGATTGAATGAACGAATATTAAAAAGCATTCACTAAGGTCGTGCCGAAAAAAATTGCCGATCATAGGAGGTGGATTAGTTTATGATAAAAAGTAAAGTTTTAAGGCGTCATACATTTGCAAAATGCGCTTTATTGCAGGGAATAAGCTCAGCCAATGCATTTCACAATGACTAAGTAGGTCCCTATATTCCAACTCAATAAACTCGCAGAAAGATTTGAGCTCCGTTGTCCGCACAGTATATATTGAGAAGTATTGGCTCTGTTTAAAAACGAGACAATCAACATCAAAAAGACCAAATCGATCAAGACCATGATGAACAGAATTGTGAATATTATGGGCAGAGTTTCCAATTCCAATTAATTCCGGATGTGATTGTTTCAGTGCATAAAAAATGTTATTTTCCCCCCTACGATTTATACCTCCGAAATTCATATTGGAGTTATCAGCGACAAAAGCGGCTAGTTTTTCACTCAACCTTTGCTTGTTCAGAGTCCGTTCAATAAAGGATTTAATTGTTGGTGCTTGCTCATTTTCAAGGTTGAAAAATCTAGCAAACGGACTTGAACCCCTTTTTTTATGAAAATATTGAAGAATTATTGGGAACAGTTTGACATTTCCAATGTTACTTCAATCGGCTCCCAAGCCTATAAAAGGAATTTCGTGGACCTCTTGATAAATCATCTTCATTGAATATGGCGATAAAACACCATTAATGAAAGCAGCGCTTTTTGTACAACAACATGCCATTTTTGAAGCTGTTTTAGAGTCTTCAAAAAGAAATTTCAGCTGTGCAGTGCATTTGAGAGTACGATAAGTGATGCATGGCTGTGTGAAAAGCGAAAACTCTTTCTGCAATGGAAATTTTAGTGCCGAGCGAAGAATTCTTCTTCACTAAAAAGTTATATAGGGGTCTGGATGTTGACGCCTCCTGCATTCGTAATTTATGTTTTCTAGAAGCCATGTGATCCCTTAATGCCATTTGCCCTTAAAAAAATTTAATTTATGTTATACTCCTTAAAAAAAACTTAACTATTGCTAAAAGAATCTATTTTGGGAACCATGAAATTTAAACATCAAGTTCGAACGGGGGACAATTATTAATTATTTAATTACTTTATTAACATACCACAGATATTCTGGACAGTGCTACAAATAAACTATATCAACAAAGAAAAATACCGAATGTGCACACCTGCAATATATATATATATATATATATATATATATATATATATATATATATATATATATATATATATGTGTGTATATATATATATATATATATATATATATATATATATATATATATATATATATATATATATATATATATATATATATATATATTAATGTCGAAATAATTTTTTTTATTGAGCCTAAATTTTTTTTAGCCAAATTGTCTGCGTGCGCATAAAACAATGCTCAGTGCCTAACATTATTTGCTGCCGAAATTCACGTATCACATATGTTGAAAATTGCAATATTGTCTTTCTCACCCGGCCTGAAGCAGGTCAATTTGTTTTGAAGAGAGGCTGTGAAAGTGCATTTTCTTTTGCTCATTATGCCCTTGAATTTCTCGCTCACTTTTTACCGTGAAAATCAGCTCAAATCACAGTGAAAATAAACTACACGAAAACAAACAATATATACAAATATACGGTCGTATTTATTCTACTATAAATACTACCGTATATTTAATAACGCACCGTTAACACTCCAATAATCACCCTCAACATATAATTAACAACGAAATCAATAATATAATTTAATTTCATTGTTTCTCCTTTTATTTTATATGCAACATATATACAATTCACTAATAACTTAACCTAACAATATTCATGCGAGTTGTGCGTTACGGTTTTCCCGGAGTTCAATCATCATTTACTTTTATTAGATTACAATCTTAATTTTTCGATAAGACAAAACTTTAAAATGTCGACACCCACTACATTATCAAACATTAATAGATTATAAAAAGAATTTTGTAAAATTCATGCGCCCTAACAACTACAGTTTTAAAATTTGATTTGTTTAAAATTAAGTACATTATTTCCTTAAGACTACCTTAAAACTACTCATTCGCTGGATCCATTGAGCGGTTGTCCGTCACTCTCCTGACTACTCCCACCTTGTATTCCTTGGCTCTCCTGATTCCCGATTCCACCAGGTTTTTTGCGTACAATTGGAATGGTTCCATTGCTGTCTCCTGGTACAGCCCCTCCTTGGGGTAATACCGTCCATCCTCCCATCAGTTTAAGCCTGTGCAAGCCCGAAGGATTTTTCGCTCCACTAATCCTGTCTTGCCCCATTTTGTTTTCGGTGCTCCATTCCACATCATCACCGCATATGCGATGATCGGACGAATCAAGGTTTCATAGGCCAAAACCTTGACTTGCTTGCACGCTGTCTAATGTTTCCCGAAAAGAGGTAAAAGAAGATGGTATGCGTAAGTCACTTTTTTCAAAACACTACTGTGCCCCAAAAATAAGGTGACATTTGAATTTAAACTGCGCGCGTTGAAGGATTTAGAGAATTTTTTTTAAGTTGGTAGTACAGTCAGTGACATTTATGTCAAATTTACATGTCAAAATATTCATTAGTGTTTGAGATACGCGTCGTTTCCGGAATGGCCTTCAGTTCCGTCTTCGCTGCGGCTTGAATCTCCTCTATCGTATCAAAACGGTATCCCCGGAGCGGTCTTTTGAGCTTGCTGAACAGCCAGAAGCCGCACGGTGCCAGATCAGGTGAAAACCGTGGTTGCGGAACAATTTGGGTTGAGTTTTCGGCGAAGTAATCATGAATTGCGAGTGCAGTATCGTGGTGTAAAAACCAAGAATTGTCTTTCCACAATTTCGGCCTTTTTAAGCGGATAGCGTTATGCAAACGACGCATAACTTTCAAATAATATTCCTTGTTGACTGTTTGGCCCGGCGGAAGGAATTCATAATGCACAACACTACGATAATCGAAGAAGAGAAGAGGTTGATGGTCGCCCAGGACGCTCTTCGTCTTCGACACGTTCACGGCCGGCTTCGAAGTCACTTTACCACTTTGAACATTGTTTTTAGACAAAGCCTCATCACCAAAGGCTTTCTGCACCATCCTCAACGTATCCGCAGCAGAAAATTGACTCCGCAAACAAAATTTAATGCAAATTCAACAAATTTCGACATCGAAAAAAACGAAAAACTCACTTTTAGCAAACACTAATGAATATTTTGACATGTAAATTTGACACAGATGTCACTGAGAGTACTACTAACCTAAAAAAATGATTCCCCTAATCCTTCGTCATGCGCAGTTTAAATTTAAATGTCACCTTGTTTTTTGGACACAGTGGTATTACCAACGTGAGCACTGAAGGTAGCTTTCCTGTCAAAAACTACCCCCAAGTACTTCGTTTGCCTAGAGCAGTGCACCATCTGCCCATTCAACTTAATCCTAGAGTCACATATGCCTCTTGCACGACGACCGATGTATTTGCAGGGGTCCATGAACACAATTAATTCACTTTTATTTGCATTTTCCTTGTTCCCCATTTCCGGTGATATGCAGCAAGAGATTCCAAATATTTTTGGAGCCGCATCCTTGTAAAGCGCAAATTGTGCTGAGATGATCACACTAACAGATCGTCAGCGAAGAGTTTCACCTGGATTCCGGGCATATATTCCTCTCTTACACCTAGGACATCAGACCACTGTGGGAGCCCTGAGTCGATACAAAATGGGTCTGACCTAGCTCCACCAGCCACCGCAAAGACAGTTCGTCCCCTCATGAAGCTTCCTTTAATTTTTACAATATGAGCCAGAAAGCCAAAATTTATCATCTGCAACCTCAAGTTTCACAACCTTTTTCACTCTTGAGGTCGGCTCAACCAAAAGATGGTCAGATGGTCTCACTTGAAATTTACCAGATTGGCAGACACAATGAAATAATCAATAATAGGGGCAATCAGTATGAGATCCATATTTAATTGAACCCAGTTAGAGATAGTTGTTCCATAGCCATTAGATGCAATATTTCCCTATGAGAGATGCTTCGCATTGAAATCACCTCTCATGGAATAGAAATCGATTTTTTTGCACAGAGTAAGCACTGTTTCCAAGTGGTCAATGAGTTCCCTCACCGAGTGTCCATGTCGAACATAGATTCCCACAAGCGCAAAGGGGCACCCTCTTAGCATGGAGCTTGTTATTTCTGCTTCAATACATTTCAGACTTGGAAGGCACTGTCTTTGAACTTGCAGGTGATCTTCGTAAGCCATAGCAACTCCAAGACTTCCCTCTGGATCATCACACCTGTATTTTCTCAGATGCACTCTGCATCTTTCTTTGAGTCTTGTTTCCGACAAAAACAAGAAGTCTGGTCTATGGACATTCAAGTATTCTTGAACAAAATTCCTTTTATATCGTGGAGCTAGTGAACATATGCTGAGGATGGAGAGTTTAATGAAACTCATCACAACAACATACTTTGGAGGCAAATTCTAAGTACGCAGTTTTTTTCACGAGGATTAGTAAGTTTTTTATAGTGGGGGTAACAGAGTCCACTTTTTGAATGAGTGTGAACAATGATACCCGAAAAATTGTTGGCATTCTGCTACTGCTGGGGTTGCTACATTGGTTGCTGTTTGAGTTGCCATATAGGCTGAGGTGCAGGCTGCTTCTTTGCACCTTGCAAAAGGCTAGATGACGAGACCCCTGCATGTACAGTATTTTTTATATAGGTGGTGATGAAATCCCTCCTTTCCTCATTTTTCTTTTGGAGATTCTTCCTCCTCTCTTCAATTTTTTTTTTTTGCTTTAAGACAACCTCTTAAGTTCGCAGGGTGTCTTTTAGCATTGCAGTTGACACAGAAGATCTCGTCGTTTTCTCGTCCTTGAGTTTGGACATTCAATGGACTTATGCTGTTTGTCGCATTTTACGCATCTAACTTCAAGTCCGAAGTTACAAGCGACATGGCCAAATCTTTGGCAACTGAAGCACTGGAAAGTATGGGAAATTATGGAAATCAGCAGGTATTAATGTTTTTTCGAAACGTCAAAAGGACCCACAATTCAAAAAAAACTTTGGACCCATAAGTTTCTTCCTATTGCGGCGAAAAACTGTGAAAAGAGTGATTCTGCATCGGCTCAATGAGGTTCAAAGCTAAACACTCTACTGAAATCCAGTTAGTTAAAGTGGTCCAACACATTAGAACAGGCTTAAATTGCAGGAATTCAGCAGGCCTAGTTATGTTTGGCATAGCTAAGGCCTTTGATAACATCTGGTATCCAGGACTTATGTTCAAAATGCATCTATTCAATATGCCACCGCAGCTCACTCAAGTTATTGGCTCCTTCTTGGAAGGCAGAACAATTCGTGTCAGAATTGACAAACGACTCTCAAGCCTGAGGCAAATTGATGCTAGAGTTCCTCAGTTCTTTGCCCATTCCGCTGGTCCTATACAATTTATTTACTACATACCTTCCCACTCTACCTCCAAAAGTAAAACTATCACCCTATGCTGATAATACCTGCATATTTAATACAACAGGACAAGCAAGAGTCATCACTTCAAAGTTGCAACGATCAATAAATATTTGATTGGAATACTTAGGCAAATGGAAAATTAAGATAAATCCTGACATAGGCACTATTCATCACAAGGAAAAGACGGCAAACTCCACCGAGACTTATCGTTCACAACGAAAAATAGCCTGGGCACCAACGACTCAATACCTAACTTACATTTGACAAAAAAACTCACATGGAAACAACACATACCAAACAAGCGACACTGCATTGGCCTTCTCTCCTTTTTATACCCTCTCATTAAACCCAAAAGACGGCATTAAAAATCGATTGCTCATAATTAATCTCAAATAAAATCTACAAAAATGAGTTCTATAGTCAAAATGTTATTGTGAGTCAAGAGAACAATTTATGACATTTACTTTTTAAAGATTATCTTGTTTGAATAATGAATGAAGGTCCAATTTGGGACGACGTGTTCCAGCATAGCGACCGGTTGGCTTCCAAAGCGTCGATTTATGCTGGCTTATCACTGAAAACCAGAGACTTCATGTGATTTCAAAGAAAATAATCTAAAGGTGTGATCTCACATGATCTAGGCGGCCAAATCACTGGTCCAAAATGTGAAATCAGGTTCTCACCAAAATGATTTCGCAATAATTCCATTGTTTCTCTCGCTGTATGCAAAGTGCCTTTCTCACAGAACGCTAATTTTTGTTATACACCTGAACAATTTGGATACGTTGTTGTGGTGACTTTCCATGATGGTTTGTCAAACAATACTGAATAAAAATTGCATTACAGTTTGACAGGAGTCACGCGTGATTTTTCAACACAAGACGGTTGAAAATCAAACCTCATAGTGAATCACCCGTTATAAACAAATTATACTATGGATGCTACTACTACGTTACGGTAGTTTCTGCTTTCTACCAAACGAGCAAGCGCTCCAGTCCTTCTAAAATAGAGTTGCTAGAATGATTTTAAGAATTCCATGGTATATTAGAAACACTAACATATACAAGGACCTAAGATTTGAGACAGTTGAAAAATACGTACGTGACAATGCACTGAAACTCTTTGACACAATTGACAACCATACTACTAGTACCCTGATATTCCCTCGAACTTTACAAAACAGGGATGAACTAAGGTTCCCAATTATCCGCCAAATAAAACTATGAAAATTGTTGTAGATGGTTACTGAAGTACTCACAGATATGAGGGATTTAAAGGCTAAATCGCACTAACTTCACACTTTTCCTACCCATATATGGATATGGCAATTTTAACAACGAATATTAAAAATTCTCATCAAAATCTTTCATTAGATATCCTACTTGATTATCTTTGGTGAAAATTTGGTTGAGGGGATCACATCCTTATATGAAAAGACCCCCTCAAAAGCCTTTAAAAAAATTTTTCGGCTAAGAAACTTTCATTAACCAAAAACTTTTGAGTCGGTAACAAAATTTGATGGGTCTAGCTTCTCTAGTTCCTGAGAAAACTTTCAGTAACGGATGGAAGGACAGGTACCCACATTAAAAGCGTATTGTAAAAATTTTTTTTACAAAACCCTAAAAAAATCATTGATTATTTTTGTAGCAGATAATGTGACCGTCGTGTATTCCGCATCAAACGGTGCATTTTTTGGAACCCAATGGCGTTTGTACGGTCTGTTATGAGATACTTTCAGTTTTATACTCGTAGACTAGTGAATAGTTCATTTGTTGATTAAAACTTTTGAAAATTCTATCTCAGCTAAAAGCACACCCTCTAGTAAACTGTTTTTAAGTTTTTTACGTTGCATTTGATGAAATTATGACTCTGCTAGGTTGAACATAATTTTAATGCAGGATTTACCACGCAACGCATATGAAATTCATTCGAGTTTATATGTTACTTATACTTATATATAATATTTCCTTACATTCAAGCTTTAAATTTAAAAATTGTTTTGTGACGCAAAAGTCAACTCATTTAAACCATTTAATTGCCAAAGAACTTACACTTTGGCCAAATCGACCAATTAATTGGTGGTTATTTGCATATTACGCCATACTGGATGCATTACTATTCCATTACGTTTTTAATTCTTTCGTAGCTCCACTATGCCCGAAAATAAATTCAGCAATGGCTTCCGTCTATGCAACATTGTAAATACACCAGAGACGCTTTACACACCATTCGCTAGTCTATGTGTTGTGTGACCTAATTTTTAAGTGCGCTGGCCTCGATTTAGATTTGGACTAATTAACTTTACTCCATTGTACATAAAGCATGTAGGAAATATTCTATAGGGCATAGAGGCCCATGTATCCGTGTCTCCATATGAATGTAAATATATTTTCATACCACTCATGCACACGCATTGCAGAAGGGTCTTTAGGGCGTACATATGCGTGTGTCACATGTGTGCTGAAAGCATTTATGTGCTTAATGCTGCATGCGAACAAAGCTAAAATGGCCAAAGTGTAGCATGAATGCATATATACGCATGAATCCCGTTATGCTTTTGTGATTGTATAGTGCATTATAGCGGGAGCAAGGGAGGTATTGTTTGTGAAAAGATAATCACAGTATGATAACGCAACATGCTTTTAGCATCAGGGAAACTTTATCGGCTGATGATGTACTCGTATGTAAACGATGCGTATGATAAATTTGAGGGTGAAATGAACATAGTCCTCATGTCGACGGTGGCATGCATCAGTTGGATATTGGGTGAGCGATTATGCAATGAAAGCGTTCCTTAGGCTATACATACAACTGTGCAATGTTTCAAACAAAAATCGATAAATTTGCGCTTCGAATTTTGGATTGAACCGAAATTAGAATCAAAATTTAATTGCATTAATGTTTCGGTTGAAGATATTAATATTTTCAGGAGGGATTTCAGGGTGGAAATATTTTCGGGAGGGGTATCTGAGTCATGTTCTAAACTTTAGTTATTTTCGATACAAGTAAGCTTGCAAGAAATGTTTTAGAGAAGTTCTTTTTAATTATTTTATATTAAATTTAACATACAATGTCAAAATCGTCTCAGAGCAAGGCTTCCGGAAATATTACAGTTCAAATTTTCTACGCTTTTCGGCAAATTTGTTGATGACTTCCTCAGCTGTTTTGTTGATTTCTCTGTAAATACTCAAAAGAGCAAGACCGTTCAGCCGCTGTTCTCCTGTTGCACTTCTCTGCCAATCTTTTAAACGTTTTAACGTTGAAAAACTTATTTCATTAATTGTAATTGTCACAGCTTATCTTCTCCAACCTTCAGAAACGTTGCCATGTTTGGAAAAAGTCTCTCATTACAAAAATTTAAAGTATCGATAAATGTATATGGGCGTTCTTCCGCTGCAATCCACCGTTGCCTCCATAATAAAACCTCCTTTTCGATGATGGATTTAGTTGCTACCGTAAAAGTTGGCCATTGTTGTAAAAATGCGTCAACGGTTGCAGAAATAGTAAATTTTCTCAGAAGTCAACTTATCATCTTCGTTCCAATTTTTCAAACCGAGTTTTAACCTATTTATTTGCAATTATATTTTGTATCATTGACAAATTTCTTTTGTGTTATACAAATTTGTCACTCAAAGCACCAATAAAGTGATCGACAAATGGTATGAATACTGATTTGCGGAAGTACTCTTCTGCTGAATTGGATTCGTAATTTTCTTGATTCCTCTGAATTTTCGCAATCCTGGGAAATTCAATTTTAATTCCTCTACTATCAGATATTTCTGCCGCAGTAGCGAAAAGTTTGCTGAATTCTGAAGAGGCGTTTTTTCTTATATTTTTCAGCAAAACAATGAAGTCATCAGCAGTTGAGACAGCGGAAGCAAGATCAACACCTTCACCTTGTAAGTAAATAGTTCACGGATGAGTAAGGGAAAAGATTTCGTTAACTACAACCATTGATACAATAAACGCCGCACTTTGAAGAGTTTGGAGATAGCTAGAAGCGTTTTCGGGAGTTTCAGTATTTCCAAATTTCTGAAGTTTTTCTAAACTAACACAAAAATTATAACAAAATCTTAAAGTAAGGAAAAGAATCTTCGAGCCCTGAAAACCATCGCCCAATCAGCTTGCTGCCTAACATCAACAAGTTGTTTGAAGTAATACTCAACAAAGCATTAAACCACATTGAGAAATATGAGTTGAAGCCGAATTGCCAATTTGGTTTTCGTGCCAGGCATTTGACCATACATACGATAACCAAAATAAGTTCAGATATCTGTTGGAAACTAAGAACAGAGAATGAGTTGGTGCGTGTCTCTTTGATATGGAGTAAGCGTTCGATACGGTGTGGTTAGATGGACTAACTTTTGAATCGCTTCAGAGCAGGTTCCCCCGACACCTTGTTGCCATGATGTGCAATACGTTATACGGGAAATCATTTGTTGTAGCTGATGGAAATCTGACAACAATGCGCTACATCAAGGCCTTGAATAATCTACAGCAGGGAACAGTTGCTGCGCCTCTGCTTTTCTCAGTATTCATTTGCAAGCTTTTGAACCGCTTTGATTTTAACGGCTCATCAACGAGATCATTAGTAGCGTTTGCTGATGATCTGATCATTTATACGGCAGACCGAAAAGCTACAATAGTTCAGAAAATGGTAAGGGTAAGAGTTTTTGAAAGAAAATGTCAGCGGGCATGTACTGGTTTGTACAGAAAACCTGACATGGATTGGAAGCACTATATATCGAATAGAAGAATTTATCAAACTGCGAAGGTGACAAGATCCGATATCATCATATTGAGGCTTCTTCGGAATCATATTGGAAGATCTATAATTGTGAGCGGAAACTCTTGGATTTCACAGCCATTCCACCCTACAGATGGGTGCATTGCGACTTGTCTCACTACTGGCCTCATTCCTCCCGAAGCATTCGTATATTTGGACATGAATCGATATATTTTCTATTCTGATGATGTCCCAATAATATATCACATATGTATATAGACGGGCCACCGATAAGAAATATCCTCCAAATTTGAGTTCACGAGACCAACCATTCCAATGGAGATACTCATTTGCTAAATTCGTTGAGGCTGGTCGAGCTGAGATGGAGCAATCTAGGTATTGGTGGCTGAATGACAACGTCTAAATTATTCGTGTTTATTTCGTGACTTTGTGTTTTTTCGTTATTCCGTTTTGAATTTCAGCTCATTATTGGATAGGTTTCAATATTTAGGATAGGTATATGTTATGTTTGTCATATTAGGCTTAGAGATAAGGTTTAACGCTTAGCTTGGGAGCATTGTGTTGGCATTGTATTAGTATAAGTTAAAATTTTCGATTGAATTTGATTAGAATTAGCCTATAACATTTTAGGTGTAGGATAAAATTTCACTGTTGTGTTAGTATTAAAATTAATTTTTGAATAGCGTTGGTTGGGTTTTTCTCCTTTTTCCAATTGAAGCATAAAATATGCAATAATTTTAAATAAATTTAATTTGATAATGTTTTTTGACTAAATGTTTTTATTTTAATAATGTATAAATTTAGAGAGCCATTTGGGCCATTAAGTTTTAGTGTTTATATTGTTTGGAATTCTCTTTATATTCTTTGAAAATTTATTATAACTAGTATTGAATGAAGAGCCTTTGACTTTGGTAGTTTCATCGAATCGGAAAATCAAGTGGACTAAATTACAATAGATAATTTGTGCTGGTGGAAGTGTAATACTAGAAAATTGTTTTTTATTTCAATACATTTAGTTCATTGATATTTATTTCATCTACAAATTAAATATGCCAAATGTGACAATGTAACACTAACTGATTTCCTTGATTCTGATAGCCTTCAATAGTGTTCCCCAAGATACAATTTTCAACGCTTTACCAAATTCGAAAGTTGATTTTGACTTCTTCTACTAGTCAGTTGATTTTAAACTAATCATGAAGTTAGAACGCTTGAAAGACTCTGTGAAATCTTTTTTGAAAAAATCATGCAGCCTGGCTGCTTGACAAATGAAGAAATTTTTGACATTGATGGCACCAAAGAGCCACAGAAAGTTAATAAATAATCCCTTACTATTATGGTGGCAACCATTACCGGATGCCGGTTTTGCAGGTATGCCATTCAAATTGATATTCCTTTTGACTCAACTAAATACATAAGATATTGTTGGTTTGGTAGTACTTAATAACCTTGGGACTGCCAATTAGGGGACTTCCTTTGTAGTAGTATCTTATATGCTTTGCTTTTCTTTAAATTTCTTGCAGACTGGACATCCTATAAATGACACAAGATGGCCATAACTGCGGTAGTTGATGCAAAAAAACAATTGATAGGTTTATTCTTCCGTATTATACATCTTGTTGTCGATGAAACTTATTGTCTTCAAGACTGTTGTAGCATTATAGGTTGGGATTTGCTCAACTTATTTTTGAAGCTTAAACTTTTCACAGGAAGCAGGTGAAGCTTTCGGAAGATCTTGTCACATCTCTTCACAGTCTCTTCATAAGGAAAGCTTGCTTCTTTTTTCCTTGAATATTTTTGAAACAAAGGAGCTCCCACATTATGAAGCATCATCCTCATTTTTGCAAAATCCTCTTGCTTTAACCATTTAATTTGGTTTTTTTTTCTTTGCTTTAGCACTGTAACCCCTTTGGGGCCTTTGTTTAGAGAAAGTTAGAGTATCTCATTGTGTTAATCGCATGTATCGGCAACTTGGAAAGGTAATATGGTCAGTACCACACTTTGACCGTATTTCCGTCCACGCAACTGCAATATCTTCTGATCTTAAACCATAACGTATCATGACTGATCGAGCTTAGAGTCCGTCTGAAAAACGACTTGAACTAAATCTCGTTACCGCCAACGAGACTCGAACCAAGGACCTTCGGCTTAAGAGGTGAGTGCTCTAATCACTGCGTTACGTGGACTACTAATTTATTATACCCTTCAAAATCTTCTAAATTTTAAAGTCGCTCGCACTTTAGCAATTTTGTACGAGCTTAAACCAACTATTTGAAGTTTGGTAAAATCCTGCAATCAATGGAATCGTTGATGCTTTTTAAACGTTAGCATTTTACTTCTATCTACATTTTTCTTCTTATATTTTTCCTTGGGCATGACTCAAGTGAAGTCATTGTATATAGTATTTTTAAATGATTTTAAAGTCCGTAAAGGAGATTAGCTATGAATTACTACCTCAGTAAGCTAAAGATCGGTGCTCAGCATAAAACGACATGGTCTAGGGATGTGAGCTAGCTGTCTAGCAGTCCGCGGCATCATGGGGCGAGTTCTTTCTTCATAGCACCAAGTCCACTACAAAGTATTTCACTTGTTTGAATTAATGATGAAAAAAATCCCGTTGGCACCATCAGTTCGAAAAGCAAATTTCTCGTACATAGTCTTATCATTAAAAGTAAATGATAATTTTACGGGCCCCACTTTGAAAGTAAAACATCATTTAAGAGAAAACAATCTGTTGTACACATACTTCTAATTTAAGGCATTTCGAATGTTTCCATGGAAAATATTCAACATTTCAGTTTCTAATAGCAAATCGCACTTACTTCCTCAGCTTTCAGAACCACCATTTTGAATTTATGCATTTGATTTTGGATTATTTTAAAATATATATGTCTTAAAGACTTATCAATCACGGCACCAAATCTCTTCCAACTCGGAGCTTGACTCTAGACAAAAACAAGAACTGAACTCACTGATCCATAATTCCAAGCTTTATCAATCCGTTGGAAAACGTGGCCACTGGAGCGACACGAAAATCTGAAAAAAAATCGCATACTTGATCCTCTGCCATTTTGAAAGTTACATATGGAAGGTCAGCGAAATTAAGAAAGCCATCAAATAGTATGGTTTCTTACTCGAAAGTTAAGTTTCATTATATTCGATTTAAAATAGTGACTGTGTTTCAAGTTTCAACAAGTCACCATTTTGTTTTTTGATGTACCAAATTACCGAAATTCATTAACATCGCTTGAAAGCTTTGGTCATAACTACAATAACAAATGTTTACATGTTTTTCGACATTTGGACGGCCGCCATTTTGTTTCAGATGGTTCGAAATTGGATTTATTTCCATTGCACCTCGGTACCAAATCAGTGCTTCGTTTTGGTCTGAACGGAAATCTCGATTGTTCGTCTAAGACGGCCGCCATTTTGTTTTCGCTTGACCGCTTTCACCGGTTAACAAACTTAGCTGAGGTATTTCCTCAGTTCACCTTTCCTCAAGATTTGAATAAAATTTAAGAAAAATTGCGACCTCTAGCGTGCTCACGAATTTCGTTGTATCCCGTATATATATATATATATATATATATATATATATATATATATATATATATATATATATATATATACATATCTTCTTCTTTTTCTCAGCACTACAGCCCCTTTCGAGCCTTCGCTTCCTGCAAATAGTGCCTCCAACTGTCTCGGCCTATTGACCGCGTCCTCCAATTTCGAAATCCGAGCAGCGCTGAACTGTCTTCGTCGACCGAGTCGGATCAGCATTTCCTTGGCTTCCCCACTGGTCTCCGGCCTTCATTTCTCCCAGCGAATACCTTTTTGGGTATCCGTTGCTCGTCCATACGATTCATGTGGCCAGACCATTGCAGCTTCTGCAGTCTTATAATCGTTGAGACCCCCATCTCGTCAAAAATTTCATACAGCTCATAGTTGTATTGAATTCGCCATTCGCTCCCATCTAACCTCACTCCGATCATTCGCCTCAGGACCCGACGCTCAAAGGCGTTCAATATATTTGCGGATGCTTGGGTTACGGTCCATGTTTCACACCCATAGCATAACACAGGTTTTATCACAGATTTGTATACTTGGAGCTTTGTTTTCGTGTATATGCAGCTGGTCTTCAAGTTTGCCAATACTGAATAAAATATTTTTTTTGCAAGCTGTATTCTTCGGCGTATTTCGTCTCTTTCATTACCTATTCTCGTTATTTTGGCACTTAAATGCACAAATTCGCTAACATTTTCGATACTGTATTCGCCAAGTGTGTATTTGAGGTATTTTTTCTCGACTGCGTCATGAACTTTGTTTTATTTTCGTTGATTTGTAGCCCTACTAGTTTTGCTTCGCTGTCGAGTTTCAGGAAAAGTTCTTTGGCAGTTGTTAACGACCGTGAGAAAATGTTGATGCCGTCCGCATAGGCCACTACTTGGCTCGACTTGTATAGTAATGTACCTCGCGCATCGACAGGTAGCTTCCATATGACGTACTCCAGAGCCAAATTGAATAGCAATGGGGCCAGCCCATCTCCCTGCTTTAGTCCGATATTTGTGTCAAAGGCATCGGTGAGTTGGTTATTGATGCGGACTTGGAAGGTCGTCGACGTCATTGTCATTTTGATAAGACGGACTGATTTGGCTAGGATGCCAAAACCAAGCATTATTTGGTACAGTACGTTACGACCAATACTGTCGTATGCTTGCTTGAAGTCAACGAAAATTTGGTGAACGTCCATGTTGAACTCCCAACACTTTTCAAGTACCTGCTTGATTGTGAACAACTGGTCTGTTGTTGATCTACCTGTCCTAAAACCACCTTGATACTCCCCAATAACACTATTGGCGTATGATCCGATTTTATTTTCTAAAATTTTAGAAAATATTTTATACGCCATACAATGTAGTGATATGCCTCTATAATTTTTGCACTGTAGCTTGTCACCTTTTTTGTGGATAGGGAATAGTAATGATTGGCTCCACTCTTTCGGCATATGTTCTTGTTGCCAATTGTACTGGATAACTTCGTGAATAGCTTGATGAACACTACTGCCACCATATTTGATGAGCTCCAGTGGAATCTCACTAATGCCCGGTGCTTTATTATTCTTTTGGGCTTTGATGATGGAACAAACTTCATCCAGAGTTGGTGGGGCCAATGGACACTCTCCGCAGACATCTATAGGCTCCGATGCTCTGGAGCTGTGCGGAGGATTAAGGGGGTTCTTAAAATATGATGCCCATCTTTCCTTAATATTCTTTTAATCAGCGATGATATTGCCGATGTCATCACGACTGAGCGTGGTTTTGGGCTGATAACCACGTTTCAGGCTTTTCACTACTTTGTATGCTTGTCTTGTGTTATTGCTCGCTAAACTTACATCTATACTTCTCAATTGGTTGTCATAGTATTTTCTTAGACTCTTTATGCCATCGAAACACCTGGGCACGACTAAGAGCACTATCACCATGCACTTTTATAATTTCAGCGTACGTTTCCGAAGCTGTTTTGTCCAAGTTTATCGCAACGCGTTGCTCTTGATTTCGTTTCTCCATTTTCGTGAAGAGCACCACCAACACATATCTACTAAACATGACACAGCAGGCGAACTAAACAAGCTAGAGCAATGGTGAATATATCAATGGAGAGAGCAAGGTTGCGGGGAAAGGGGAAGGGAGTTTCAAGGTCGCAGGTTCACCACAAGCGCGGGTAATAAAATCAGTCTCATTACTAAATTGGCACACCTCTTTTTTGATATGCGTTTCTCTCAGCGGTCCTTTTGATATACTGTCATTTGCTTTGTGTCTGTCTTCCTTAAATGGTACTACCTTCAATCTTTTGATCGTGTATTGAAAGCTGCTAGTTGATTCTATACTGCATGGTACCACAATACTTGTATTGTTCATCGTGTTGCTGTCGATTTCCTATAAATGTCGGATTATCCATATATCCAGGAAGGCGATTTTTTAATTCTGTTTCAATGGTTAATTGGATGTTATGGTATATTTGGTTAATGTTGTATAATATGTTTTGTAGCTCATCGGTACTCACTACCTCAATAATGTTGGCAATGTATCTATACCAAACTCTTGGCATTATTCTCCTTTCCTTCATTTCTTTCTAAAAAAATTGCCAAGAAAATCTTCGCTTCTACGGGTGAAAATGGTTATGATATTGCTGTGCCCTTCATCATTTGTAAAAACCTACCTTGGAACACAAAATAGTTTTCGGCCATACATAAAGTTACTGATTTTGCGTAATATTTCGCTTTGTTCTTCCATGTTCTTAATTTGTCGCCACTTAGCAGCCACTGCTCATATTAAGCAATGCTCTCTTTATTGGCATGCTTGAGAATAATCCCTCAACGCCAAACGATACGATTGTTTCATCTGTTTTTATGGCATCAATATTTTGCATCTTACTGATTAGTTCATATGAGTTTTTACTCTTAATTGTTCGTTCCCAGTAAATGTTTCGTATTGTCTTAAATTCAGAAAGTAGCCTAGTTGCGACCCGGTGAACTGATTTCTGCTATCACCTCCCTCATTTGATTTCCTTCTTTGGGAAATTTCGATTATCCTCAGATTCTTCTTACTTTTTCTACTTCTTAATTATACCTTTTTAAGTTGTTTCAGCAATTTCATCATAGAGTAGACTACTGGCAAGCAGAACAAGTAATACTAGAGAAAGAAAGGGAGGGGAAAAAATATTGTAAAATCCCTTGAGTTAACTTGTGTACATTTTTTTCATTACAACTTTGAAAACTACACACAACTTAAGACGAAGTCCCTAGCCAAATAACATGAGAAAAACTAGGCCAAATGTAGGTATAAGAAGACTGCGCACATCACATTAAGCTAGGGAAGCAATGAACACAACGTATTACAACCACCACGAAAATCAAACCTTCAAATGTATATGATGAACATTATAGCTGGCAGAAAGTAAATGCAGGACTTATTTACAAAATGAATGAATCCTAAATGCCACTGCAGCTCATCCAAATCATTGGCTTCTTTTTAAAAGGCAGATCATTTCGAGTCGAAATTGGCAACCACCTCTCAACCATGCGGCAAATTCAAGCTGGAGTCCCACAAGGATCACCCATCTCCCCCATACTATACAATATCTTTACTGCAGATCTACCTCGGCTGTCTTTGAATGTCTACAAGTCCTTATATGCCGACGACACCTGTATTTTATTCTCATCCAGACAAGCAAGAGTCATCACCGCCAAACTGCAACTCTCCATAGACATACTTTTGAAGTATTTTCGCAAGTGGAAGATTAAATTAAACACGGACAAGACCCAGGCATTATTTATAACTAGAAAAAGACAACAACAACCAAAAACTCTGACTGTTGACAACGAAAATATTGCCTGGTCAAGAACAGCCAAATATCTAGGACTAACATTCGACAACAAACTCTCCTGGACCGACCACATACGTAACATACAAGGAAATTGCTATAGTGTGCTATCCCAACTCTCTCCATTCCTTAAGGCCATAAAACTGAATTTCAAAAACCGTCTGCTGATCTGCATACAAATAATACGACCGGCGTTACTATATGGTAGTACAGCCTTCTACCATATGACACGGACCAACAAAAAGGCACTACAACCCATGCAAAACAAAATCATCGGACAAATCTTTGAATCCCATGGTGTTGTTGCATGTACAAATAATTCTGCGAGCTACTGTCGCAATTATTTTCACAACCATTAAGAGCCTCATGGTCAACATCTGAAAGTGACGTCACTGATTCATTCATTAAGCTGCTCGAATATTCCAGGTAATTCGCCAATGTACGAGAAATGGATTGAATGACTAGAGACCCTATATAAAGGCGAGCTGAATCAATGAGGGGATTCATTACAACCGCGATAGTAAAACTGCGATAGTGTGGAGTGCGAATTGGAAAGCGATATTGATTGAGTAATAGTAAAATGATTTTCGTTGATAGATAAGACAGTTAAAGTAAAAATTTATAGACGAATGAAAAGTCAAATTGGTAAAATAGTGAAATCAATTATTGTGCATTTTTAGTAAATAAACTCCCTTACACGCGACAGTATGTTAAAAATACGGACATATACAAGGACCTCAGAATCGAACCTGTTGAATTATACGTACGTGACAAAGCACTTAAACTGCTCGACACAGTAGACAGACATCCTAACACTACCCTGGGAATCCTAAGACGCAACGCACACCCAAATAAAATCTATCCAACTATCCGCGGTAGCTTTAAAAAACATAATTAACTATAAACAAGAACAAAATAATATGATCTCCTTCATCACGGTGAGCAAATAATTGCTCACAGATAGAAGGGAAATAGGGTGCTAAATCGCACCAGCTCTAAGTAAAACGAATACAAGAGCAGAAAGTAAGGTGGAGCCTTGTGTAATTTTTCCAAAGGTTTTTCTAATGTATACAGCTCATTTTGTCTTTCACTCGACATCACTTCTATCTCACTTTATTCCAATCATAAGATTGATTTTCAATACGTTAGCAAATATCTCAGAGAGATTTTTAAAATAGGAAACATGTTCTGTGTTACTAACTGGCCTCTAGGATTGCCAAATGGATGTCAAACATCCCATACCAGCTCTTAGTGGAATTTGAACTGTTTCGTTACCGTTCTTCCCCAGTTCGCCTTAACCAACTCTGCTATGACTCCTGAAGCATATAATTTAATGTAGATTATTTAAGCCCATTTATATCTATTTTTGTTGGACATAGGATTACATGACTATCAAAAACAGAATCAAATTTAAGAACTTTTATTACTATAACACATAACGTTTCTTTCTTTGCTCAAGTAAATGAAAATGAAATAATGTCAGAAATTTAAGACTATATTGGGAAACTGTTGATGCTCTGGGGAAGAGTGTTAAGGAGTGCTTTCAGAGAAGATTTAGTTTTACCAAAAATTATTTTATAGCACGTTGATTTTTTTTCACACTCCTGGCTAGATACGGTTTTGAAGACCACTTAAATTAAATCATTGACTCCCCGTACGCCATGAAACTCATGCGCTCATCAAAACAAACGGCTATAATAAATTACCAAACATTTCACGTGTTGTTCAACCTTATTTTGACATTCTCAAGTGTCTTTCATCTTCCCTTTGCGTACGCCATTTAGTAATTGCAAATTTGGTAGAGCGTCCTTTTTGTGTGCAATAGTACCAGCGAGCTTCAAAATATTTTGGAGTTTGCACAACTCAAAAAAGCCAACCGTTGCCGATTTGTCGCGACACTAACAATTTTAGATTCAATCAAATAAGCGCATTTAAAATGGAAATGTCTACGCATGTGTCTGTAGTGTGCCGAACAAATTCTTTGGAAAGGAGCTAATGCGTTCTGTTGCGATAATTTTCAACGGTCAGAAGAATTTTATTTCAAAGACAACTGATTATCCAATCGAACGTTTGAAATCACAAATCACCCATGCATATGCTGATTTGTCCACGCACACGAATAGCTAATGCTAAGTTGGAGGAATGACATTTTGTTTCGATAAACACAGGTCCTGTCCGCGTATCATCAGTTTGAATATTTGCATAATAGAACATTGGATATCGTATTTGAGAGTGGAAGCAATTGGATGTCAAACTTGAAATGTTTCTTTCATGGAAAACACTGTAGAAATGTCATGTAACTATAAAGAAGCACATACGATAGTTTTGAACAATATTCAGTTGTTTCATAAACTCTGCTTTGCCTCTTTTACTGCAAAAAAGTTTCTTGTGTCACCCATTTTCAACATTTTCTGTTTTGAGAATTTCACTCCAGTAGTTTTTCGGCTTACGATTATTCAAAAAAAAAATTGATGGATTTTCTCGTCATCATTAATGCCCGTTATTTTATTCAGATCCGCTTTAAATTCCTACAGTGAAAAGCAAAATGGTTCGCCGCAAAGCTCCCTCCCAGATAAGATGCAAGGCTTATCTCGTCGAATAGCATAAATCATACGGCAGGATTCAATTGTCACACTACAAATATTCCCATATCCATGCAAAATAAATATTCATCTAAATTTTATCTTCAGTTCGATACATGTTCTATCTATTGTATATGCCAAAAGTTGTATCCTTAAGCTCATCCACATCCTAGATGCCTAGATCGACCATAAAAATATTTCAAAGCAAATAGTTCTTGTCATTTTCTCCACATCACTAAGAAGTTCTCGTTGTTTTCGTTACGTATTCGCATTATTTTTGTTATCCGGACATTGAAACTGATTCGAGGCAATAAAATCAAAACTGTTTCGCCAATAACCAACTCTCGCTGGGACGTGCAGGCAATGGGACGAGTGAAGTTTTCCGTGAACTTTAGTGAAAAGCGGAGGTCATAGCACCAATCGAGTCGCCAAAAGAGTCAACGAGCTTACTAAGGAATTTTGCTTATACAACATCAAGTGGAAACAAGGTTAGGCTGTTTTCGTGGCGAGTAGAGTCGCTAGAGATAAAAGTTGTATAAAAAATAAGGAAAATTTTTCCGGGAAGACTGATGGCGCCACACAAATCTACACGCAAGCCTATTTTCGATGAAAATTATTGTTTTCTTCCACACGGAACTGCTTCCAAGAAGATTCCTTTGAGATGTTGACTTCTAAGCTGTTTGTCTGTAACCCGGATTTAAAAGGTTAAAGCTTTCGCGATGCTTTAAATTTTGTCGTAGCATATATTGCCGCATGTAATTAGATGCTAATTATTCTAATGCGGCATGGATAAAGCGTTCAAATTTTATTTATATAGCTACAATTGAGGCTTACCCATACTCAGCACAAAAAAGTCCTTTTTGATATGAAGCTCAATTTTTTGTAACCAGCAAGTCGTGAAAGCAAATCAAAATGCAATGTAATTGTGGCCTCTGCGTAATAACATGTTGGCCTTTGGACTCTCGAGTGCCCGGAAAACATACTCGTATTAAGCACTCCTACCACGAACACTTTCCGTTCTAAAATAGAAGCCTTTACGATCGCAATATTGAATAATTTTTAAGGGAAGTTATATTGCGTACTGTAGGCATGCAACCGGAAAGCAACTTGCTGGTCCCCAAATAGCAGCTAGTAACGCACAAGTACAATAAAACATCGTTCTTTTCTAACATCCTCGTCCTGTTGGAATCGCAAGCCATTTCCCTATGCTACCAACTGCCGCGAATGGTCAGGTCCGCACCTTGAGAATTGAATATTTGCAGACATAAAAATATCCACCACCATCCAAGCCACGTGTGCAAGGGAATTAGTAGCGAAAAGCTTTCTTGTAGCCGCACGACACGAAATCCCTTCTGGAAATTCGGGGACTATGCCTACATGTTGGATGTCGCATTCCTAGGCGTAGCAATAAACTTTAATATTCATAAAAATTAACATGAACAGTAAATATGTAAAGCGCTCATTTAATGTCATCAAGAGCTCTATTGACAACTGATCTTCATATGTGAGCACATAACACTACTCTTCGAATACATAATAGTTAATCAATTTGCGGCATTGACCAAATGCTAATTTTATGGAGCTTTGGCATGCCGGCAGTTACACGATCAAATACAATAAAATCGTGGAGCACCGTTCGTTTAGGGCTTAGATACATATATGCCAAATTTTCGATTCTACCGTTTACGGAATCGTAAACATAATTATCATCTATCTCGATATGTAATCTAGAATGTTTTAGAAATACAAACATATGCATAAAGAACAAAATTAGTAGCCAATTAGGGAAGGTGATATTGGTTTTAAGTGATGCTGAGGAAGCAAATATGAAGTGAGTTAAAATGTTACAAAAGTTTAATATAATCGTGAAATAGCTTAAATTAATTGCTGTAAATAGGTTGGAGCTCATCAGTAAAGGACTTTATGAAAGTAACACCGAAAAGCTTGGATCACTTTTATTATTCTTCAAGGGTCCACTGTTAAATATATATAAACCCAGTTTTGCTCTTAAGCCCCCGCGTATGGTATACTAATTATTTCAGATGGTGCACCTTGCCGTACTATGAAGGCAGAGAAAGTCCCTAGCTCCGTAGTCGCCCTGTATCTTTCGTGATTCGTTGCTAATCATTTAAAGCCTTTGTGAATCAGGGTTGCACAACCTAGTAGAAAGTGTATCAAGCTTTCCTGTTTTTCTAGCTGCAAGTTTTACAGCCCAAAGAGCTCACCCTATGGCGTAGTTGCTTCCCTTCCAAGCTGGATCCAATTTTTTCTACAGGGCTCCTTGCTGTATTTTGACCGGGTGATATAGCTTTTACTAGCTTATCGACAGTTTCTTTGTCTTTTGAAACTCAGAATCCAGAACTCATGTCGGTTTGAATTTTGTTCAGCTATCTGTAGCTTTGCAGATCTACCTACATTCCTATACTCACTGTGATATCAAACCGTTACAGGTAAGCACTTACAGTGCCAGCTTATTATCCGAGAAGATGTGTAGCTTACCATTGAGGTTATTCATGTTCGTTCCTGTGGCTTGCAAATACATGCATCTGTGATTGCCTTGCATATAGTTTTGGTTGGTTAGTCATATTCCGTCGTGAAATAAATCGTGTACTTTTTTCTAGCCTTATTTGTTAGTGAATTGTCTCTGTGCGGGTTCTTTTTATTCTTTGTTGGTTTGATTCCGTACTGTTTCTTGTTCCCACTCTATTCACGGAGGGATAGGTTACTTGGATAAAGCAAGGCTATGGGTCTTCTTAGCTCTTATATGCAGGCTTTCCTTGCAGAGCCAATCAGGACACTTATGCACTGTAAGTAATTATTGGCTTGGGTTAGGTTTTTGTAGTGCCCGGAGTCTCACAAACACTACCAGGTTCTACAGCTAAGCCAATTTGTATTGACAGAATGAAAAAAACCCTGCGCATTTGCTATAACTAAATTTGAATGCGTTAGTAAGCCTAAGGATTTGTCTCATACCATGTTCATAGGCTTTGTTCTGATCAATGAAGCTTACAACTAAACTCCAGCTAATAAGGGTGATCCAATTCATCAGAAATGGATTAAACCGCAAAAATTCAACAGGCTCAGTTATGTTTGACATACCATAAGCCTTTGATAAAGTCTGGCATGCAGGGCTTATCTTCAAAATGAATGTATAGGTTGGTCCAACCATAATACACGATGTTGATTGTGAGTCACACCTTAACGTTAAGTTTTTCGGCCAACTTAATTTGACATGGAGTCGTACACAATTGAGCAGTGCGTTAAGGTTGTTGAGGCATTTTTCGAAAATGGGCGTTCGAATCAAAATGCATTTCGTGCACTTCGTTTTTTTTTTGGTCAGCACAATTGACCAAATGTGTCCACAATCGCGAGAACTGTGCTGTACTTCTTTGAAAATGAGGACGGCCAAGTAGTTACCGTGAATGGTGTTGGCCATTGTGAGATGATAACGGACTTTTTGTGGCCAGAAATTTAGGTTCCAACAGGATGATGCCACTTGCCACACAGCCAACGAAACAATGGCTCTTTTGCGCGAGAAATTCAATTACCGTCTTATCTCACGTCATGGCGATGTCAATTGGCCACCACGATCATGTGTGGTTTGACGCCATTGGACTTATTTCTCTGCAGGTATTTAAAAGAAAAAATGTACGTCACTAAGCCAAGAACAATTCAAGAGCTAAAAGACGAAATAATTCAGCACATTAACGATATTGACCTTCAATTATGTTTCAGAGTCATTGAAAATATGGACCATCGGATAGAAGTATACCACCGTAGCTGTGGCAAGCATTTGGGTTATATTTTGTTCTTTGATTGTAATAAAAAATATTAACACAATTCTCTAAAAATTTTTGTTTTATTTACAATTAACGTCATGCGTTTTGGATGGATCACCCTTTATTTTCCATTATACTACTTTTCATTAAAAACTATCAACACTTTCCTACAGGGTAGATCTTTTTGCGTCAAAATTGATGACAAAGTATACAATACGCAACCAATTCAAACTGAAGCTCCGCAAGGATCACCACTCTCCCCAATACTGCGCACCCTATACATTAAAGGCCTTCCATGTCTGCCCAACAACGTTCAAATTATCCCATACACCGACAAGTTGTATCTTCTACATAGCAACGCTCCACCGGAATTCTTTTGGTGGTTTTTCAAAGGTGAAAGATGAAAATTAACGCTGACAAGATACAAGGCATTTTCATTTTTAGAAGACCATGACAACAACCTCCCGAACTTCAAATAGGTTCAAACTCAATACCATGCAACAGTACAGCTAAATACCTATGATTAAAATTTGATGATAAATTTACATGGGCTGACCACATACGTGACAAGAGTCAACATTGTTTAGGTAATCTTACTCCCTGTACCACGTTTCAAGCTGAGGAAAACTTAACGTCAAAAATAAACTCCTCATCTATAAACAAATTATAGGGCACTCTCTTCGTTATCGCTGTTAAGCGTTCTGTCAGACCTTGTAATCTAACAAAAAAGCATTTCAAATTTTGCAAAACAAGGTCCTTAGGATAATCTTCAGAACGCCTGGTACATTAGAAGCATTGACATTCAAAAAGACCTAAAACCAGACACAATTGACAAATATATACTCGACCGTGCACTAAAACTGTTTGACGCGATAGATGAACACCCTAATAGTATCCTGCATCCTTTAAGATCAAGTAATAATGAGGAGAGACTTACCTATCCTAGCCTCAGATCTTTTTTTTTTGCTCTAGCTCTACAGCCCCTTTCGGACCTTCACTTAGATGTAGTTAGAGTATTTCAGCATGTTGATCAAATGTATCTGCACTCCACAAGATGATATGGTCAGTACCACGCTTTGGCCATGTGTCCGTCCGCATAGCTGGAATACGTTCTGATTTTAAGCCAGCAAGCATCAAGCAAGCATCATAAGAATCACTAGAACTAAATCTCGTTGGCGCCGACGAGACGCGAACCAGAGACCTTCGGCTTACGGGTTAAGTGCTCTAATCACTACACCACGCGGATTACTCAGATTATTTACTTTGTAACTAATCGGCCTTGCAAAAACTAGTTGATTATTTGCTACAGGCCAGTTGGATGCAACGATACCCATAGTTGGAAGTAGAGCAAAAATGCTAAATCAAACTAGCTCTACGTAACCACACAACTCAAGACAGAAACTTAATACCTTGAGGCTTTTCCATCTCCTCTGACATAGGAGGTTCTCTAACGTCTTCGTTTCCTTATATATACAGTGACTTCCAAAAAAGTCCGCACACGTTTGAAATTTCTCTTGTTTGTTAAATTATGCTGTCATTAATGACACAAAAAGGAAACTAAAAATTGTTTACTTTACAAGACATCTAGGCGATCATTTAACACAAAAATAAAGAAAATGTATCGCAAGTGTATATGTATATAGTGTCCTGTTCATAGTGTTTTATTATTGCCGAGGTAGGTACGCCCGTCCCGCTTTCGCTGAGGATGTCAGCTTGTCGTTTAGGAAGTCCATCACAATGTTTGTAGGCTTTGGTATATCTCTCAACAAATCTCTTTCCATCGACTCGTTCATTCTCCGTAATTTTTGCATGTTCTAAGATCCTGCAGACTTTAATAGTTTTTGAATTGATAGTTCAAGACTGCAATGTTTTATTTGGTAAATCATAGGCCTTTTCTTTCTAGTTTGCGCTTAACGTCATCACTACGAATCCAAACGTTTTAAATTAAAACGCTTTTGGTGTTTTAATTCCCGTCTCAATTTTAAAACACTTTTCAGGCGCTTTAATAATTGAAACACCTAAAACGTTTTAAATTGAAACGCCTAGACGTTTTAATTTGAAACACGAACGTTTTAATAAAAACGCCTAATGTTTTAATTAAAACACCTACTGTTTTAATTAACACAT
Organism: Odontomyia ornata; assembly: GCA_963969285.1. Taxonomy (NCBI): domain Eukaryota; kingdom Metazoa; phylum Arthropoda; class Insecta; order Diptera; family Stratiomyidae; genus Odontomyia; species Odontomyia ornata. The sequence continues at coordinate 31,119,556 of OZ017740.1, read as the reverse complement.
TAGGCGTTTTAATTAAAACGCCTTATGTTTTAATTGAAACACCAGCCGTTTTGATTCAAACGCCCGGTGTTTTAAATTAAAACGTCTAGGCGTTTTAATTTGAAACGTTTCAGGTGTTTAAATCATTAATGCGCATTAAAAGTGTTATAAAATTTTTAGGAGAATTAAAACACCAAAAGCGTTGTTGATCGTATGTATTTGATCATACTGCAACAGGTTTTACCTTACTCAACAATGGAGTGGACGAGGAAAAAAGGCAAATGTAGTATTCGGTCAAGTCGTCGAGAAGTCATTGTGCTTACATTGTGCCTTTCATGAAAAACCTACGAAATTTATCAATTTTATATACTCATAACAACTTTGCTCGTACTTCACTGCTTTAAACAGGAAGTGTCAAGATTTAAATACTACATCACATTCACTTCATTATTTGTTGCACTATTTGCACAAAAAATTACTGTAGAAGTAAGTATGTGGACAAGAACTCGAAACCAAACTTTCTATCACTTTTATATACTCACAATGCCTTTTCTTGCACTTTACTGCTACAAACCAACAGTGTTGAAGCTTACCTACCACTTCTTCCACTTTAAACGAAGCTTTATTATTTTTTACACAATTTTCACAAAAAATAACTAAAGAACACATATTAATATGTGTCTGTCAATTGACAGACGCATTTTGACGTGAGCTCGAAAGCATTTTCAATAAAACGCCTAGGCGTTTTAATTAAAACACCTGGTATTTTACTTAAAACGCCTGGTGTTTTAATTAAAACGCCCGGTGTTTTAATTAAAACGTTTTCCTTGGTGTTATGTCAATTAAAACACTTAAAGTGTTTTTCCTCGAGAAAACGTTTGAGGCGTTTTAATTTAAAATGCTTGTCGTTTTATTTAAAACACAAAGTGTTTTAATTTAAACACCTCAAACGTTTTACTGAAAAAAAACACCAAAAGCGTTTTAATTAAAACACTTAGGTGTTTAAATTAAAACGCTTTAAGTGTGTTTTTCAATAAAACTTTCGAGGCGTTTTAAATTAAAACGCTTAGTGTTTTAAATAAAACGGTAAGAGTTTTAAAATAAAACGCTTAGGTGTTTTAATTTAAAACGTTTGGGTTTGCAGTGAGTTTTACTGCAATTTTTATCGCAAATTTATCCGCTTGAAGAAATTTACAATGGCCAGAATTAACCGCTGTACCTGTGCTTGAGTCCGGCTCGGAACCTTTTGTATAGATATCGATGTACTTCTACCTGTATTAGCTCACCTTCCATCTTGCCACTTCAAAATGAATACCTTCATCGACCACATTCGTAAGATTCATATAACTACTCTTAGTTAACACTGGAATGTCGAAGTTTTTTATTTCTATAGGAACGGGGTATGAGCTGCTTTGAGACGTACATCTGTTCGCAATCTGTTTGGTATTCAAGTTTTTTGGCAGTAAAGCAAACATGACATTCAGAGATCGTATGGAGATGCTACTCAGTGCTCCTGCTACCTCCATGCATGCCTACCTTCGCTCCCTTCCTAACGTTTACCGGCACGTTATTTCATTTAGAGTATAATAAGGTAAACTAGAATTGACCTTACAACTACTGCGTTTACTCATAGGCAGATTTTAGATGGTAGAGCAAACTTTCTGCCAAACATTTACTTTTGGAGGCAAAAGTCAACTATTGCTGTATTGCGTTCGTATGAGGGTTTATTACCCAGAATGATGGCCAAATACTTTGTATGATTTGTTAATATCAGCTTTGTCTAACTATTTCTGGCAGATCAAAGGCCGGAGGCCGATTTTCCTTATAAACAGAACCAGCACAGTCTCGTTGTGGGTTAGCACTATCCGAATTTCCTTAAGCATCCGTAGGAAGCTTTAAGAGCTTTTCTTTATATTTACTCGTATCTGGGGCTAGTACCACTTTTTCATCAGCGTTGGCCAACCAACATCAATTCAATAGTTTTAAGAGCAATTTAGGTAAGCTCCCGCTGCAGTGGAGAGAGCGCTTCCCCTTGTAGTCTTCCTTTCTTTACATGACTTTAAGTTTGATTTTTTCCCCACTCTGAGGATACGAATCCGCATTTCAAGTGAGGTTAGATCCATTTTCTGATAGATTCGTTAGCTTACGAGACCCACAGCGCCTCTATGGCCTCGATCGTGACATTTTTAAAACCTTCCTCAATTTTTAGTGCTGCCGATGTATACTTTTAGTATTGGAGCGATCTTTCAATGGTTCCAGCAACTACGTAGATTGTTATTATCACTGATTTCCCTTGGTAAAGACATAATGAATTTTGAATAGGTTATTTTGGTCATTGGTGCTTCTTATATAGCCCTCAAACACTCTTTCCGTAGCTTTGAATATAAAAGACTTAAGGCCAATATAACGGTAGCTTTTGGGATTCGCTTAACAACTTCTCCCAATCTCTAATCATAACTCGGGATTCTGCCTAAGCCTGTAGTATACAGCTGGCTGAAGCAACCCTTCAAAATCACTAAGAACCAAATAACATCAACTTAACATATATCGCTTTTTATAACATAAAGGCTATGATTTCATTAAGCCAAGTAACTAGTATGGTTTGAAGAATCTAATATTCCACTTCACTTTGTTTTTCATGATTTGCCCTGGAGCAATTTTGCACCGTAAACTACCTTCCGCAAAAAGAATACCAGGCATTGCTGTTTCGCAGTCGGGGAAGTAAGTATCGCTTCCAATGTTTTGTCACTGTATTGAACCTAAGAGCGATTTGCATCGTTCCATAGGTATGGTGAAACGGAGCTTTAAGATCTTACTTTCCTCAGTCTGGAAAAATTCTCACAGCCATGTTGGTTGGTATTCCTTAGCTCCTTTCTGAATCATTTAGGAGTTTCTCAGGTCGTTGACCATGCTTTTACGAGTTCGTTGCACTTTCCCATATTTAAAAATTTTGAACGTTTTGTGAGAAGTTCCCAAAATGCTTATTACGTCATGGCGGTCGTTGCCTTTTTGACGTCCTTTAGATCGGGCTAGCTTTTTTGTACAATAGGCCATTTGGAACTTGTCAGCTAAAGGTTTAACTTCACGTTCAGATTTTCTTGCATCCCGGATGTTGTTGAGTTTGCCTGAATTCTATAATTCTCCCAAACAATACTAGGCACGGATTCAGGGATGGCGGGTTTTACTGTGATATTCTGTCACTGGGGTTTTTATCGAAGGAGTTTTGCTTCTTAGTATATTCTGAGATTGATTGGACTAAATGTCAAATTGAATCAAGGTCTTTTTTGAAGAAATCGATAAATATATTGTAATATTCCTTGTACCCACTTTTTTGGAGCAGAATTTTTTCAAACGATCCATTTTAAATAAAAATGTGTTCTTTCCAATTTTTTAGTCAACATGTTTCACGAGGGCATTTCGAATATTAATAAAATTCGAGCGTGTTGAATAATTAGTCCGACAATTTTGTAGTAAAAAGGACGCTATTCTGGAATTTTGATTCAAAGAGAGTGAAACACTTTATGGGGGAAAGTTAATATTACGATACTATTCTTAATTGTTTATTATTTTTCAGAGTACAAAATGAATTGTTTGACATTCGCTGCGAGTACATATTATTCATATGCTTCTCGAAATTTAATATTAAATTCTCTGGGAAATGCATCATATATTCTTTCAATTTCATCGCTAGTACTACATTGTTGCTTCTTTTAATAATTTTTTACAACTTTTTTCTTTGATTTATCAAAAATCTGAGGTCATTTTCAAAGTTCTGAAAATTTATCACCTTTTCTGATTCAAGGTACAAATCGTTCAACGATGTCAAGTAATATTTGATAAAAAGTAAATAAATCAATGTCTAAATGTAGCCTTGAAAGAGGATCAGTCCAATCGAAACTCGATATATGTCTGTTAGTGCCATCGAAAGTCAAACATATTTGTATTATTGTACAAAATTGGGTAGAATTTGAAGTGGAAAATTCAATAAAAAATGCTGAGTGGCGAGACGCGTTAAAAAAGAGATGCTCATTGTCATCAGCATGGTTAACTACTACCTCATGCATTTGTAAAAATTAAGTCTAACTAGTTTGCATTTTGGTAAGGCACAAGAGCGATTTCTAAAAATTATTGCCATGAAACATCCTGGTTAAAATGATTTCTTAATAGGCACGAAGACTAACTGAGGGAAAAAGAGATTGTCCTAATTAACGACTATAAAGCTTGAATTTGGCCAATTAAAATCTCCGGTAATAATGATTCTGTCTTATTTATGAAAATTTGCAGTAATTTCAGTTATAATATCCCAGAGATCTTTAAAGGGAGCTTCGATAGAATTTGGAGGATATTAAAAAGACCAATAAATAGAGCAAATTTTTCTGTCTGTCTCTCTAAATAGAGTATACTGCGGTCAATAAACTTTCTCCTCGTGCCTGTCCAGCGCTGTGAATATCCCTATTGTTGCTGAAGACACTTAAACATCTGTCAAGAATTTCTTCATTTTTACGAGACTCGTTCAACAATGTTTCAGTAAGGATGCGGATATTGAACTGGCAACATTTTACAAAAAGATGAAGTTGATTTAATTCACTACGGACTCCACCAGAGTTATCATAAAATTTGTTAAGCTGAATGGAGACCCTATTGCTCTTTGCAACGAGGAGATATATTTGGCACTAGCGCGGGAAGCATATATTTCGAGATACTTGTTCGGCTTGATCACTTCGTTTTTTACGGTAGCAAAAAAGAAAAGCAACCCGAAAGGCATCAAGACCGATCAAAAGGCCTTTTCATTGTATAATATCTTTGAGGCTAATTGTTTTTGGGTTTTTATGCATATATGAAAGGTGGGATCTCTGAGCCTAGAAATAAGATACCTTTTCTCGAGATTACTACCTAAGTTGATTGCGTCCTTGCCTGTATGATATATTGGATCTAAAAAAGATTGATTTTGATTCCGAGAATGTGGAAACTTTGGCCCCTCTATTAATCCTGAAGGCAGTGGCATTTGGAACTTGCTACGTGCGAAATTATTGTTCATAGTTAAGGAAACCGGTGGCTTTGATTACAGAAGAGGATATCGCTTCCAGGTTGGAGGTATATATGTGACGAATTGCAAGTCACTCAATCAATTGGTGTTTGAGGATGCTCACTAGTTTTAGTTGTAGACTTATCTGACGGCTTTATTAGTATGCAATAACATCGTCATATTTCAACAATATAGTGATCAAAGCAGAAAGAAATGGTATGGGAACGATATTTTTAATGGTAAATACCCTCCCGTAGTCTCTACTCTGAGTAAAAACTTGCTCTACAGGTAATCTCAGTTTTCACGAGACTCCCTCCTTGACAGAGTTATATTATCAAGAGGGGGGGAGATGGGGGAACCCTCCCGGGCCCGGCCTTCCTAAAGGGGCCCGTAGGTCTTATTCACCAATAAAAAAAATTTTGAATTTTCTTCTCCCAGAATTCTTACCACTTGAAAAAAAATTCTTAATGATCGTAAATTAGCAAATAATAACCGAATTTATAACCGAAAATGAGAAATTGCTCAGAATTTTTTTTCAAATTTGGCGTCCTGCTCGTGGCGCAGTTGAGTGGGTGAGTTTACACGTGGCTGCAATCAAATTTGCGACCAGTGGCCGCAAAAAATTACCGGGCTCAACATGCTACACGTGTTCATTTTCTATAGGATACACATTATATCTATGTATGTGTATCATACTCATTCCATCGCCATCCATCGTCAAGTGCAGACGACCTACGCACTGCCGCACAGCATTGTTACGGGTTCTCACCGACCAAGCACACATTTCTCATCTGCCATACGTGATTTGCATGATCTTTCCCCTTGAACTATCGATGGATGAATGATTGCCTTGAGCCTTCTAAAAATTTGTGAGGCAAAGCTGATGGGCTTGCATTTGTTGTAGATCATGCTGCTTGGTTTTTTGGTATGTACAAACCCTGATTAACCTGTTTGCAACTGGCAGCACGCTGAAGCGTGTGAACTTGTTCAATGTAGGCACTACTTGTGATTATTGGCTACGATCGCAGTGCATCTGACATTCTAACAGAAGTTGTGGCCGAGGCTGCAACAGTTTGTAATTGTTTGTCGTTTGACGTTTTCACAACGTTGTGCAAAACAAAAAAGAAAACAGTGGCGATTGGACATAACAACACATGAGTAAGTAACAATAATTCATTATCATTGTGTATCGAGTAGGAGGATCTTGCCGACCATCAAAAGATGGTAGCGCATCAAGTGGAATTTGAGAATTTTCAAAGTATGCACGTCACATCGCTGCGTGCAAATTTTGAAGTTCTTATTCATATGGTCATGGCGAAGATCTCAATCTCCAAATAGTTATGCACTATATTTTTTACATCCACGAATGTTGTTTGTTGACGTTATGTCGAAATATCAAATGGCAGATCGAGAGTTTTGATATCATTGACGTTGACAGAGTAAAATAAAATCTCGTAATAGATCGAATTCCACTCTCCTTCCATAATACGTCAAATATCGGATTTTCCATTCGCGAGTTGTGAGGAAAAATATTCTTATCATATTTTTCATCTCTCAGTTGTTATTAGATTTTGTAGAGATGAAAATGATTATTGGTAAGAAATTTTTTCAAACTTTAAGACTTTACAGAAATTACAACTTTAGCAAATTGTTAAATATTTCATAAATCCTCTAGCTATATTTCATTAAGCAAAATCGAGAGTAATTAAAAATAAAATTTTAATATTAGATGCATTATGTTCAACCACAAGCCTGGAGCTCAAAAGCGCAAAGAACTCTTGGAGCGAGACAAAAAGAAAAAGAACATTCAAAACAGCAAAGAAACGTCTTCAGAGACAATTTCGGACCGAAAAACTTGATTGTTAGAACTGTTAAATGTTGTCAGTATGCTAATTATATGATTTACATTAAATATTATAATTTATCGCTTTTAGATCTTGCACATTATCTTAACCATGAAAACAACATTCTACCCGTCTCTTCAGAAAGAGCCGACTCAACGGAAGCAGCAAACAATGACGTAGTTATTCAAAACTTGGAAACTGAAAACTCTGAAATCGACATTGATCATAGTTCATCTTCAATGGAAACACAATCCATGCGAAGGACCCAAGAAGAACAGCTGTATCTTTACGATTATGATATTGGCTCTGTATCTACTGAATTTTTCCACTCCGACGTGGTGAACGATATAATTCGTCGAGGTCACAAAAAGATACCGTCTTCTGCTCCACGTAATCGTAACGATGAGCTATTTCCTGCTGTGAGGCGACAATCACTTTTTTCGAAGTTGTTCAGAAATGCTATACCAGTTTCAGCAGCAGTCCACAACGTTGGGAAATTCTTAATAAAAAAAAATATAACGGGCACAGACTTTCAGGTACAAGGTGGCCTGCTAGAGCTGAGGCAGTTAAACCTTTCGCCAAACATATTTCAGGATTACATGAAGCACTAGAAGGTTTGACTAAACTTAATCTAACTGCGGAACATCGTGGTGATGTCAACGGCGTTCTGAAATACGTGCAAATATTTTAGTTCATCCTGATGTCCTCAATTTGGTTTAAGATATTGACAGCTATCAATGAAAGGAGCATCATTCTTCAAGCCAGAGATATTACTATCGACATCGAAGTTTAAAATCTTGAAATTTTGCTGTCTGACTTGAATTTGATTCGAAATCGATGGGATGACATTTTAAGTGAATGTAAAATGGTTAACATTCAATTGGGGATTATGTCAACCTTCTTTCATACTCGAAAGAAAAAACGCAGGAGGTGTTTCGATCAAAATGAAGATGACGATAACACGAGTGCAGACGATCAAGAGACCGATTTCAAAAGGAACACTTTCTACGTAATCGTCGACTCGATTATTGCGGGAATATCCAATAGGTTCAATGCCGTGAAGGATTCACTTAATGGTTTTTCTTTTTTATGGCTATTCACAGCGATGGACAAAACCGAAATTCGAAGTGCTGCCACAAATTTTGTCCAAAAACACAAATTAGATGTTTCTGCAGATTTAGGAGATGAAATGATCCATCTGCAACACATATACAAAGGCAATTTCGAAGAAGAGTGGTCACCCTTTACATTGCTAAATGCGACCTTTGTTCGAAATCTGGAGATGATTTTTCCGAATGTGTGTGTTACCCTTCGTATATTTTGCACTATATCTGTTACTGTCTCCAGCGCTGAACGTTCATTTAGTGTTCTTGCTCGCATTAAAAACCTTCATCGATCATGCTCTTCATAAATGCGTGTTTCTTTACTTGGCACTTTTTGCATCGAGGCCCCATTAGCTAGGAGTTGGGTTTTGATACTGTGATAAGAAATTTTGCAGCCAAGAAAGCGAGAAAAGCTGACATTACAATAAAACTCTTAACTCCAAAAAGGTGACTACTTGCTTTCTATATTTCTATTCAATACTTTATTTCAAAAACATTTTCCGAAGATTTTATAGCCCTTTTCTTCATAGAATCAGTATGTACATATTTCATTTAGCATATTCTACAGTTGTGTTTCATGTGGGGGGGGGGGGGGTTTAGGGCTCGTAATTGTTTACCCCCGGGCTCAGATCTTCTCTCGATGGCCCTGTATATTATCTTATAACAATGACGTGAATCATTAGGAAATGCAACTACATATATGGTTTTTTTTCTTTCTACAGTACAAGGATATCTAAAATACGCCTAACAGTCATCATATTTTAGAAAAAAACTATTTTTCAAACCACCACTGATGAAGAAGATAACTTATCCTCGAAATACCGGTATCTGGATAGTAAATTTAACATTAAATAGCGCTTAAACAAAGGGGATTTAAGTTGTTTATTTTCAGTATAAATTTGGGAAATTTAAAGTGGCAAGTATAATATAAATCTAACAAATTTTTGGCAGCTTATAAAAATCTTTTATAGTCCCAAAAATTAATCAAAACCTCTATGGCATTTACTCGATTTTTTTAATTTCACACGAACTTTCTCTGAGGACAGGAACTTTTGCATGGAGTCCTTGAAGCATCTAATCTTTTGCTTATATCTTTAAAGCTGCATTTTCTATGAAACAGATGATTCGTGGTAAGGATGCAAAAGCCTTCCTGTTTATACAGAAAATCCATGAAGCCCGTTCGCGAACATGGAAAACATTCCAGCGTTGGAATTAAATCATAATGGAGGAACTCGAAATCAATTCAATTACACATTGACCCCATTTTCAAAAACTTCACGCTTCCGCATAGGGTGCATTGTTTAATTTGCGGGTCCCTCCCAAATGATGTTACAAGTCCTGCTGAAATACTCATACTTCTGCTGCATTTAATTAAAATTAGGGATTTTCAACATCCAACATTTTAAAGGATGCTAGCCCTCAGCTACCTTTTCCGGGAGGAGATAGTTTTCTTTTGTCCTCTCCATTCCATCCCGGAAACGCCAATTCAAGCACAAATATCACTCGCACACATTGGCAGGATTCGGCGCTATGCTGTATATAATATCAGGCAACTTGAAGTGATTCAAACTGTCCTTACCAGAAACCGCCAGCAATCATAGAACGCAATCAAAACAAAAAAAGCATACCAGCGTTGAGGCAAGTAAATAGTCGAAAAGCTTCGGCTATTGCGTTCGTGCATTGCACGAGAAGCAAAAATGCTATCATGCGTTTTTATGTTGAGCGGGAGGCAGTTGTTCTGTTCTGGCTGACACACCAACCCAATCACAGTTTTACGTGCGCCATCCGAAAAGTTAAAAAGGTGGCACGCACACCACAGTTCGTCACTTTGCCCCACTTCAAGTTAACGCAACGCAAGGCTCCACAACGCATCCCAAACCATCCATATTGCCGCTATTCGCACTTGTGTGGGAAGTACACAACACGCACTATGGGAGTACACATTTTGCAATTCCTTTACATCATACCTTGCCGTACGCACGCATCTCGAGTAAAACGCAATGAGAATTTGCCCGTGCATACGCACACCAGCAAGTTCTATGTATAGTGCGATGTACCCGCGCCTCCCGCCCCCCACTGCGGGTAAAACTGTTATATACAATCTCGCAAATAGTTGGTGAAGTCATACAGAAGCAAAACAAAAGCAAAAGCAGCATATTAGCAATGGCAGGGCCGCCAGCGCAGCAAGTTCTCCAGGAGAGCGGAAAGCTCTTTATTTGTCAACAAAAATTCTCTTCTGATGAATTTCGCTTGTTTGCTTTGCAATATCTTCCATACCAATCTGCTTGTCACGTGTACGAAGCACATCACGGATTGTGCCCGTGGGCTTTTCGTAGGCTCGTTGGTATGCGTACATATGCAATTGAACGCAATAAATGTGAGCTTGCACTGCTATTTGGTGGTTAGATTTAAGGAGGAAAGAAAATAATCATCCAACACTAGCAAAACGTGCTAACCGAAAATGTGTGGAAGTATCTGCTGGGAGTATATTCGTACAATCCTAGGTGCGAAAATATGTATGCAGCTTTACATGCATGAATTATTTTTGTTACTGCTGAAAACTATGATGGAATCACATCTTTTAAAATTTTAAAGAAAATACTTTTCCTAGGAATTCAGATTTTAGAATCAAAAAGATCTGCAATTGTATTAGTTTCACTCGTTCCTACTATAGCTTCTTAAATTCAGGTTAATTTTCAAGGTATTCCTGAAAAAAGTATTAAAATTGAGGTTTTCACAAGAACTTGAAAGCCCCAAAACTGTACTATTTCAGGTCAGAAGGGAGAATAGACAAAATATAGTAGGCCCTGTATTTCGAAACTGTTTACTTAACAGCCTCTGCAAGCCGAAGAAACTAGCCATTCCTTTCCGTTGAAGGCCATAAACCCAACAATTCGAATTTTTAGAGACTTTAACTAGAACTGAATATGATCTTCTATTATGTACATTTCATATACATAAATCATCCTCTAACTAGAATTAAATATCAAACGAAAATTGTTGTTTGAAGAAAAGATGTGCAAACTTGACGACCTCTAAGCGAAATTATGTCCTGTAAAATTATTTAACTCAAACTTATAAGATTTGAATAGCTCAGAAACTTCGCTATTGTCAATAAGCTTTTCAACTTAATTAATGGCGGTGTTCCTTTAGCATGAAAGTTAGTTTATATAAAACCAAACTCCCATAGAGAGAAGGTTATAAATTTGACCCGTATATACGAGTATGTACATTTTCTTTGCTTTTTTATGTATGTTCACGCATTACTTTTGGACGGGGACAGGTAGAAGAATTTGTTTTCGGCAAATGATACGAATTACTTCCTATTATCACAATCAAATAACGATAAAAGGCTTTTACCGTTCAAATTAAAAAATTTCCGACTTTTCAGCATGACTGATCGACGCATATAAGGACTTTGATTGTGGATGTTGCAAACTAAGGACAACATATTGGACTAAAATGTGTCAGCACAGAATTGTAATTTTTTCAAGGACCAATATTTTATGACTCTTCAAGGATTGGATGGAGGACGCAGTATCTTTTGGTCATGTATGATAGAAGCAATCAATATTCTTAATTTTCTCAATAAAGGGTAAATTACCGTCAATTATTTCTATCGGAAATAACCAATAAAGTAGTTCTAAATGCAGCATAAATGTTTCAATTAAAGTTCATTTAGAGCAATATAGGGTTTTCGAATAAGAGGTGTTGTTTTGAATAGATCTTGTGATTTAACACCTTGCGACTTCTTCCTTTGGGGCCACGTGAAAGAGAAGGTTTACGCCAACAGCCCAGAGTCGATTCAAGACCTCAAAGATAGAATCCGTGAGGCTATCGAGGACATAAGGCAGCTACTTTGCGATTTGGTTACGGAAAATTTCATGAAAAGGATATGGTCCTGTAAGCGTGGGCGTGGTGGTCATTTGCCTGATGCTATTTTCATTATTAACGGCATACCTTTTTCTTTATAATGAAATAAACATTTGATCATTTATATTAAAAAATGGCATTTTTCTTTTAATATCAAAATAACACCTCTTATTGGAAAGCCCTGTATCATTGGGGGAAATTTCATGATTCCCGTTCTTTCTACATTCATTCTTCGCCTACTGGTGAACTTATTTATAAATCCTTCTTTCATCTTTAGATGAAGATGTTATCCGTAGGATATGCAAAATTCCACCAAGAAATAATGAGAATCAAGCACCTGCAAATAAAAGAGTTAATCGCCATTTGAAAATTGATTCTAGACAATACAAATTATAGATCATATGCCCAGAAATCGATGCTAAAGAACTACGGGAATCGCGGCCTTAGAAGGCAATAGTTTTCCTTCTATAACTTGAAAGATGAATATGAAAATGCATAGTTGAGTTTTCACTATACTACATATCATCATTAACTGACTTCCATAGGAGAGTAGGTTATCAGTTTCGTACGCAATTTTTTTTCTCTTACTTTTATGCATGTCCACGCATAACTTTTGAACGACGATAGGCAGACATGTCCTGTTTTCGGTAAACTACGACTAATTAGTTTGTTTCCCATTAGGCCCGGTTAGAAGGACATAAAAATTGGATTACGGCAAAGGACATTTATAGTTGAAAAGACTAAATGTTGGATTTTGGCGCTGATTTATCCATGCAACTGATCGAATAGCAGATTGAACTAAAATAGTTCGGAACAAAATTGTAATCCGTTAACGTACTCTGGAGATATTAATAGTAACACTTGGGTCACTGTCGCTCAGAAATAGAATTTTAGTATACTTTTGAGCTTATTCTATCCCTAGAAGCTTGTTTTATTGCGTAAGGTTGATAGATGATTGAAAAAATCAGTGTTTGTACTGACTAGAAACATATTTAGATTTTCTCTTCTTAATTCTAATTATCTTATTCGCTACTTTCCCGACATTTTCGTAACGTTCTCTCTTCGTCCTGGTTTTCCTACCGAAACAATCTTTGTACGCCTGATTCTTTTTGTCTAACGCATTTTAGCACTCATCATCGAACCAATCATTTTTTTGCGCTGGAGGTGATGTCCGATCCTCTGTTCTACCAAGGTCTTAATTGCCGCTTACACTTCCATCCAGAGCTCGCTGCTTCTTTTCAGCGATTTATCAGATAAGATGGGAGTTAGCTGGTTGTCGAGGGTCTTCGTGCAATTTTTTACCACAGACGCCGTTTGGACCATTTCGATGTCGATATTTTGTAGAGGACTGAATACGCTACCCAAAGGTTAATTTGAACAAGTAATGATCCAAGTGACGATTGGATTCTCGGTATGTACAGACGTCAAGTATGCTCGAGGCCCAACATTGTTGGATCAGATCATGACCGATTTAGTTTTGTGTGTAGCCATCCAGTGATACCCAGGTCATTTCATTCATCGACTGCCTTAAAATCAATAACGTGGGATTTGAGCTCCCTATCCACAATAAATGCCATTCCGACTTCCCGCCTTGCAGCAGGCTTCCTACTTTAAAATATTCTGTGCGATCTCATATCTTGGATATCACCCCCAGCAATTCGTTTCCTGGATTGCCAGTAATTTAGTAATTTATATTGACTGGCTCGTTGCAAACGGTCCTTAACAGTGCCAGGATAGTAGTTCCAGGATCCAATGCCAGCGTCTTTTTTTCGGTTGTGAGGTCGTTGCCATAGACCCAATCTTTTCTGAGGCTTTGTCGCAGGTTTCGAAACAGTGTAGGGTTTTGCACGGACGGGAAGCTAGCCCATCGCCAAACGTACATTCCTGCAGCAGGATTATTACTTTGAATTGCGATATCAGGTGCGGAAGGCTCACCTTCTCCTTCTTACATCACCACAAAGGACTTGTAATTAGGAATTAGTAGGAAAGCTGCAGGCGTATTTGCAGTTATTGGCGTTTCTCGGCATTCAATGCCCCATCATTGGGGAACCATTAAACCCAATTTGTGGCCCCGAGACCTTTGTCTAACCTATGGCAGTGGGATTTAAGATGAGAAATCATGGAAGCTGGGTGATAGGGGAAATAAGAAGATCCCTCCTCCTTTCTCATCCGGGTTTGGGACCATCTACAATGGGGTTTGTGTAAAATAACAAGAGCCAGTAATGAAAGAGATGAATTGCGCTGAAAAATACAGCTCGCAAATAACATATTTTCGATAGGAAAACAAGGCTCCAAATATACAAATGTGTGACAAGACCTGTACTTTGCTATGGTTGTGAAACATGGACCCTAATCCAAGTATCCGCAAAAATATTGCATGCCTTCAAAAGACAGATCCTGAGGCGAATAATTGGAGCGATGTTAGACAGTTGCAATGAGCTGGCCACATGAATCATATGGACGAATAACGGTATTCGCTGGGAGAACTGAAGGGCGAAGATCAGTGAAGAAACCGATGAAACGCTGGTCTGACTTGGCTGACGAAGACAGTTCATCGCTGCTTGGATTGGAAAATCGGAAGACGTTTTGACTCCTTTGAGTCATCTTCACATCCTTTAAACACTGAAGATGACTCAAAGGAGTCAAAATTCCCTTAACTTTGCATGAAAATCCGAAGAAAATAACAGTTGGTCGATTTGAAATATACAATATATTGTATTAACCATCAACATGTGTTATTGTTTTGGTAATTCCATACAATTGAAATGACGATAACTCAATTGATTATGATTTAATTTCCATGAAATTTTGTAGGCATATGGGTCTTGTATCAACCTAAATAAACATAAACTTTAAAAAGTTTAAGGGCACCGTTTTGATTTTTTAGGGAAAATGTAAAATTTATATATCATACTATTATTATCAGAGGTTTGTGAATTTTGATTTCTGAGGTATTTGTTGCCTTTGGACTCTTAGGACCTACGAGGGCGGTCCCAAAAGTACCCGATCCAACAAAGAAAACAGTAAAAAAATTGCGAAAAGTTTTTTTATTTTTCAGCATATTCTCCTTTCAGCTCGATACACTTTTCCCAATTATGTTCAATAGCTTCGATACTCACTTTATAGTAGGAATCGTCAAGCTTCTCAAAATAGCTATTAACTGCAGACTCTACCTCTTCATTGTTCGCAAACCTTTTGCCGCCGAGCCATTTTTTCAAATTCGGAAAAAGCAAATAATCTAAGGGAGCTAGATCTGGCGAATAGGGTGCGTGAGGAAGCAATTTGAACTTCAACTCATTGATTTTAGCCATCGCAATGACGCACGTGTGGACTGTGTAATGAATCGGCACTACGCCACTGCCAACTAATACATATGCACATTGCTACCATATGGCTTTCTATCTAACGTCAGTTTTGACGACTTCCCATCCTACGTCAGTTTTGTCTAAGAATGTCAAACGGGCAGTCTTTCCAAAAATCGAAGTCGAAGCGAGTTGGTGTGAACTGCCATTAGCGGATTAGAGCATGAGACTTCTTTGTCATCACATGGTCGAACAGTGAAAATCCTTCTTTTTCGTGTTAGTTTTGAGTTCTGCCGATGGTTGCAACATGTTCATTGGAGCCAACGGGACACGCTTGCAAAAGGGCGGAGCACCTAGCTCCATATTAAAACAAAGGAGGTTATATCCACAGGCCTAACGTCAGTGAATCTCAGGCTGAAATGTTCAAGCAGTTCACATAGTTTCAAATGACTCACCACATCTTCATTTTTTTCGTACATTATATTTATATTTTCAAGTTTTTGATCAACCTTTTGCTCGGAATAAATTTGTAGAATCTACCCACAACAGAAATGTAAATATTCCTCATTAATTCCGTTAATAAAATTAGTTGTTAGTTGAATGCACGTGAGGAAATTTATAATTATAAGCCTTTTAACACATGTGCATTTATTTCAAACCAGTTATTTTCAAAATCAGGCAAATTTAAAAGAGTAGGGATGTTATTGACAACTGTAATAGTAGCCCAATAGGTGATATGGTTAGTACACATTTTGGCCGTATGTCCGTGCACCCAGCTGCGATATGTTCTGATTTTAAACCAGCATGTATTGTAACCGAACGGGCTTCAAACGAATCTCATTGTCGCCAACAGGAAATGATCCAGGCACCTTCGGCTTACGGGTTAAGTACTCTTACCACTACACCACGTAGAAAACTGATATATCTTCATCTGACTTAAATTTGAACTTAACTCTAGGCGACCATCTGACAACCTTCGGTGAACACTTGAAATATCTACGATTCCAAGAACATGCCTTGGTTTTTCTCATTATGTACTTCCCAATTTCACAGGCCCAGGCGGTCTGTAGACATTCAATCATTTAGAGTATGTCAGTAAAGACATTCTTAAGGGCTGATTAAAAAAGCGGCTATTTAATAGAATACAAGTAATATATAATTATATGATTTTCTAATGAATGCCTGAAGCAAAATGCATGTTTTCCGTAGATTGGTTACAGATTTCTCGAAGGGAGCACCTTTAACTAAACTTAGACTTGATTCAAATAACTCCTATCTTAGGGGCAAGTGCTCTGACTACTGAATTTTTGCAATGAAATCGTAAAAAATAATGATTATTAATGAATGTTCAGAATCCTGGAAAAGATTTGACTTTAACGAATGAATCAAGAAAAACAATCACTTTGTGGATTTTATGTACGGGAGGCTAGCCAATAACTTGTGAAGCTGTGAACATTTCACAAACAAAACAAGAGGCCCTAGTTTCACCACCAATCTGGATGAAGTACAGGCAGCAGAATTTGATTTCAGAAATGATATACCCCTGGAAAAGAGGGAATACCATCAAAATTGCTCCAGAACAGGTCCCCATGTAAGGAACCTTCTCCACCGACTAGTATGGAGAATTTGGTCAGAGGAGCAGTTACCAAAGGACTAGCGAAGCGGATGGTCTACAAGAGACTAAATATTGTCACTTAAGGTGCTTAAAAAATGCTGGGAATATAACATCGACCTGCACCAACTCTTTATAGACTTCAAGCAAGCATATAACAGTGTGGACAGAAGAGACCTGTATAAAATAATGCTTGCCTTCGGCGTCTCAATAAAACTAGTCCCCATTATAAAAGTCACTATACTTAACACAGAGTCACAGGCCAATGTAAACGGCAAGTAAGGCAAGCCTACCTTCCGCCGAAGCTCGTCTATTATCATCTTCTTCATCGTGTCTGCCAATCTGGTAAATCTCTCCGACAGTTGAAGTAATTTCAAGTGTGGAGTTATTGACGCCGAGTCTGACTATCGTTTGGTTGAGCTGACCTTAAGAGTGGAAAAGGATGTGAAACTTGAGGTTACAGATCCTCAACTTTTCATTCCATACAAGTGAATGGACTGGGCAGCAGTAAGTGCTGACCTTGAAGGAAAATTGAAGGGAACCTCGAACAATAGATCGAAAAGTCTTTGTATTCCGGAAATCGTTGAGGGAGTCGCATGCACAAATTTAAACCTTGATATGGTCATCTCAAAAATCTCCATTAAGAAATCCTCGATGAATTACCTTTATTGAGATTTACCAGAAGACATCTTTGAGCGTCACCGTAGACATAGTTGGCTTAGAAAACTACTCACAAGAATCTACCACCGCAATTTAAATATGGTCAACTGGGAGTATGAACATATTCATCCAGTGATTACGTCTCTAAACCGAATGATCTCGAGGAGAACCACGGCTTTTGTTAACGAGCGATTTTAACAGGCCCTGGAAAGTATCAAACTAGATCGCTGTATGTTTCCTCATATCAATACGATAACTGGCAGTAAAAAGCTGGCAGGGGTCCTCACTTATGATGGATCCATGCTCATGAATGACAAAGCTATTGCTGATACTATCGCAAAACTTCCGTTACTTTGTCAGTGAGCAGCACCATAACGAATTTCGTCAGGGACCAGGAGCAATTGTGCTTGCCCAGGTTCTCTGATTCAAATCTCTCTGACGCACCTACTGGCCATGGTCTGTTCATCAGTCCTGAGAGACTTACTTTGTTGGCAATGGAGAAAAATTCCGAAAAATCAGCAGGGGCTGATGCAATCTCCAATTATATGCTTAAAAAGCTTCCCCATGTTTTTTTTTTGTTCTCCTCCTGATCATTCTTAATAATTACATTAACATTTGCTACTTCCCTCAGGAATGGAAATGCACAAAAATATTTGCAATACCCAAGAAGTCGGGCAATACTGACGTAGTCACTGTTTTCAAATATTGGTAAGTTGCTTGAAAGGGTAATACTTGATTTCTGCGGGGGCAAGAATTGTGCCGGAAAGACAGTTTGGCTTCAAGAAGGACCACTCTACGGTGAATACTATGGCCGTATTCCAAGCCGATATAACAAAAAGTTGGCACAACAATAAGCTTGTTGTAGCTTGCCTGATCGATATGGAGAGCCTTTGACTCTGTATGGGTTAATGGGCTTCTTTATGAAATGATAAATCTTGGCTTTCCGGCCCATATTGTAAAAATTATAGGCAGCTTCATGAGGGAACGAATTGCCTTTGCGGTGGCTGGTGAGCTTGGTCAGACCCATTTTGTATTGAGTCGGGCGTCCCACAGGGGTCTATATTAGACCGATTTCTTTTCAATATATTTGCCTCTGACGTCCCGGGTGTAAGAGACGAATATAAGCCCGCAATCCAGGTGAACCTTTTCGTTGACAACTTGTTAGTGTGGTCATCTGAGCACAATTTGCGCTTTGCTAGGATGAGGCTCCAAAGATATTTGGAATATCTTACTGTATATTACCGAAAATGGGGAATCAAGGTAAATGCAAAGAAAAGTGAATTAATTGTGTTCAAGGACCCCCACAAAAACGTTGGCCATCATACAAGAGTCATCTATGACTCCAGGATTAAGTTGAATGGGCAGATGGTCCACTGCTCTAGGCAAACGAAGTATCTGGGGGTCGTTTTCGACAGGAAAGCTACCTTCATTGCTCACGTTGATAATATTTTGTAAATGGTGACTTACGCGTTCTATCTTCTTATACCTCTTTACAGAAAACATTCAACAGCGAGCAAGCGAGTCAAGATTTTGACCTATAAAACCTTGAATCGTCCGATCATCACAAATGCGGTGATGATATGGAATGGAGCTCCGGAAACTAAATGGGACAAGATAGGATTATTGGAACGAAAATCCTTCGGGCTTACACAGGCCTTTACAGACGGGAGGACGGACGGTCTTACCCCAAGGAGGCGCTGTACCAGGAGGCACTAATGAAGCCAATCAAATCATATGCGCAAAAGCTGTTGGAATCAGGAATCAGGAGAGGCAAGGAGCACAAGGCGGGAGTAGTCAGGAGAGCGACGGGCAACCGCTCAATAGATGCAGCGAATGAGTAAAGTCTTAAGAAAAAATTGTACTTAATTTTAAGAAACTCAATTTTTAAAACAGCAGTTGTTAGAGCAAATGAATTTTGCACCAAATGAATGTTGCACCAAACTTCTTTTATAATCTATTAATGTTGTGGGCGCCAACATTTTAAATTTTTTTTTATCGAAAAATTAATATTGTTATCTAATTAAGGATTATTGAACTCCGGAAAAATCCCCAAGGCACAAACGCAAAGAATATTATTAGTTTAAGTTATTAATGAATTGTATATATGTAAAATTTTAGAAAAAAATCACCAAATACAGATCTTGGATCTTGAAACGTTTAAAAATACTAGAGCCAAAACGCTTAAGTTCAACTCAAAGCACTTAAGAACATTGAAATACAATAATACACTAAGGTTTTTAGCCAATAGTGAAATAATGCGCCAAGGTTGCGTAAACATAGTTTTGTTACATATACCAAAAGCATATACTCGATTAATAACAGAAGGATACAACTGATTTCATAGGATATAAATCTAGTATTAAGATTTATATCCTACCAAAATGTAATTTTTTATGCATGTTTTGTGAGCACTTATTTATTGCAATACTGACAGAACAGAAATAGAGAGGTCTACAAATAAACCGACAATTTTATGGACGTAAACCTTTTTGGAATGATGAAATTTTAATTTATTCATATCCTTTTTAGTTTATTCGCATAGCATTGCATAATTTCGAACACGTTAGCTTTTAAGTAGCATTGATTCCTTAGTAATCAAGTAAAGAAGATGGCGTTGTGTAGTTTAAAGCTCATTTACACACTTTGAATCGGCAGTTGCTGCCTTGAATTTTTTTTTTTTCTGGCCAAACAATTTTGTATTCAAATGAAGAGCCAAAAGTCCGTCTTTGCTTCTCTCGCAAGTATAAAAACTTAAAAAACACCAAAATCCCCATAACTAACGCAGCATAACACCAAATACGCTGTCAGCATCAGCGGCTTCATTAAAAATTTAAGAAAATCGTTTCAGTTTAAATCATGGATATCTTATGAACAACAGCCATCTTCTGCTTTCAGCATGTACGAGTAAATAATTATTTCTTCGCTGAGCTAGCAACAATGTGAGTAAAAGTTGAGCTATGAAAATAGTTGCCCTGGGAAAGGAAACCCTATCGCACGGGAATTAACGCACCAACACAGCCATCAGTCGAACTTCACCCGGAGCAGTTACCATGGCCATCATCCCCATTGCAAATTTAGGCGAAAGTGAAGTATAGTGAAAGAGCAAAACAAGGTATCCTCGCAGCAAGGACCAGACCAAAACACCAACAAGCAACGTAACAGCGGCGGCGGCACGGCCCTGAGATCGTTCATAGCTTTCTTCATAGGTTCTATATGCATAGAATTGCTATACGAGTATGTTGGCTCGCAAGTACGCACTTTAGAAATTGCTTGCACACGTGCACGCACACCAACAGACTAAGCACCAAAGTTGAACGCCATGGCATCCATGTCCTTTTAGCTTTCCCCTTTTCTTTATAATCGTTCAACGTGAAATAAGTTCTGTAGCATAGAGCCAAGGCAACGAATGAAATGATGTTTGCGCACGTAGTATTAGTTCCTGTTCTAGATTAAATTATGCTTTTCGAAATGTTGCCTGAAACACGCAAAATTGTTCGCTATCAGAATGAATTGCACGGACATAGTTAACAGGTGAAGGGACGTCAGGTAGCGAAGGGTGAAGGTGGGCTAAATAGAGGTGAAGTACTTCATTCCGATGCTTACTTGGTAGAATTTGTTAAATATAAGGGCACTATCCAGTAGCTCCACAATTTTGGTTTGCACAGGAGGCAACGTAATTTGAAAAAGGTCTGATTCCTCGCAATCCAACTCATAGGCCTAATTTAAATGAAATTTATGATTTGCTTGAAAATTTTCCGGAAACACGTATTTGGGTACTTACATTCACTGAACCTTTAAGTACTCCGATTTGCGAATATACTGATCGTTTATAAGCTTGAACTTATATGTATGTTTTTCCAGCTATTTTACTATATATCCATATTGCAATGGCAAATCTAATGGTTTTTGAAAGAGCTGCTTGGTTAAAAAAATCGAGCATTTATTGGAATATACTTTTAATGACTACGATCTTAGCAAGACGGTTCCATTAATCATCTTTTGCGGAGTATATTTAATTGGACTTAAAAATTTGGTAAAATAAAATGTTTACTAAGCGAAAGTGAATGTACCTCTGCAGATGAGCGTATACCCATATTGCTATGTATTCCTAATGTCTCGTGAAAGCAACCCCTTTCGTCATCTGCAAGAAAGCGTCTGCAGTTGCCTTATCTTTTACACTCCATTATCCATATCTATGAATATCATCACATGGATAACCAAAATTTTGCATATTTCACTATAGGGGAACTTAACTTAATATTACTAAACTTGTACATATTAATTGCAGTAAATGCAGTAGTTGCTTATCGAAAACGTTTTTTTTTGAGTAATGCTAATTTATGCTCAAAGATATCTGTTTTTTAGGGTTTTATACTAAAATACAAAAACTCTATTGAAATCGGTACTTGTGGCCGCCTGTATGTCACAGCAGTTTTTCTCCGAAACTATAGAAACTACAGCCATTAAACTTTGTGAAGAAAGAAAGAAAGTTTTGGGGTGAAAAAATTTGCAAAGAGCTTTAGAGGGGTCCCCCCTTATAGAGGAGTGAACTTTGAAAAAAATTTTCAACAAAGGTAGTCAAATGGGATGTCACATGAAAGGTCTCGATGAAATCTTTTCAAAACAAGAAAATTAAAGTCCTATAATGAAAGTATTATAGCAGAGTATCGGGGAGGCTTTTGAAGTGGACGATCAACAATAGGCCAAATATTCTCAGTTGGGCAAGTGCTCGAAGAGTATTGGGAATACTACATTCATACGCACCAACTCTTTGTAGACTTCCAGTAAGCATATGACAGTGCTGACAGAAATGCCCTGTGCCAAATAATGCTTGATATTGGCGTCCCAACAAAATTAGTCCACATCGTCAAAGTCAGGATGCTAAACACAGAGTCCCACGTTAAAGAAAACAGAGAACTAACGAAGAATCAGTGAAGTGAAACAAGTAGGGCTACAAATAAATAAAAACAAAACAAAGCTCATGACACAATCGAGGAAAAACGTGTCAATAATATAGGCGAGTTTGTATATTAAGGCGCCAAAATAACGAGAACCAGTAACGAAAGATCCAAAATACGCGGAATAATACAGCTCGCAAATAAATGTAAAATAACTACATATACAGGAAAGCTCTAAGTATATAAATCTGTGCTACGACCTAGGTGTAAAATATGGACACTAATTCAAGCATCCACAAACATACTGAACAACTTTGAAAGACGAGTCCTGAGGTGGATAATCAGACCGAAGCTGGACCGGGACCAATGGCGAATTCAATACATCCATGAGCTGTATGAAATTTTAGACGAGCCGTAGGTCTCAAAGATTGGAAGACTATGAAACCTGCAATTGCTAGCCGCAGGAATTGTATGAACGAGGAATGGATACCCAAAAAGGTAATCGTTGGGAGAACAGGGGAAGTGGGGAGTGTGTTAAAAAAATAAAAATCTGTGTAATCGCTGCACACATAGGTGTATCATTTTCCCCAGATGTGTTGAATTGCCAAAAGTAAGCATGTTTGGTGAATGATCATGATATATCTTACATTTTGAAAACAAAAGACACTTTTCAAACTCTGGTAAAATAGCACATAAGGAATTTAATTTTCTAGATACCGTGCTAAATTCATTCACGCAACACTATTTTCCACACCTTAGAGTATAAAATGCATCAGGTATAGTTATTTAAAACGTGTTATATTGTAAACTGATTAAAAATAGAGAGCAAAACATTCATATATAGTAATTCTACGAGAACAACAAACTTTAGTTTTAAATTTAAAGCTTTTTCCTGTATAATCAATTATTGATTGAATAATTAGTTGCATATACCAGCGATAAAATAAAATTTGTTGAAAGCTATGACTTTTGTAAGAAATTAAAAATCAAAGAACTAAATTTATTTATTTATTCAGTCTTTTTTCTTCATAAGCCTTCGGGCAAGGCCCGACGGCTTGCGTTGGCAGCACCAGCTGGAAAGGTAAATTTCTCGTATGTAGCGTAAGGTTTCGAAAAAGAATTTGGCTTGCCTACTACTAGACTTCTTACTGCAATTATGGTGGCACCACATGGGTATTTATTAACATAAAACGAATCTGCCGACGTTCGTTTTTCGAGACCCTTTATAGTGGCGCAAATATTTTGCTAATCAAATTGGGTTGCACACATATGGATCACATATTGAAAATCGGCGGATAATAAATTGTTATAAACATACAAATATCGGTTTCGCACTTCACACTTATGCTGTTTACACATTTTACAGTGGTTACCACAAAAAGGTGATAACTTGTTGGCTTAAATAGCTCAAATAGTCAATTTCAAAATATCTCCATAAAAGTTTAATCAGCACTTGCGTTGCCATTAATCAGGGGCCTTCATTTTGAATTTTTATTGAAAACAGCTGCTAACAATATTAAGCTGTAAATTTTCGAATTTTTTGTTTGTCATCCGATTTGTATAATTAAATTAAGTTAAATTAACTTGCCTTAATAACTTATAATTTCAAGTTTTATCGAAATCTTTTGAGAAACTTGGCTGCTAGAGGGCTACAGAAATAAAAAAAAATTTCACCTTAAAATATTTTTTTGCAATGCAAATTTTAAGAGGTACCAATTTATACCTACGTAGAAAATTTCCTCATTCTAGCTCATGTGGTTTGCGAGAAAACTTGTTGTGACGCACGAACAAACGGACGGACAGACAAGTCGCGATTTTATAATTTTTAAGGGTATTGTTAAAAATATTTTACAATATCTTAAAACTGGTCTACTTTATAAATACTTCCAAGTTAAGTCCTTTAAAACGTTTCCACGAAACAAATTCATAATTTCAGTTGCTACTAAAATAGCGAATTGCGCTTGCCTTCTGACCTTTTGGGGCCGCCATTTTGAATGCATGCATTTGATTTTGGATTATTTTAAATCTTTGTATGCTAGGACTTCATCAATCGAGTGCCAAATCTCGTTCAAATCGGAGTTTGACTCTAAACGGGGCAAAAGTATTCAATTTTTAGTGAAAATTCGATTTTAATAATTTTTTGCACAATACAAGAACTTAATACAGTGATCCATAATCTCAAGTTTCATCAAAATCCGTTGGAAAATAAGACCCCGAGAGGGCCACAAAACCCAAAAAAAAACCATAATTAAACCACCGTCATTTTGAAATTTGCACATATCTGATCACCAAAATGTCAAAGTCTCTAGACCTGATTGATTTCGGTCGTAAAACCAAGTTTAATATACGTCGGAACTAAATTGCGACTTTTAAAAGCCTGTGAAGTTTTGGGCTTCAACTGGCCACCATTTTGTTTTTTGCCACCTGACCTCCAGTTTTTTTACATAATTCTTTAGATACTTATAGTTTCTATCTAACTGCTGAAATTCATGAACATCTGTTGAAAGCTTTGACCGCAATTACAACAAATTTTGTACGTTTTTCAGCCTTTTTAGGGTTTTGTAAAATAATTTTACAAAACCCTTCTAAAATCGCGTCCTGTCTGTCCGTCTGTCCGTCTGTCTGTCCGTCCGTCCGTCCGTCCGTCCGTCCGTCCGTCCGTCCGTCCGTCCGTCCGTGTGTCACAGCAGTTTTTCTCGGAAACTACTTAAGCTAGAAGCATCAAATTTTGTATATAGGTGTAAAGTGGTGATCTCTTCAAAGTTCAACTACTAAAAAATTTTAAAAGGTATTTAAGGGGGTCTCCCCATGTAGGGGGGTGACCCCCCGAAAAAAAAATTTCATTGAAGGTAGCCGATATGGGTATCAAATGAAAGGTCTTGATGAGAACTTTTCAAAACAGGTCTTAGTTTGGCAAAGTTTGCTTCGAGGGGCGCACAGGGAGGGGAAATACACGAAAAATTTGTGTCCCCCCCCCCCCTCGCGATTGGACACCTGTGATCCGAAAAATCTGAAAAAAATCACGAATGTAGGCCTTGATGAGTACAACAACAACAAATACGTGAGAAGTCGCAATTCACTCAACTTTGTTAGTAATAGTATGATTTATCGATTTTATGTTTTGTTGAATAAAATCTTGACGGTACCCTTAAATTCAATAAAATTCAGTACACAGATGTCTATTTATAAGATTGATCAACCCTGCAAGTTTCATAAAGATTGCATCATATTTAGCGAAGTTATAGCGGTTTGAATTTTCCTGTATTACTATGGAACAATATGCGCTGCATGTATTACTATGGCAACATATGGCTATGGAACAACATGCGCTTTTTACCGACTCAGACACTACAGTTTTGCTAGGATTTGCATGAAAATTTCAGGAATGATAGGTGTCATGAATAACTTTGAGAATCAGTTCACCTAGTGGTATCAGTAATCGTAAAACAAAATAGTGGCTGTTTTAAATGCGAAGATTGAATAACTTTGAGTTATTTTTTCCCAACTTCAACGTTTAAGGCGCATGCTTTGAACACTTGATTCAATTTAATGAATGACTGAAGCTGAGTACCTACAATTAATACTCATAAGTGAAACAAGTCAAGGAGGCGGGAGGGAGCTTCTAACAAAAGGGATTTGTAACAACTCTAGGATTCGAAAAAATTGGCTATTAATCGGTGATAACAGTACAGGAGAGTGGCCCCTGAAAAAAAATTCATCAAACGTAGCCGATATGAGTATGAAATGATAGCTTTCATGGGAGCTTTTCAAAACAGTTCTTAAACTGTCAGTTTTTGCTTCAGTGGGGGCACAGGGGGGAAAAACATGAAAAAATGTGTTTCCTCCCTCGCGAATGGACATCTGAAATAATTATCAAGGGAGATATTTATGAGTAGAACAATAACAAAAACCTCAGAAGTCGAAATTCTTTCAACTTTGTTAATAATAGTATGGTCTTCGAATTTCATAGTTTCTCCAATAAAATCGAAATTGATATGCTTCTTGACTTTATTCAATCTGGTGACTGCATTTTGAAAATTGAATACAAAACCCTTCTGACATGAGCGTAGGTCTGTTTACCCAACTTGTTTGTTTTAACTGTACTGACTTTGAAGTTTTTATTGTGAGATAGAGAAGAACCTTCGTACCAAATTTCATCCAAATCGGAGCTATATTTTGTTCAGAATAGAAATCACGATTTTTCGTCTAAAATTGCCGCCTTTGTGTTTTCGCCTAGCCGATATAGCTGGTTTAATTTAACCGAGATATTCGCTCAATACACCTTTCCTGAAAATTTGGTGAAAATCGGAGTAAAATTGCAACCTCTAGCGCGGTTACAAATTTCGTTGTATTCCATATATATATATATATATATATATATATATATATATATATATATATATATATATATATATATATATATATATATATATATAGGATATAGATATACATAACTGGCCGATTGAAAAGTCCCCGGTGTGATACACAGATGGCGGTGCTAGTATTAAATCCATATAAGTTTTAGTTAGTATCAACCTTCAAACGATACGTGTCAAAATTTAACAGCAGTCTGACCATTAGTTTGTGAGATATTGCGTAGTGAGTGTAGCTACTTTTGCTATTTGAAAAAAGATGGAAAAAAAAGAATTTCGTGTGCTGATAAAATATTGGTTTTTGAAGGGAACAAATGCAGTTGAAGCAAAATCTTGGCTTGATGAAGAGTTTCCGGGGTCTGCACCACGAAAATCAACCATCATTGATTGGTATGCTAAGTTTAAACGTGGTGAAATGAGCACCGAAGACGGCGAACGCAGTGGACGCCCAAAAAAGGCTGTCACCGACGAAAACATCAAAAAAGTTCACAAAATAGTTTGAAATGACCGTAAACTGAAGTTGATCGAGAAATCAGACATTATGAAGATATCATCTGAACGTGTTCATCATATCATTCACGAATATTTGTACATGAGAAAGCGGGGTGCAAAATGGGTGCCACGCGAGCTTAGAATCAACAACGTGTTAATGATTCTGAGCGGTGTTTGAAGCTGTTTAAGCGCAATAAACCTGAATTTTTGCGTCGGTATGTGACAATGGATGAAACATGGCTCCATCATATCACTCCGGAGTCCAATCGACAGTTAGCTGGGTGGACTGCACACGATGAACCGAATCCAAAGCGGGGAAAAACACAACAGTCAGCTGGCAAGGTTATGGCATCAGTATTCTGGGATGTGCAAGGTAGAATATTCATTGATTACCTCCAAAAGGGCCAGACCATCAATAGCGATTATTATATAGCGTTATTGGATCGTTTAAAGGATGAAATCGTTAAAAAACGGCCCCATTTGACCGGGGACTTTTCAATTGGCCTGGTATACATATACTATATATATATATATATATATATATATATATATATATATATATATATATATATACATATGTATATATATATATATATATATAAATATATATACATATATATTCTCTCGAGAAATTTACCTAAAATTCACTAAATTTATGTTTCGAAAAAGACTGATTTTTATTCTTCATCATCTTTAAAGCTGAGATCTTTTTGTTAAATCAATTAAACTGAACCCGAAGCCTTACGCCAAGTTTAATCGAATGGCATCAACATCTTTTGGCAGCATGTTAGTACTCGGGTGGGAAATCCATTTATTTATCAAGGAATTTTCAATTCTCATCTGTAAATTTTCGTTATGATTTATCGCCAAAATTTTAGCGGACCATGAAATCTGCATCATTGTGAAGTTAATAAATCAAATTCTGTGTCATAAGCTGCCAATGTAAGAGCGTTTACTCCAACTTATGGCCGTAATAACTGTTTCACTAGAGAGGCTGTCTATATAATAGTTGAAAAATCTAAACCAACGTAATCAATTTTGAATATTTCTGTGCCGGTAAGACAACTTGTCGGTCGATGAACTAAAAATATCACATTCATAAGGTTTTGAGTTCAAAATTGGGCCACATCAGTTAATTTTGCACCATTTACGAGAAATAGGAATGTCTCAGTAAACTTTGTGGTGAGTTTTGTGTACAGGAATTGATATACACACTTATAAGATTCAATTAATTAAAGGATTGAAGCTTTTGCATAAATTTAAGCCCAAACCTTCTCCGAGTAGACTCTGTAAAATTTAGAAGAAAATATTGAATTCTATCAAAACTTCGCCTTTAGCCATCAAGCTCAGTTTTGGAATATTGGCTTCTTTGATGGGCTAAATACGAGTCGAGTCCGTCGAAACCGAAACCGCTTGTGCATCACTTTGTACTTTACTGGTGCGGCGTGAAGAAATTTCGCACAAAACGACTGAAACGTTCTTCCTTTCAGAATTTATTTGATAGAATTCAAATCTGAAGGCAAAAACAGATAAAAAACTTGTTTAGTGTTAATTGGTGTTTTTTCCGGATTTCTATCATATAGGCCCAAGGAGTTTTTCTTCGGGACATGAAATAAGCAGGAGGCAAAAGGAAAGGCAGAAAAAGGAAAATACTGCTTTGTCTAAAGTGCCACAGTTTAGTCGCTCTGCAGATGAAAGTTCATTGCAGAATACTAAAAATGAAGGGGTAGGTTAAAATGTTATGAAAGTTTTGTTGTCTTTTTTATTTATGGCAGAATAATTCAGGTATAAGTCAATATAATCACTCTTGCTTGTTTAGCTTTTTATGACATTAAATGTGTAGAAAGAATTTGTGACTAAAGTAATTTATAGAAGTACTATAGCAGACAATTTCAATTTTTTAATTGTTGAGTCAAAGGCTTAGTACTATTCAGACAATTTCAGAAAAGGAAGATATGAATAGTGAAGATCTTTCCGGAAGAGAAGCAACGTGTGAAGGAGTTCATAAAACCCTTTGGGTAGGTGCGTTCTTATAAAAATAAAGAACATGGGGAAAGGTTAAAAAAATCAATTTTCCTTATTGCGAAAACAAATCTATTATTGCATTTGATTTGATTTTTTTCTTCTTGCAGACAAGTTATAGTTACATAGAAAGTAATTATACATCCAAACATGTAATTGGTGTAGATATTCCGGAAAATGAACTTTTGAATGATTTTGGTATCGTAATTTGGCCTACTGAATCATGTAAATCATGTAAATTATTGGGTAAAGTTAGGAAGTAGTAGACTGCAAAGATGTGACAATGAAGACATGATTAAGAAGAAATCGATAAAGCTTATGTTAGATGATTGCACTCGAGCTTGCACAAAATCAATGTTCTATAGGCAGCTGAAAAATGAAACAAGTTGGGTAAACAGACCTACGCTCATGTCAGAAGGGTTTTGTATTCAATTTTCGAAATGCAGTCACCAGATTGAATAAAGTCAAGAAGCATATCAATGACGATTTTATTGGAGAAACTATGAAATTCGAAGACCATACTATTATTAACAAAGTTGAAAGAATTTCGACTTCTGAGGTTTTTGTTATTGTTCTACTCATAAATATCTCCCTTGATAATTATTTCAGATGTCCATTCGCGAGGGAGGAAACACATTTTTTCATGTTTTTCCCCCCTGTGCCCCCACTAAAGCAAAAACTGACAGTTTAAGAACTGTTTTGAAAAGCTCCCATGAAAGCTATCATTTCATACTCATATCGGCTACGTTTGATGAATTTTTTTTCAGGGGCCACTCTCCTGTACTGTTATCATCGATTAATAGCCAATTTTTTCGAATCCTAGAGTTGTTACAAATCCCTTTTGTTAGAAGCTCCCTCCCGCCTCCTTGACTTGTTTCACTTATGAGTATTAATTGTAGGTACTCAGCTTCAGTCATTCATTAAATTGAATCAAGTGTTCAAAGCATGCGCCTTAAACGTTGAAGTTGGGAAAAAATAACTCAAAGTTATTCAATCTTCGCATTTAAAACAGCCACTATTTTGTTTTACGATTACTGATACCACTAGGTGAACTGATTCTCAAAGTTATTCATGACACCTATCATTCCTGAAATTTTCATGCAAATCCTAGCAAAACTGTAGTGTCTGAGTCGGTAAAAAGCGCATGTTGTTCCATAGCCATATGTTGCCATAGTAATACATGCAGCGCATATTGTTCCATAGTAATACAGGAAAATTCAAACCGCTATAACTTCGCTAAATATGATGCAATCTTTATGAAACTTGCAGGGTTGATCAATCTTATAAATAGACATCTGTGTACTGAATTTTATTGAATTTAAGGGTACCGTCAAGATTTTATTCAAGAAAACATAAAATCGATAAATCATACTATTACTAACAAAGTTGAGTGAATTGCGACTTCTCACGTATTTGTTGTTGTTGTACTCATCAAGGCCTACATTCGTGATTTTTTTCAGATTTTTCGGATCACAGGTGTCCAATCGCGAGGGGGGGGGACACAAATTTTTCGTGTATTTCCCCTCCCTGTGCGCCCCTCGAAGCAAACTTTGCCAAACTAAGACCTGTTTTGAAAAGTTCTCATCAAGACCTTTCATTTGATACCCATATCGGCTACCTTCAATGAAATTTTTTTTTCGGGGGGTCACCCCCCTACATGGGGAGACCCCCTTAAATACCTTTTAAAATTTATTAGTAGTTGAACTTTGAAGAGATCACCACTTTACACCTATATACAAAATTTGATGCTTCTAGCTTAAGTAGTTTCCGAGAAAAACTGCTGTGACACACGGACGGACGGACGGACGGACGGACGGACGGACGGACGGACGGACAGACAGACGGACAGACGGACAGACAGGACGCGATTTTAGAAGGGTTTTGTAAAATTATTTTACAAAACCCTAAAAATGATCAAGCGTGAATGGCTTTGCTTTTCTCCACCTCAAGGCAAACTTTATTGCTTTTTGTGCATGCTGTATGGTAGAAAGAAGAATCAGTTTCCTGATGAAGGGTTTTCTGACTGGAGGAACTCCAGCATACGAATAAGTTCGCATGAGCTTTTGGCAAACCATATTGAGGCCTTACAATTGTTTGAAATTCTTGTGGCTGATTCCTACCAAATTGATGTAAAAATCTCTAAGCAGTTAGATAATCAAAAACAGTATTGGAAGAATCTGCTTGTCAGATTAATAGAAACAATACTTTATCTATGTCAAAGAAATGTACCATTTCGAGGAAGCAATGAGATAATTGGTTCCCCGCATAACGATATTTTTTCAAAAGACTATCTTACAAAGTATGCGAATCAAGGCAGAGGTAATGTAAGTTATTTATCTTCAACAAAATGTGATGTGAGCCATAAAGATCAGCTAGTGATAGTCTTTCAATACATTGAAAAAGATGGAGTCCGTAGAAAGATTTTTACTATTTGTTTCTAACGCTGGACACAAAGAAGTAAATATGTTTGACACTTTCATGAAATTTTTAACAGACAATGATCTCAACATAAAACAAGTTGGGTAAACAGACCTACGCTCATGTCAGAAGGGTTTTGTATTCAATTTTCAAAATGCAGTCACCAGATTGAATAAAGTCAAGAAGCATATCAATTTCGATTTTATTGGAGAAACTATGAAATTCGAAGACCATACTATTATTAACAAAGTTGAAAGAATTTCGACTTCTGAGGTTTTTGTTATTGTTCTACTCATAAATATCTCCCTTGATAATTATTTCAGATGTCCATTCGCGAGGGAGGAAACACATTTTTTCATGTTTTTCCCCCCTGTGCCCCCACTAAAGCAAAAACTGACAGTTTAAGAACTGTTTTGAAAAGCTCCCATGAAAGCTATCATTTCATACTCATATCGGCTACGTTTGATGAATTTTTTTTCAGGGGCCACTCTCCTGTACTGTTATCATCGATTAATAGCCAATTTTTTCGAATCCTAGAGTTGTTACAAATCCCTTTTGTTAGAAGCTCCCTCCCGCCTCCTTGACTTGTTTCACTTATGAGTATTAATTGTAGGTACTCAGCTTCAGTCATTCATTAAATTGAATCAAGTGTTCAAAGCATGCGCCTTAAACGTTGAAGTTGGGAAAAAATAACTCAAAGTTATTCAATCTTCGCATTTAAAACAGCCACTATTTTGTTTTACGATTACTGATACCACTAGGTGAACTGATTCTCAAAGTTATTCATGACACCTATCATTCCTGAAATTTTCATGCAAATCCTAGCAAAACTGTAGTGTCTGAGTCGGTAAAAAGCGCATGTTGTTCCATAGCCATATGTTGCCATAGTAATACATGCAGCGCATATTGTTCCATAGTAATACAGGAAAATTCAAACCGCTATAACTTCGCTAAATATGATGCAATCTTTATGAAACTTGCAGGGTTGATCAATCTTATAAATAGACATCTGTGTACTGAATTTTATTGAATTTAAGGGTACCGTCAAGATTTTATTCAAGAAAACATAAAATCGATAAATCATACTATTACTAACAAAGTTGAGTGAATTGCGACTTCTCACGTATTTGTTGTTGTTGTACTCATCAAGGCCTACATTCGTGATTTTTTTCAGATTTTTCGGATCACAGGTGTCCAATCGCGAGGGGGGGGGGACACAAATTTTTCGTGTATTTCCCCTCCCTGTGCGCCCCTCGAAGCAAACTTTGCCAAACTAAGACCTGTTTTGAAAAGTTCTCATCAAGACCTTTCATTTGATACCCATATCGGCTACCTTCAATGAAATTTTTTTTTCGGGGGGTCACCCCCCTACATGGGGAGACCCCCTTAAATACCTTTTAAAATTTTTTAGTAGTTGAACTTTGAAGAGATCACCACTTTACACCTATATACAAAATTTGATGCTTCTAGCTTAAGTAGTTTCCGAGAAAAACTGCTGTGACACACGGACGGACGGACGGACGGACGGACGGACGGACGGACGGACGGACAGACAGACGGACAGACAGGACGCGATTTTAGAAGGGTTTTGTAAAATTATTTTACAAAACCCTAAAAACTGCCGATCGCTGTCATTCAATAACGCCCCCGCAATGAGTAAAAAATTTGTAGGACTGCAAGCCTTAATCATGGCCAAAAATAAACTTGCATCTTGAGCTCCGCGTTTCGGGCATTCTTTAAACTTAATTGGTACTGATGCTATGAAGTCTAAAAATACCACATTCATAAGGTTTTGAGTTCAAATTGGGCCACATCAGTCAATTTTGCACCATTTACAAGAAATAGGAATATCTCAGTAAACTTTGTGGTGAGTTTTGTGTACAGGAATTGATCTACACACTTATAAGATTCAATTAAAGGATTGAAGTTTTTGCATAAATTTAAGCCCAAAACTTCTCCGAGTAGACTCTGTAAAATTTAGAAGAAAATGTTGAATTCTATCAAAACTTCGCCTTTAGCCATCAAGCTCAGTTTTCGAACAAATCTATATATACTTATTATGCCTCCATTGTACTCACAAAGTGAAATGATCTCTGTCGCAGTCAATAAAGGTCGCTATCACTATAGATGGATGGGCTTGACCAGGGCTGGATCAACAGGGTAAGGGGAGTAAGCGGTCGCTTAGGGGCCTCCACAAATTAAGGGCCCCCACCAATTAAGGGCCTCCACCAAATTATAATATAAAAACAAGTTGGGTAAACAGACCTACGCTCATGTCAGAAGGGTTTTGTATTCAATTTTCAAAATGCAGTCACCAGATTGAATAAAGTCAAGAAGCATATCAATGACGATTTTATTGGAGAAACTATGAAATTCGAAGACCATACTATTATTAACAAAGTTGAAAGAATTTCGACTTCTGAGGTTTTTGTTATTGTTCTACTCATAAATATCTCCCTTGATAATTATTTCAGATGTCCATTCGCGAGGGAGGAAACACATTTTTTCATGTTTTTCCCCCCTGTGCCCCCACTGAAGCAAAAACTGACAGTTTAAGAACTGTTTTGAAAAGCTCCCATGAAAGCTATCATTTCATACTCATATCGGCTACGTTTGATGAATTTTTTTTCAGGGGCCACTCTCCTGTACTGTTATCATCGATTAATAGCCAATTTTTTCGAATCCTAGAGTTGTTACAAATCCCTTTTGTTAGAAGCTCCCTCCCGCCTCCTTGACTTGTTTCACTTATGAGTATTAATTGTAGGTACTCAGCTTCAGTCATTCATTAAATTGAATCAAGTGTTCAAAGCATGCGCCTTAAACGTTGAAGTTGGGAAAAAATAACTCAAAGTTATTCAATCTTCGCATTTAAAACAGCCACTATTTTGTTTTACGATTACTGATACCACTAGGTGAACTGATTCTCAAAGTTATTCATGACACCTATCATTCCTGAAATTTTCATGCAAATCCTAGCAAAACTGTAGTGTCTGAGTCGGTAAAAAGCGCATGTTGTTCCATAGCCATATGTTGCCATAGTAATACATGCAGCGCATATTGTTCCATAGTAATACAGGAAAATTCAAACCGCTATAACTTCGCTAAATATGATGCAATCTTTATGAAACTTGCAGGGTTGATCAATCTTATAAATAGACATCTGTGTACTGAATTTTATTGAATTTAAGGGTACCGTCAAGATTTTATTCAACAAAACATAAAATCGATAAATCATACTATTACTAACAAAGTTGAGTGAATTGCGACTTCTCACGTATTTGTTGTTGTTGTACTCATCAAGGCCTACATTCGTGATTTTTTTCAGATTTTTCGGATCACAGGTGTCCAATCGCGAGGGGGGGGGACACAATTTTTTCGTGTATTTCCCCTCCCTGTGCGCCCCTCGAAGCAAACTTTGCCAAACTAAGACCTGTTTTGAAAAGTTCTCATCAAGACCTTTCATTTGATACCCATATCGGCTACCTTCAATGAAATTTTTTTTTCGGGGGGTCACCCCCCTACATGGGGAGACCCCCTTAAATACCTTTTAAAATTTTTTAGTAGTTGAACTTTGAAGAGATCACCACTTTACACCTATATACAAAATTTGATGCTTCTAGCTTAAGTAGTTTCCGAGAAAAACTGCTGTGACACACGGACGGACGGACGGACGGACGGACGGACGGACGGACGGACGGACAGACAGACGGACAGACGGACAGACAGGACGCGATTTTAGAAGGGTTTTGTAAAATTATTTTACAAAACCCTAAAAATCTGTTATTCATTACTTAATACATAATGGCCAAACGTTAAAATAGATTATTCCAATAAATATGTTTTCATAATTATTATTATATTTATTACATTGCACAAAAAAACGAATATCTATTCAAGTTTTAAAGCATTCGTAAAAGAAAATACGTTTTCTTTATCTAATATGTACTATAAAATTAATACTATATTTATAGAAAAAATATTTGACCTCATATTCGGCATATGTGTATTGCTATCAACTGTAGAGTCTGATTTTCCTTGTGCTGGTTGTATTATTAAATTCCTCTGCTTTCGACATCCTTTCAACAAACTCATCGATAATTAATGTCATATCTAACTCCCTAGCAGTATCGAATTCAGTACTTAAAATACTTTTATCATTTAAAGTCATATCTGTCATTTTCGAGCACAATATGCTTTTCATCAATATTAATTTAGGGAAGGATCTTTCTGCAGTACAATTCGTGGTTATGATACACACACATATATTCTTAATAATATTTCTACATTTATGAAAGTACTTGCAGCGTATAATATGAAACCAAAATTTTCAGCATATGCCTTTCTGAACTAATTCCTTTTGGTATTTCTTGTTAAAAAATTTTGTGATATTCCTTGAACTGTAAAAATTCATTTCCTAAGCCTTCTTCAAGGTCATCCGAATAGTATTCACCTAAAGTTTTAGCTTTTTCTAACATTTCATACGACGAAATATCCAAAAGATCCTTAAGAAATCCAAATCTCTGATAAATGTCTGTATAAGCTCAAACTCTTTTATTTAATGAAACGAGGAATTGTTCAATAACAGGTAGAAAATATTTAGTTCGAAAGGCTTCTTTTGCTGGTAATGTGACTTCTGGAGTTCTAGAATAGTTCAATGGCTCTTTTGACATCATTAGTATATAAATTATTGCCACACAAATCGATGGCTTTCTCCTTGTAATAGTTATAAGATTCACGATTACATTTAATGAAAGATTCTAAAGAATTTAAAAGTGCGCCTGAGGTATTTATGTCAATCATTGAATCCTGCAAACTTTTACTTGTCATACTAACTCTTTCCAAAAATCTCATTCCACATTACCAAATAAATATTTAACTCTAATGTGCACATTTGTTTGTAAGGCCCATTATCTGTGTCATTTTTAACTGATAATGTTAGTTAAGTACTTTAAGATTGCAAAAAGCCTTTCAAAATAGCTTTTGAAGCGTCTGCTCGTGAGCTCCAATGAGTATCAGCTATTCGCTTTGGGACTTGCAGAATACTTTTGGCGAAGAGGCATCTTTTAAATTTCTTTCAAGCATTTCCAGGCGATCTGGGGAATGCGTGAAAAAGACATAAATTTCTTCCAAACATCTAAAAAATATTTGTGCTTCTTCACAATCTAAGTACTACTGAGGCTTCGGCAAACGCTTTAAATGGTCTTAGGTAAAATTCCTTAGAATGTAATATTGAATATTGACCCCCCGAAAAAAAAATTTCATTCAAGGTAGCCGATATGGGTATCAAATGAAAGGTCTTGATGAGAACTTTTCAAAACAGGTCTTAGTTTGGCAAAGTTTGCTTCGAGGGGCGCACAGGGAGGGGAAATACACGAAAAAATTGTGTCCCCCCCCCTCGCGATTGGACACCTGTGATCCGAAAAATCTGAAAAAAATCACGAATGTAGGCCTTGATGAGTACAACAACAACAAATACGTGAGAAGTCGCAAT
Organism: Odontomyia ornata; assembly: GCA_963969285.1. Taxonomy (NCBI): domain Eukaryota; kingdom Metazoa; phylum Arthropoda; class Insecta; order Diptera; family Stratiomyidae; genus Odontomyia; species Odontomyia ornata. The sequence goes on along the minus strand of OZ017740.1, from coordinate 31,082,463 downwards.
TCACTCAACTTTGTTAGTAATAGTATGATTTATCGATTTTATGTTTTGTTGAATAAAATCTTGACGGTACCCTTAAATTCAATAAAATTCAGTACACAGATGTCTATTTATAAGATTGATCAACCCTGCAAGTTTCATAAAGATTGCATCATATTTAGCGAAGTTATAGCGGTTTGAATTTTCCTGTATTACTATGGAACAATATGCGCTGCATGTATTACTATGGCAACATATGGCTATGGAACAACATGCGCTTTTTACCGACTCAGACACTACAGTTTTGCTAGGATTTGCATGAAAATTTCAGGAATGATAGGTGTCATGAATAACTTTGAGAATCAGTTCACCTAGTGGTATCAGTAATCGTAAAACAAAATAGTGGCTGTTTTAAATGCGAAGATTGAATAACTTTGAGTTATTTTTTCCCAACTTCAACGTTTAAGGCGCATGCTTTGAACACTTGATTCAATTTAATGAATGACTGAAGCTGAGTACCTACAATTAATACTCATAAGTGAAACAAGTCAAGGAGGCGGGAGGGAGCTTCTAACAAAAGGGATTTGTAACAACTCTAGGATTCGAAAAAATTGGCTATTAATCGATGATAACAGTACAGGAGAGTGGCCCCTGAAAAAAAATTCATCAAACGTAGCCGATATGAGTATGAATTGATAGCTTTCATGGGAGCTTTTCAAAACAGTTCTTAAACTGTCAGTTTTTGCTTCAGTGGGGGCACAGGGGGGAAAAACATGAAAAAATGTGTTTCCTCCCTCGCGAATGGACATCTGAAATAATTATCAAGGGAGATATTTATGAGTAGAACAATAACAAAAACCTCAGAAGTCGAAATTCTTTCAACTTTGTTAATAATAGTATGGTCTTCGAATTTCATAGTTTCTCCAATAAAATCGTCATTGATATGCTTCTTGACTTTATTCAATCTGGTGACTGCATTTTGAAAATTGAATACAAAACCCTTCTGACATGAGCGTAGGTCTGTTTACCCAACTTGTTTCTCCTGATTTCATAAAACGTATACTCTATAATCTACCCATCTTTTGTAATTTTTGCTACTGAGCTCTGAGTTTTTCACAATCATTTGTATTGTCTCTGCCCTACATTTCCTAAAGTAATAGTATGCTATAGCCACAATCACCTAGAGAGCATTATTTTATTCTAAAAATTTCATGGGTTTACCTACTTGGAGTTCAATATGAATATTTTAATTTTTTTTTTTTGAGAAATTCATTAAATTCGCCCATTAGTGACATAAAATTTCGATGGGCATTCTTTATGGGATTTGACTGCTGTACTGGGGAAAAAAATTTCTTTGTTTAGGAAAGGCCTCCACCAAAATTTTGCTTAGGGGCCCCCACCTAAGTTAATTTCTTTGGCATTTGTTAATGACTGTGACAAAATGTTGATGTCGTCCGCATAGGCTACTACTTGGCTCGACTCGTAATGTACCTCGTACATCGACAGGTACCTTTCTAATGACGTATTCAAGAGCCAAATTGAATAGCAATGGGACCAGCCCATCTCCCTGCTTTAGTCCGATATTTGTGTCAAAGGCATCGGTGAGTTATTGATGTGGAGTTGGGATGTTGTCGACGTCATTGTCATTTCGACAAGACGGACTTATTTGGCTGGGATACCAAAGCAAAGTATTATTTAGTACAGTACGTTACAATCAATACTGTCGTATGCTTGCTTAAACCCCCCTACATTTCTCAAGTACCTGACAGTGCACAATTGGTCAATTGTCGGTCTACCTACTCTAGAACCACCTTGATATTCTTCAATAATACTGTTGGCGTGTGGTTTCTAAGGCTTTTGAAAATATTTTGTACAAGCCTCTATAATTTTCGCAGTGTAGCTTGTCACCTTTTTTGTGGATAGGGAATATAATTTATTGGCTCCACTCGTTTAGCATATGTTCTTGTTGCCAAATGTGCAGGATGACTTGGTGAACAGCTTTCTGAAAACTGCTGTGAACAGCTTTCTAAACACTGCTGCCACTGGAATCTCATTGATGCCCGGCATTTCATTATCCTTTTGGGCTTTGATGGTGGAACAAACTGGAAAAATCTATAAGCTCCGATATTTTGGTGCTGTATAGAGGAGGTCCTTGAAATATGATGCCCATCTTTCCTCGATCCTGGCTTCATCATTGGTGATATTGCCAATGTCACGACAGTAGAGCATGGTCTTGAGCTGATAACCTCGTTTCAGGCTTTTCACTACTTTTTATGCTTGTCTTCAGTTGTTGTTCGCCAGACTTACATCAATACTCCTAATTTGGTTGTAATGCTTTTGTCTTTTTTGAGTTCTAATTAACTTATTTGCTACTCTTCTGAGATTTTTATGTAGTTCCCTCTTCGTTTTGGTTTTCCTACCTAAATATTGCTTATACGCTTGATTTTTTTTATCGAACGCATTCTATCACTTATCATCGAACCAATCATTTCTCTCGTGTCGAGCTTGATGTCCGATTGCCTATTCTGCCATGGTCTTATTAGCCGCTATCACTTTAATCCAGAGCTCATTGCTTGTTTTCAGCGATGTATCTGATAAAATGGGAGCCAGCTGGTTGTCAGGAGTCTCCGTAACATTGTCTGCCACAGACGACATTTGGAGGCTTTTAATGTCTAATCCGCTTAGCGGGTTGATCTTCACCGAATACACCTTTGACATACGACATCGATATGTTAATTTGATCAAGTAATGATTCGAGTTACAATTGGCTCTTCAGTATGCAGCAACGTCAAGTATACTCGAAGCCCAACATTATTGGATCAGAACATGGTTAATTAGTTTTGTGTGTTGCCATCCGGTGATACCCAGGTCATTTTATGAATGCGTTAATGTAGGAAGCAAGTCGAACGTATGACTATATTACTGCCACATGCAAAGTCAATCAGGTGCTGGCTTTATCCGCCAGCCATTCCCCGATGAAATAGCTCACTGCCAACCTTAGTGTTGAAATCACCCCGCATTAATTTTGTGTCATTTGTGGGCAATGAGTTAACTAGTCTTTCCAGGTGTAGAATGTTTCCATAATTTCTTCATCCTTTTCTTCGATCCGGGCCTATAAGTTTCTCAGCCAAATATTGAAAAATGCTATTTGAACTCCCTATCCACAATTAAGGCCACTCTGGATTTTGACTTTCCAGCAGGCTTTTGACTTTTGAATATTGTGTGTTATCTCATATGTTGAATATAACTTCCAGTTGAGTTCGTGTCCTGGACTGCAAGTATTTTTAATTTATATTGGCTTGTCTGTTGCAAAAGGCTCTTAACAGCACCAGGAGTGTTGAGTGATTTGACATTCCAGGATTCAATGCCATAGGCCTTTAACAACCTTAACTTTATGAGAATCTTTTTCGGTTGGTATATATAACTGAGTTGCTTTAATGTTCTTTTTTATATATTTAATCAGGGCATCACACTTCAGACAAACAAGGATGATGCCAAACAACTTCGAGGAGGTGAGAGTGTCATTCCACTTTATTCTTCTTATGCAAACTCAATATGTTTTTGCAACTACAAATTATATTTAGACTAAATTTCTCCTGTTATCTTTTTGTATGTACTAAACTTTTTATTGATCGCTCGACAGTTCTCACATCAACTCAATGTAAATCTATACGTTTATATGCTCTACACTGCCCTTCAATTGTAACGAACGGGGACATAATCATGTTTCAGATAGCCCCGATAGCGGCGTATCATTTTATGAAAAATTTTGATCCTAGCAATTTTTGATTGAGTCGCACTAATATTTTTTTATTTGAAAGAAGAAGGAGAATAAATTCAAATGACGCTTCTAAGCGTGATCAGTATCATCCGTGTGTGTCTATAGTGTGACGCCTTGAAGAGAATTGTAGTACACCCTTCGAAAACACCTTCAGCTGACTTTTATCTTCTTTGACAATTTTTAAAATAAAAAATAGCTACAAACAAAAATTTTCTTGAAGCAATTCACCGCTTACGGATCCATCCGGTCTTTTAAAGCACTGTAATAAAAGTTCTCTAAGTTGTCCTTGAAAATGCATTGTTTTTCGGTTATTTCACAATGAAGCTTTCTATTTCAGAGTTTGACGGAGAAGAATCAACCTTTAACAAGCAATTACTCCATTTGCGTTAAGTCTACAGACATCATAGACCATGTATTATTTTTGTTTTCGTAGGTTTTATTTTTATTTTGCATAGTCTTTTTGATAAATTACTTGCTTTGTGAGTTATTCACGAAAAACTGTCTGAAAACGTGGGGTTTTTGATTCAAAAACTGTTACTTTCGCTCGCGAATAAGTCGAAAAGTATTGACTTTCAGACAAAATGCTTTGCAGAATGAAATTTGCTTGGAATTAGTCGATCTTTCTATTTCCGGACTTATTTTTAATGAAAAATTTCTCACCCTTGAGGAGGCTACTATCTACCCCCGGGCAAAAGCAAGCCCTGGCGCAGAGTTTACTTGAAGTAGAGGATAAGTAGAATCTAAATTCAAATTTTCGTGCCAATTGGGAGACCCCGTGAATTAAGTATATTTCCCGAGATTCCAAAAAATGAGCAAATTTATTTCCCACGACCCCGGATTCCCGAGATAGAAACCCCCAACGAAACGCTATTCAAAAGATCAACGAAGAAGCCCACGATCTATTGAGCAGGACTTGTAAGAATGACGCAGAAAGGATAGTAAAGATGTAATGTAAAGATGTGCTAAACGTATAGATGAAGGATTACACTTTAGAAAAAAGCACTTCCGACATTTGTTCATAACTGCATTTTCTGCATTCAAATGGTATCTTTTTCACGTTGGGCTGACTTCATTGAATCTTTAGAATAATATATTTTGGTGGGAGCAAATAGTTTTAAATAACTCCTTGTTTTCATTGGACTTACTGTCAAAAATTCAAGAGATATAATTGAGCTCCATATACATAATGTACAAACCACAAGATGAATTTTAGCCGAAGCAAATTTTAGGAAGGCAAATTGTAAACGATTTTAGTATGAAAATACAATAAGGATTTTAGTCAGAATTAACAACTGTACGCTCTTTTTGTGCTGACAGAGTTTCTGTGTATTATTTTGCCATCATTTTGTTATAAATACCACCACCGTTATCTGCATGTCACTCATAGCAAACGGGTGTCAGCCAAAAATTTCAAACTAAATTTTTTATTTGTGAGACTACATTATTCAAGATACTCTATATTGAATGCTGGATATGAAATTTTCTTTCTATGGAAAATGTTTAAGAATAACAAATTTGTGTTGTGATTCCTGGTTCCTCAAAGCAGAGCCGCATACGAGTAATTTTTTGCGAGAATAACGTTTTCAAAAATAAGAACTGAACTTTTATTTGACAGCATTTTCCCCAAAATATTCTATTCAAAGATAAAAATACCTTCCTTTTGACTTTATTTGGATTACGCGTGTTTTATAGAAATCGAATTTCGACCAGTTTATAACCTTAGAGAGAAAATCCATATATTGTATAATTTTTATTCATACACTTTCCACAAGCTTCTTGAATATTCCACCTAGGACTTCAGAAATTGCCGGAAGTTTTGATGTTTTTCTATATTGCCAAGATTTAGCAATGTTTTTTGAATAGTCTAGAATATTCATATTATTCGCTTAAAAACTTGAATCGCCCTTATCGGGCCTTTTACATTTAAGTTCAATCATCCCAGGACTCAACTCCTTAGTGAAACCCACCGTAGTTCTGCCGTCTAAGGATTTCTGCAAAAAACCGACAGGAACCTCTCCCTTAAGCAAGTTCTATAGTAGTTTCTAAACGTCGCTGTTGCAAATGTTCCGCCAAATTTCCCATGGATTTAACTGATAACCAAATGATGCCTCGCCTCGACTTTAATTAAAAATGGATGCTTAATTTTTAGTACAGATATTTTTACAATATTTTCATTCCATTTATTCAGGATACTCTTCTTAATTGCTGAGTGTACAAGCATTTAATTGCGCTAGTTTACGTTTCGGTTGAGTAATTTGTGCTAAAGCGGATTTTGTGCAGTTATCAATCACGGCATTTGAATAAATTAATCTGAGATCCCTGTTTCCTCAATTCCCCTGAAAGCCCCATATGTAAGTGAACTAAAATAATAAATATGGAGAACGACAAATCGTCCTAAAGCGCAATTGGGACCAACCCTTTCGCGCAAAGCTATTCTGCTCAATTCTAAGCACTTGCTGCGCAAATAACCGAACCATTGTCACATATGTATGTCCATGACTTCGCGCATAACATCACACATCCATTTCATTCCCTCCTAAACTTCAAAACTTGTCCTATACAATCTAAACAATAGACACCCGAACTTAAAATGCAAGGGGAACCACACGCGTAACCCGTTTATGCATAAGTAAAGCGCGATGAACGTGGTCCACACAACACACCATGCGCCGTCGAAAGGAATGGAAAGTACGATACAAAACAAAAACGCCAAAATGAGCCGGCCCGGCGAAATAGGCAAATATGTACAATACATCATCATCATATGTTTGCCGATGTTTACTTCATTTTTTCCCGTTCTCAAAGAGCGCGCATGCAAGCGCCAAGCAAGCATGCTCGTCCGAAGAGTGGGTATGTGTGGTTGGTTGACGCGTATGGTGGAATGGAAGAGTGAATCAGAACGAGAGCGAGAGTATTTCTCTCTTTTGAGTGTAGTTTGAAAGCTTGCAGCCGCTTAGCTTTTCTGCACTACTCACGAAGCGAGCTCGCAAGGCAAATCCATCTTGGCCCACTCCAACACATGCACACGACTGTACGTTTTTCGTGTGGAGTGCGGTGTGCGGATATACTGCGACTTGCGATAGTGCGACGGATGCCATATGCATGCGCAAGTACCACCCTGACCACCCTGCTGTTGAAGTTGAAGCACAAGAGCTTGAATGGGCTTCGGGAGCGTACAGGTGTAGTGGTGGCCGATTGCCGAAATTTGGCATTGAATTTATGGGAGTTTTGGAGTAATAGCCAGGGTTGTCGAACCATTGTTTAAATTAATACTCCTTTGTAATGGGTTATTTAGTTTTTACATAAAATATTTTGATAAAATATAGATAAACTAAAAACTGGAGATTTTTCTCGCGATTTCTAAAGATAATTTTACTGTTATAATACATTTCAATGAATCTGGCGCATCATTAATCAATGTTGATCGGTTTTTTAGAGTGTCGACGCTCTTAAGAGTATTTCCATAGCACATCAAGTTGGGCAGACAAAACTATGCTCCTGTAAGGAAGGTTTTGGACTCAATCTACGATATGCAGACAGCAATTATCAGCTAATTCAAGAAAAATTTCAAGGAGATGTTTACTAAATACTTGCTTTCAAGGCCAATCATGTAATATCAATTTAACTGGCCTTCATTTTGTCGTAATAACACTAAGATGATATATTTAATGGGATCTTAAAGATATTTATCTTAATAACCTTATTTGGAAATTCCGAGAAGACCCAATCAAAATTGTGTCTGGATCGATGCAAATACATAAAGTAAGAAACTCTACATTGTTGAGGTTTTTATCGGAGAAAATTCAAACGGCGCTGTTACTTCTGTAAATGTGACTTGATTTGAACGAAACATAAGAAATAAAAGCTTCTTACAATGTCTTTGAAAATGTGAAATTTCATTGAATTTAAGGGTACGTAGATGACTTATTAGAGACCAGGCGAAATTTCAAATTCTACTATTATAAATTGAGTGAATTTTGACATCTAAGGAGAAATCTGTGTGTATATGAACTTGATATTTCATCCTTTTTAGGTTTTTGTACTAAGCTACAAGACCCTATTGGTATCATGACATGTCAAAGCGGTTTTAATCTGAAACTGAAGAAGCTACAGCCATGAAACTTTGTGGAAAGGTCGGAAGTTATGACTTCTAGAAACTTTTCAAAACAAGTCTTAAAATTTTGTTACCAGTAGCGAGGGAGCAGCAGAAAGGGAAAGGCTCAGAATTTTTACATTATGGGAGAATATACACTTCCAATAAACTCAGATACTACGCGTTTGCTGAGATTTGCATGACATTTTCAGGAACTAGGCAACATCCGTAATCGTAACATGAAATGGGGGCCATTTTGAATGAGAATATTGCATAAAATTGTGTTATTTCTCCTGAACTTCAACATTAAGGTACATGTTATTAACACTTGATTGAATTTATTAATGAATAGCTGAGTACCTAAAAACAATAGGTGAAAAAATCGGCAGGTAGATACAATAACAAATAACATAAAGGTTGAAGTTTTTTGAACTTTTCTTATAATAGTAGGATTGGTAAATTTAATATTCTCACCAATAAACCATATTAGTACGATTGAACTGGATGAAATATATTTAGGGTAGTCTTAAAGGAGGTCCTTATATTCTATAAGTTTTAATAGAATGTAGAGATGTCATAGCTATCTGAATTTTCTGCGACTACAACAATCATACTCGGATTTTTTGCTACATGAGCTTCCCATCAAACCAGGCACTACACTTTTGATTGTACACCTTTTGTGCAAATATATAATATAACATAAAGACAATTAAGATTCGGCTTAGTCAATGATTTTAGCAATATTGCAACAAAGTGTTGACTAAGTAAAGCATTTGATTGGCTCTGCAGTCTTAACTTTTTCTTATTGTTAAACCATCACATTATGTGGAAAACCAGTCATTTAGAAAAATAGAAAGAAAAAAATATTGGCCGTTAATCTGTAAATTGTAAAAAATTTTTTAGAACACTTTTGGTATTGTATTTGCTAGGCCAAATTAACCCAATAGCCATATTCTGGCGTAAAAATAAATAAATACCTAGATATGACAGTTATTTAAAACAAATCATAGGGGTAGTTGGTTGCTAGAAATAATTTCAACCCGGAAGCAATTTTCATTAAAGTTTAATTGTTTCACAACACGTATAGATGCGGACAGTCAGTGTCTACGATATCATAGCGTGGGTTCCTACCATCAGCGCAAAGTCACAGTACGAAAAAAATTGTCGCATATTTGAGCTTTGGTTGGATAAGTGGTCGAAAATAGAACTGGAGGGATTTTATAAATGGGTTTTCTCACTCTGCTTGACCGGTACTTTCAATGGTCAGTAGCTGTCATTACCGGGAGGTAATGTGGCAGACACTAAGAAATTTGGGCAGCTGGATTAAATTGGTGCCCTCAGGTACTCTCCCAACCGGGTCAATGATCTTGATGACCGAGTCCCCATGCGAGTACTCATCATCCCTAACATGAGTCTCTATAACTCCAAAATTGGCAATAGATCGATGGCTGTATGAAAAAATAAAAACCATTTTTGAAGTTTTATGCCCGTTAGTGTAGGCAAGTTGAAAGATCGATGGCTAACAATTCAATTTGACATTACTTGATTTCATACGTCCTTAAAAATACTAAGCATTCAACTAATGTTTCATGATTTATAAAAAAATGAACCTTTATTTTGCAATGTCCTTGAATAATAGCAACAATCAACTTTATGTAATCGACTCAAAGATGCACCACCTCGGAAAAAAATAGTCTCAACTTTCAATTTTATAGTTTATATATAATTACTAAATTCATTCCCGTATTTATAATCAATCTACACTTGTAGACAGGTACTAGCCTAAATTTAAAATACAAAATTTTAATGCAACTAGACTGGCAATAAATCTTCATGTAATTAACTGAATTTTGAAAAAATAACTCATAGTTTCTTTGCTAATTTGCACACATTTCACACATTTCACTTTAAAGAAACTTTTTCGAAAATAAATTTCTTAGAATAATCAATCTCGTTTTCAAACAGCATTTGATTTTATTCAGGGGGAAGTGAGCACCTATCAGAATTTACTGATTCTTTTTTCTGACTTTGAATAGTACGTTACAATTCTTTTGCTTTATTTTTATTTTTCTGCTTCAATGAGCTTTATTAAAATTTCTTTGTATCCACCTAAGCAATTCAAAGGTTCTATATTTATCTCAAACAGATTTATGACACAAAATAGTGATATTTTCTTCTTTTTCTTACCATTTCAAAATTAGTTAACTAAAATACTTTTATCATTAGAGACAAAAAGACATAGTTTTGGTGGAGCGTAAGTCAATAGAAGAAACTCAAATGATCAAAGTGGACTTGACTAAGTACAAACTGATTGTGTTTAATTTATAAATGGCAAGTTTAAAATTATTTTTAAAGCTAAGCAAAATATACAAACCGAAAGTAAATCAGCATAAGTGAAAAGTTGCACAGGGCTTTTTTTTAGTGGTGTAGAAGTTTGAAATGAAATTTATTTTATTGGAAAGATAATTCTCTGCCATTTCCATTCGAATATGATTTCGGGCCGGTTAAGTTCAAATGAGAGGTCCAATTTTCGACTACTCTAATCAATAATTGGGGCCTTCCATTCCACCTTATTTACGATAAAATGACAAACTAAGCTAACCATAAAACGCTCGGCAACTGTCATATCATACGTACTCTTAAAAGTGCTGCCGTCAGAAAGCTCCATACCTCTATAAAAAACACCATTTAAATTCCATCATTCGAATATTGTGTCAAATGAAACTAACAAAATATACCGGAAATGTATACCACTGGCCCATAAAACTTATTCGTGATGAAATGGCAAACCAAACTCACCATAAAACGCATGAGAGCTGTCACAATATACGTAGTGTTAAAAGTTTTGCCAACTTTAAGTCCTATACCTCTAAAAACACCCTTTAGAAATTGAAAAAGCGTTTACAACATTCTTTGTTCCGTCTTTCCAAATTATATTGCATATTTTAGGTGAAGCTTTATCACGCAATAGCTGCACATTATAACTGTAGATATTTATGATTATTTCGTATACAATCACGTTATGCCTAAATCACCTCTTGAATAGAATTTACTAATTACTATTTACTTGAATGTCACTTCAGCTTCAGTACTGGCAATATAGATAACATGATTATATTTTCCTATCAAAAAATTATTCAATCGTTGCATTTGTATCAAATTACTCGTTGTTTTATCAACGACCGAGTTAGACCAGGTTTGAAATAAAACTGAAATAAATTCTCAACCTTGACTTTGCCCTTTTCCACTGAATATGAAAGTTTAAAAAGAATATACTTTGAAAATAAAACACGGGTAGCCTAAAGGTGGCGTCATTTCCCTACAACGGGTACCATTTATATCAACAAAATAAAAATACCGACTGGGTAGACGCAACAATAAATGAATGAATGGAATTAATGTGGCAAATGTTAAAAGTGTACGTCGTTATTAAAAACGAAAGATTAAAATGGTCTAGGGGTCAGAATGACGATATTATCCCTTGTCTGGCTTTTCTGATCTATAATATTATTAATGCTTATCTTGAACGATATTCCCGTTGTGTTTTTCTGCTTGTAATAGTAGTTCGGAGTTTTCTTTAGAACGTGCCAACAGATCAACATCCAGGGTTGTCCCTATCCGACCAGTTCCACGAGTTATTTGCTGTTGTTTTGATGATGGCCATTCACTTGAATTTTTGTGCGTTATATCACACGATGTTGGAACAATCTTATGAATGATGATCTTTATTTTACTCAACACATTAAACGTGCATTATCACATTGGAACTGGCACATTTGAGTCCAAGTTAAGTCGTGATTATCCAAAGCTTGACAACAGAGAGTATAATTTAACCAGACTCAAGCAAGCCAAAATTGCGTCTTTCGAAAACTGCAAGTGGTGCAACTCCATAGATGTACTTGAACACAAAATCTTCAAAGTTCAGAAATTTGAGCCACTAAGAGGCAAGTATAAAATGTTTAATGGCAATCCCTCCTTTCGATAACTTTGTGAAAGTTCCATCAATCCATCTGCCTCCCAAACAAAGGATGTTGGGGCAACCTTCCACAAGTGTTAATCTCAAATTGAGATTCACGGAGGCGACACCGATGGATGTAAACTTCTTTTGTTTCAACTCGAGGTTGGGTTAGGTTCAAAAGCTTATCTCGCCAGTTTCAATCAAGGTGCTACCATGACGATTCATACTACTTTCCTTGAATACGACCTTTCGGAAAGAATGTCGGTACACACAACAATAGATATTGGACTGGAGGCACTTATTCCCCAAATTTTACTCACAATGAATTTGGGTGATGAAATTGAATTTAGTTTTATTGCTTTCATTCTCTCGCCTCACTCATTCAAACTAACCCCAAAACAACGTGACTCATGGGCGATTTCAAGCGGACTCGTTTTCATACTTATAATTTAGTTTAGTAAATGCTTTGTTGATTTCATATGTTGAATTCTCCGCATCTGAATCGTATAAATTTTCTTCACGAGTTTTTAGTTGCACTTCACATTAACATTAATATTCCTCCATCCTTCCAGTCATGAAGATAACAGTGTTTATGAAAACGCTCCGTCGTGAGTATACACTTAATGCCCGCTTCCAAGTGCTGAGGAGTTTTACTTGTAAAAGTGTACACAGCAAAATTTAAAATCTTAGACGTTTTGTACCATTTGACTTTTTAAAAATAACACAAAAAGACTATTCACTCAAATATTTGTATTGCACTGGTCCACACCTCAAACCAGACTTCTTCTTTTCTTCTTTTTTCATCATTTTGGTGTACCGCTAACTCCCCCAGCTGCTCAGCCGGTTTCACTTACACTGCATCGTGAAATACACCGATGGCTGTACTAAATCAACGTTCTCATATTCGAAATTTTATTTGCAGATTTAATATTTTTAATAACAAAATTTAACTGAAGTAAAGAAATTTTAACTGAATTGAAGAAAATTTAGCTGAAGTTAAGAAAGTGAAGAAGATTTTAAGTAGTAATAAAAGTTAAATCTCATGAAGGATATAATTAAAGGGAAACATTTAAATTTAATATATAGGGAATATGGAAAGGGTAATAGGTGATGGGGAAGGTGGCACCGGGATATTAGTTTGAAGACCCTTTTGTATCCAAAATATTGAAAAAGTCCAATTCAAAAGCTTTGAATCTCTTGAAGTGTCCGTTATAAAAATCTCACTGCCAGGTGGGGATAACCTCTTCGTTATCTCTGCCTATGCAACTGGTGGACCTGTTCTCAAACTCAAAGAGGAGCTCAATTCCTTGTTCGAAATACTCGAATTGAACAGGCTCCATAATTATTATATTCTTGCTGGTGACCTGAACGCCAAGCATACATCATGGCTGAACGCCACCAATAATCCAAGAGATGGATTCATGAAACCGTGGATAACAGAGAACCGAATTGAATACAGGTGCAATCTATATGGGTCGTAGTTTCCAACATACCCTAGGACAAATTCATATTTGGCCCTCTGCATTGCTGACGCAAGACTTGAATTCAGCTTTAATAGCCCTCAACGAAAACTGCAGGTGCTTCCTTATGATAGCAACCATAACGCAATCGTAACGGAAATCAATCATCAAAGGGATGATTTCCAGTTGAACGTGAAACTCATCGGTTGAATTAAAAAAAAAACAGACTGGGGAAAGTTTCAAAAGAAGTTTAATCGGGTGTGCCAGGAGCAATGTTCCTCTTCTGATGGTGGCAACTCTTGCTCAATGGTTCCTAATGACAGGAATCTAACTAACGATGAAATAGATCTCTGTTTGTCGAAGTTAGAGAAGCTGACGCTGGAAACGATTGAGAAAGTAGTTCCCAAGATTAAACATCGAAATAATATGGAAAGATATGAAACACCAACCATTGCAAGGCTGAAAAGATTGAAAAGCTTTCTTTTCATACGCGTTAACAATATTTATCGACGATTTTTGGACAACAACCATCCCTCGTTGTCTTCGTTGAAATTACACCTGAAGAATGTCCGGAACTTAATCCGGTCATACTTCAGGAGTGAGGTCAGCAATCAATGGGCGGAAAAATTATGAGGTATTAGCCCACAGGACCCAGATGGCATTTTTGCGAAAGTGAATAGCATAATCCGCAAGAAGTTTCGAGTGAAGGTATCGAACCTTGAAGTCACTAGTGATGAGATAAATCTTCTCGATGGGGCTGGTATCGAAATTGATAGTACGACTCCGGATAGAAATGGAAACAGGATTATATGTGAGAGATTGCATAAACTTGCCCTGATTGGAACACATTTTGAATTGGTTCATCTACCAAACCCTGAGAGAGGGAATGAAATATTTGCAGAGGTCGTTGAAGCAAAAGTTTCCGGTTTCAAATCTAGCCTGAACGGCCAATCAATTCTTCATTTCAATGAAGCATTAACATCTGACCTCATACCGAGCTTGAACCTTATTGAGTATTTTGTCAGCTATGAAGACTTGTGTTTCACATTTCGCAGGATAAACAACAAGAAATCATGTTGTACTGACGGTATTCCAAATGTAGTTCTCCAACATTTGCCTGAGGTTGCTATTACGAATATTACATATTGTTCAACAATATGTTGAGCAATTCATATTTTCCAAATGAGTGGAAAAAGGCTAAGGTATTTCCGATCTTGAAGAAAGGAAAAGAATCTTCATGCCCGAAAAGCTATCGCCCAATCAGCTTGCTGGCTAACATCAGCAAGGTGTTTGAAGTGATACTCAACAGAGCATTAAACGCCACATTGAATATGAGTTGACACCGAATTGCCAATTTGGTTTTCGTGCCAGGCATTCGGCAACACATGCAATAACGAAAGTAACCTCAGACATCTGTTGGAAACTAAATGATAGACAATGCGTTGGAGCATGTCTCATTGATATGAAGAAAGCCTTCGATACGGTGTGGTTAGATGGACTAGCTTTTAAACTCCTTCAGGACAAGTTCCCCAGACACCTTGTCGCCATGATGTGTAATATGTTATACGGGAAATCGTTTTTTCAACTGATGGAAATCTGACAACAATGCGCGAGTTCAAGGTCTTGAATGGTCTACAGCAGGGAACAGTTACTGCGCCTCTGCTCTTCTCAATCTTCATTCGCAAGCTATTGAACGGCTTTGATTTTAACGTCTCATCAACGTGATCATTGGTAGCGTTTGCTGATGATCTTATCATCTATACGGCAGACCGAAAAGCTATAATAGTTCAGAAAAATCTCCAAAAAATGTTCATTGATGTACAGCTGTGCACTGACAATTGGCGAATGAAAATCAATGCGCAAAAGTGTGAAACAATCTTGTTTCGGATAACGCTGCACGGAGTCAGTCAAGACCTGAAACGTAATTGGAAAGATTTCCACAGTATGGTAGCGAGGGTAGTTTAGGACGAGTTCCCCATAAATCATGAGTTCGATACCTCGGTGTTCATCACGATCAGTATCTGTACTATACTGAACATGTGAAAATCATGCTCAGTAAGGCATTGAAAGTAGTCATAGCCCTACGAAAACTCTTTCATTCCAAATACATTGATCAAAAGGTCAAAATTATCTGTTACAAGACACTGGTTAGACCAGTTTTGATATATGGATGTCAGATCTGGTACAACCAGAGTGCAAGTACTATGGAAAAATTAAGAGTTTTCGAAAGAAAATGTCTTGGTGCATTAACTAGTTTGTACGGACGGATTGGAAGCATTATATATCGAATAGAAGAATTTATCAAACTGCTCAAGTGACAAGAGTCGATATCTTCATATTGAAACTTCTTCGGAATCATATCGCAAGATCTGTAACTGTGAGTGAAAACCCTTGGATTTCACAGCCGTTCCACCCTAAAGACGGGTATATTGCGACTTACCTTGCTACTGGCTTCGTTCCTCCAGAAGCATTCATGTATTTGGACATGAATCGATATGTTTTTGATTCTGATGGCGTCCCAGTCATATATCACATATATCGATGGGCCACCAATAAGAAGATAAAATATCCTCCGAGTTTGAGTTCACGAGACCAACAATTCCAATGGAGATACTCATTTGCTAGATTCGTTGAAGCTGATCGAATTGAGACGGCACAATCCAGGTATTGGTGGCTGAATGACAATGTCTAAATTATTTGGGTTTATTTCCAGGTTTTGTGTTTTTCGTTACTTAGTTTTTGAGTTTCAGCTCATTATTGCTACATTTAGTATTGTTGTTTATTTTGTATTAAAAATTAGGAATAGGTTAGGTGTATGTTATGTTTATTTTATTAGGTTCGAGATGAGTTTAATCACGTAGGTTAGGAATATTGTGATATAATTTTTTAGTAAGGTAAAGTTTTTGAAGGAAATTTATTAGAATTAGGTTATTACATATTAGGTGTAGGATCAAAGTTCACTGTAGTGTTTAGATTATTAATAATTTTAGGATAGTGTAGGTTGGCTTTTTCTCCTTTTTCCAATTGAAAGACATAATATGTAATAATCTTAATTATTTTGAATTAGCTATAGTTTTTTTAAAAATGTGTTTAATGATAACGTACAAATTTAGAGAGCCATTTGGGCCATTAAGTTTTTGTATGTTTATTGTTTGGAATTTGCTTTATATTCTTTGAAATATTTATACCGATAAGTATTGAATAAAGCGCTTTTGACTTTATAAGAAAGAAAACTATTTTACAAATTACGATTATGAATGGAAATAATTAAATATTTTTCTAAATCTGCCTTTCAAATTTCGAATAGGATAATATAGAGTTTTCGAGCAGTTTGCTTGTGTGACTACTCGATTACTACAATCAATTACTCAATTACTACAATGTGGGTACTAAATGGAATGCTTGATACTGGCAAAACAATCGTTGTCAATCCCAGCAGTCATTTTCTGAGCAAGATTTATGGGAGTTTAACATGTGTTGAAAAGCACACAAAGGCTTAAACTTCTGTTAACGGATGTTATCGCGCTGTTTTAAATTTAAACTTAAAAATTTCTATTCATTTAGGAAGGATTGTAGAACAGTATTGATTTAGAAGAAAATCATTGCTAACTTCGCATGAACCTTGTTCGACATTTTGTTAGAGATTAATTTTGCCTCTTGACATTGGGAAATAAGAAAGCTTTTAGAAAAAATGAAAGGCGACTTCAAATTACTCGAAAGAGATGAAATAAACTTTATGGAATCGGAATCAAATAAGTTTTCCCGATTTGAAATGCTGGGTAGCAACCATTTATTAACATATTTTAGCTCAAATGGGAAAATATGGATTTGACACCAATTTCATTAAATTAACTTCCCCCGCTAAATTAAATTTACTTCATCCGCTAAAATTGATTTATTTTTCACCTAGTTTTCCCGATTTTATATGTTATGTATTTTCAGTTCTGTAAAGTGGACGATGTTTATTTTTGAATTGAGTATTTGCAATTTGAACGCGAGCATTAAATGCAGCGATACGCGGACAATCAATTACACACAATTCTTAAGCACATCATCAGCCAAAGTTAATTCTCAAGAAACGGGAAATGCATCGATTCGCAGCATGTTTGTACTTCTTACAAGTCAAGTGCATTAGCGCCACCGCTAATAAGAACGGCAACTCATTCGAATAGTGCCAGATATCGTTGCGCTGCTTAGGGTAGGGTTAGAAAAAATGCCATGGCCGAAATGTGTGTGCGTGCATGCATGGAGCTTGACTGGATCCGTATCGCGGTTTCGGCATTTCGGCATTTCGCGCGCACATTGTGCATTTGGAATAGGAATTGCCAAACGAGGCAAGAGCGGCAAGTCAGTGGACCACTCTTCCTTCTCTCTCTGGCGATTTTTGGCCATCATGAAAGCGAAGGAAGGTTGCGATTGCTGTGCTGTGCTGTTGGTTATGCTGGATGGCGGATGGTTGGGTAGTTGGATAGTAGTTGGAAGTGGATGGAAGGTGTCCGCGGCAAAGGCAGCGGCAGTGGCAGCAGCAGCATGCAAAAAGCATAGGCCGCATGCTTGTGTGTTGTCAAAAAAATCGTTGTTGCTTTTTGCTGTTGGCCATTATTGTTGTGTGGATGGCGATGTTCAGCCGGAGCCGAAGCGTTGCGTTGATACGATACGTTTTTTGGTATGCTTAGAATGGGACGAAAGCGAAGGAAAATTTCGGGGGAACCAAACCTGCAAGCAGGCATAGGCCAACAAGATGTGCCTGTTAACGACTAAGAATATACGAAAATCGAGTGCGAAGCGTACGTAGTTGGTTTCTACGCGAGCTTTTTTCCAGTGAGCACGGGATGTTTTTGGAGGGTACGTTTTGTGTTGGGTTTCGTAGTGGCGCTGCGCTATCCCGGCGCCCCTTGGCAGTGACAATGGTAGTTTTTGAGTGTTTTTACTCCTTGCAGAAGAAGGATTCGGCCGACCCCCGAGTCCATCCGGCCCGCAGGAGCAGGAGTTGTTGGTGTTGGTAGGGGTTGATTCGCAGGCGGGTGGAGGCAGTCGGGGCGCCTGATCGCAGCGGCAGCAGCAGCAATAGGCCGTGGAGGAAGTGTGGAAGCAGCGTGCGGCAGCGGGCACTAGAGCATTCAATTCAACGACAACATACTCTCGCTCTCTGGTGGCGTAGCCGTGCCGCGCTGCCTTTATTTTTCGGCAAATTCGTACACACCACTCGAATTTACAAGCATTTCTATATTGTATACGGAGTATTATAGATTGGAAGCAGAATATAGTTGCTATATACGTAGATGTGTACGTGTATTCATTCACACGCATTTTATGCTATCGCCCCATCTTCGTCTTTCGCATTTTCGGCAGTGCTGGGCCGAAAACGCAGCTCTCTAAATTCATGTTTGTCTATTCGGCCCTAGGTTTTGGAGGTGCTTGGAGCGTGCACTTGAATATAATAACAAAAAATCTAATATTATTATTATATATCTACATTATTTTGTTGCATATTTGTTTTCACTTGAGTCCGTCAAAAAAGTTCAATTTAATCGCGGAATAAACAACTTCAACCTCGAACGTTTCAGTACATCGTTTTCACGGCTGCAGGAAACTCGCAACTCGCAAAAGGAAGTTACACGGAGAATGTGAACGGTGCGCAATGTTTGGTACGTCCTTACGAGAAATTCGCGAAAAAGCTAAAAACAAGTAGGAAGAGTTTTCACTTTTCCGATTAATCATTAACCGGGCAGTTTTCCGCCAGTTTTGTGTTTTGCCGTTGTTGCTGCTGCTTCTGCTCATCCTCGCAGCTCATTTGTTCTGATATGTTCTCGTGGTGGTCTCACTCGATGGAAATTGCACTTGGTGAAAAACAAATCAAATTGGAATTGTTCTAAAATAAAAATACTAGAGAAGCAATTTTTCGGCACAGTGCTCGGTACGGAGATTTGTGTTCTATTCGCGCCCGCAGCTTGCGCAAATTTCAAACGCTCAGTTGCTGGTCGCCCCAAAGTGAGGGAAGTGCATTGGGAGTGCGCGGAGTGCCAACTTATAAGTGCGATGTCCTTCGGCTCAAGAAACACTTTTTCCCTTATCCTCGGACCTGTGATTGTTGTGTACAATGCAAGCAAGTGATGATTCCTGCAACTGGGATATTTAGAATAAAAAGAATACCTAATTTTCTCGGCGCATGGAATTTGTTGTGATAATCCTTGGAGAAATTCTTCAATCAACCGAAATGCGCCAAAATTTACTCAGGATAATGCAAAGCTAACGGTGTAAACACATTAAGTGCAACTGACGTGTAATCGTAGTGAGATCGCCCGGAAATATTGAAATTATCGTTAAAATGAGTTTTTGTATAAATAATATTTTAAAAACTGCAGACTAGATAGTAACAGTTTTTCAACAGTGCTAAGTCTTCTGAGGGTTATTATTCCAGTGCCAAAGAATGACAGTGATGTTCTGACCGCTCCCTTTCCCCATGGTTGCAGAAATGTCCTCTTACCGTTGAAATGAAATTACTCCTGTTTTTTTTTGTCATTTCCCATTCAAATTGTGATTAGTGCATTGGAACGTTGCAAGTGCCAAAGGGTGGTAGCTTGGTCGAAGGTTAATTTAAATCAGCCAAAATAAGGAATACTAATGGACTTTTCATTTTAAAATCGAGTGCACCGAATATTTTAATGCATTTAATGGAATAATTTTAGTTTTAAACCAATCCATGTGAAACTTTGTTGAATGTGATATATTTAAACTTCATCGTCATCAATCTATTAGAAAAACATGTTGAAAAAAATATATATTTATATCAATATCGAGTTTATTTCCGAATTTTTTTCTCGCAACATTTCAATTAGTTTCAACCTTAAGCAGCAAGATAATAGTTAGTCTTTCAGTGTTGTTCATTACCACACGCATGAACATATGTTCAAATATTTTCTTTGTTTTCGCACAAAATTATAGTTTTCATATGAGAAAACAAATAAACATCCGCCGCAAAAAATTCAACACGCATGATAAAAAACCGATCTTTAATAACCGAAAAACAGTTTCTAATATAAAAGTTGGCGCTTATCAGATAGACGCTTAACTAATTATTCCATTGATAGTATGTGATCGCGGACTCTATGCGAAAACAGTTTGGTATGGCGTCAGAAATTTTTTTGTAATAGTAAACATGTACATAATTTATATATTTTTAGGGAAAATTCGGTCTAGATTTTAAAGTGACTAATACGATAAACTGTTTGCTTCTTTGAAACATTTTAATTCTACCGACTTATATTACACATTTTTTTCTTTTATCTGATTTCAACTCCTAAATTTCTTACCAGCATTTCTGCAACCTTATTCGGTTCTTCCGCAATTCTTGGCACTGGAGTCTCCTCCCACCAAGTTTTCCCTGTGCAATAATTAATAATTTCCATTCATATGCTTTTTTAGAAATTGTAAATGTTCTCGTTGAAAAAATCCTTAAAAATTAACGGCCAGTGAGTGATTTACAAAAATAAATATTGAAAAAGAATCCCAATTCAAAAAAATTTTAAAAATTGAAAACAATCTTCTAATTGGACTATCAACACCCAAAACAAAGTGATGTTTAAAGTTTGTGAAAATGAAAAAGACACAAGACTTTTGTTTTCCTTGATTCCTCGACTAGTTATACCTAGTAGTTATGTTGTGCTTTTCATGTGGCAATTAGCCCAATAATTGCATCTGTATCAAGTTG